>JASAUF010000667.1:3335000-3832500 GCA_030180095.1 Magnolia changhungtana
GCCCGGCGGTATTTTTAATGTTCTGAAATTCTTTATAGCCTTAACCGACTTATTGATACTCTGGTACAGTACGATGCTTGACATGCAGCCCTCAGAAGTTGTACATGTGTCAAACATTAACTCAAACTAAACTTAATAAACTGTGGACCCCTGATGTAAAAGCGCAGACAGCTTCAGGGATAAGATGGACCAGAAAAGGCCCGATTGGATACAGAAGTGATCCGGACTATCAGAACTTAAAATGGACATATCTCACATATTGGAATGAGTTACTGGACATAACATATATGATTTTGGGCTTTGATTGTAACTCTTCATCCGTTGGGCTTTAGGAGTTGTGTCCAACATAAAAAGTGTTTAGAAAATTTAGGAGAACAACGTGGTTAAGCCACAAAACACACTTAGTTGTAGTTTAATTCTGAAACATAAGTGTCCCTCTTTGAAGGTTTGTAGACTTGTTTATTTCAATCATCAACTAATTTATGAATTTTCATGAATATCATTTATATTTTCTTGGTTTTTTTCCTCGTGGATTCAAGAAGTCTTGTGAGAAGTCAGAGAAAAGTAGTTATTCTTGAGGAAGATGGTGATCGACCTCATCACATTCATCCTTGCATCAACTTCACTACTGTTAAGTCAGAGGCCAGGCTCAGATTTGGTTTAATCAACCTTACCTTTGATTTGAAGACACTTTTTCGGTGAAATAAGACCATTGGATGGTTTCTTCCTTTTTAATTGTCTAATAAACGTCCACCAATCTTATGGTCAGATTATCAAATAAGAACAATTCATGATTCATCACATGTCCATGATTTAGACAGTTTAATCTGCATTTACATGCATGCCATGGACACAATTTCTGTGTAATTTCTAAGTTCCTGCATATCATTCATCACACTCTTCAGAGTATCACGGAGGAAAAATCATTAAATAGGCTGTTCTGTTAAGTGAAGGAATGATCCACTCAGCAGCACGACAGTCGACTAGGAATAAGATAAAATAAAATAAAGCCACCCTCCATCCAATCCAATTATATGATGAGAGGAAAGCTCTGTAGTCACAACCAGCTGTCTGATGTGTGATGCTGGCCTGGGCCAGCAAGATCGAAAATTTTAACAGGGCTGGCCCGACAGGATCGCTAGAGGGGTTAGACCAAGCCAGACCCATTTACTCTCATTATATGTAGCAGTCATGTACCGTTATCTACACCATTCAAGTAGTGGGACACATGGTAGGTGGACCTTACATTCTCAGATAGCCATTTGGACGGTATGGATTTCGTTATACCTACTATATGTGTATAGTTGAAGAGTCACCACCATTCGAGGCTTTGTAGGAGGGCCGCGAGACGAAAAACGCTGTGAGGCGTTCATCCACACCGTCCATCATTTATGCCAGCACGTGTTAGGACATGAACACAAAATAAGGCCGATCCCAAATTCAAAGTGGGCCATACCACAGGCCCAGAGCGATAAGTGGAGTTGGAAATGGACGCCTACTAATCAAAACCTTCTTGAATCCAACCCCTTAATTCCCATGAGAACCAACTTATAAACGGTTTGGATGGTAAATAAAAATCATGGTGGGCCCAGGAAAGATTCAATGATCAGAGTCCTATGCCCATGATTCAATATAGCCCAAAATCCAAACCTTTGTTCAGAGGTGTCCCGACATAGTAGATGAGCCATGCTCCACAACTCTCATATATCGGAAATTCCTATCCATTTTTTCAATTGGATGTGGACTATTTCTGTATTTATCATCTAACCATCTATTGTTTGTGGACCTCAAATCAAAAGGTTGTGACTGTCCTGTAAGGAGATTTGTAGGGCATGGTCCATCCACGGTGGGCTGCAACAAACGCATGTTCTGGGTTACTTAATCATGGCTATGACTTTACATTTATTGTAAAGTAAAAATGAAAACGTACACTAATCAGAACTTCGAAGTGTCGCGAAATAATCGAAAGGTTGCCCTTGATTTTCATCTTATGTAGGGGGTTTAGCCCGCCCGCTACCAATCAAAGAGGCTGAGAGTAAGCAAAAGTTTGAGCTTTCTCCACTTGAGAGAGAGGAGAAGGAGAGAAACGACTTGTCATAGAAGCTTCGCTTCGAGGACGAAACCAAGCCTAAAAGATCAATTTGGTGCAGGAGGCCAAGCATCATAGGGTGGAAGTAGGCAAGCAAATAAAGGGAGGCATCGCATTACGGGCTGACTATCCTTATCAGACTTTATTGAAGGGTCATCATCGGCCAGTGTTATTTTTGGTCTGTGATATGGGCCTGGGGCACTAAAATAGACCCGATGCCGGGGCCTAGGCTGGTGTATGGCCTGGGCAGTTCTGGGCAAGGCGATCCTCTTGGCAGGTCTAATCATCAAGTGGGCCTTGTAATGGTCGATTTAAAGACACTCGTGAGCAGTTCCCATTCACCACTACAAGTACAGTTTCAGTCGTTGGAGGAGGGATACGCCTTGGATTAATTTAAACCTTTCATCATTTAATTCTCTTCCCTACAAGGCCTGCCCTAGCCTGGCCTGGCCCACTCATGTACTAGAGAGGGCCTTTTTGGCCTGATAAGAGATATGGCCAGGGATCAAGGAAGTCCCATGAAAGATGTCTATTTTAACTGACCATTTACTTTTAATGTTATGGATCACTCTTCAAGTGAAATTGTCTAAGTACTATTTCTTTAGCTTGTGCTCAATTCATTTTAGAGGCTACCTTACCTACTTGAATTTACTTCATATATCCTTCTATATGTTAATCTTAAAAGGGTAACATTCTAATTCTTAGAGGAATTTTGAATCATAGTAGATAGTAAATAGAAGGAATTGAGAATAAATGGAATAAGAAGTGCGTTTGGATGTGAGTAAATGGGTCTGATTTGAAATCTTGAAGAAGAGGAAAGATTTGAGAATAAATTGGTTGAAATGTGATGTAGAACGTGTCACAGAGATATTCCCAGCATGGTTGAGCCAAAAGGAAGTGGACCATAAATTGACCATAACTTTTGATACGGATATCATTACGGGGCGTACAACCTATCAATCTTTACTGAAACGGGCCATCCGAGTTGAACTGACCCATAAGGTGGGTCGCATCTGTCCATTTCGTCAGAAAGCACGCGCTTTCAGCTCAAAAACGAATTTTTAGGAAAATTTTACTATTTTTAGTAATTCCGAATTTTTTAATATTTTTAGAGTTTTAGATTTTCTTTCCTTTTAGAAATAACTTTTAATTATACTAGGACTCTTCTAGAGAAAGTTTATTTGCAATTTTTATTTTTAGAAACGAGGCCTTAGAAGAGTTTTATTATAATTAGAATTTTTATTAGAGTTAGAATTTTGCTATTTTTGGTAATTACGAATTTTAATTTTTTTTCTATATTAATGGTGTAAGGAGACGCATTAGAGGATTATCAATTATTCATTAATCTATTTCGAATTTATTTAGAATTTATTTCTATTTTCTACTCTCTTTTCTCGTGGATTCGAGAAAGTCTCTGTGAGGAGTCCAGAGAAGTTTCCGTGGATTCGGAATAGTTATCCTCTTGAGGAAGACGGTGCTCGACCTCACGTCCTCCCCTGCGTCAAAATGCCTTTTTGGGGTCCCTTGGATGTCACAATAGTAAACAAAAGTGTTGGCTATGCAGGTGTCCATCGTACACTACTCACGCTGATGATACTCCAAAACAATGCAATTATCGACTACATCACTAAAATGACATCAATAAAATGCTCCAAACTGTCAAACCTAGGCCATCTAAATGAATGGTTAAAAAAGTTTGGCATGTTGTTTTTTTTGTGATCCTTATGTTTGTGGCCGACCCGAAGTTTAGAATTTCCTCATTTTTAGTTAAAGTATATATTTCAATGGGCTTGTTACAATCATTCTGTCAAATAGCACATATGTAAATTAATTTGCGATATTACATATGTTCTTGTGAATATATTAAAAAATTATAATCCATTCCAATTCCTCCCATTTAGTCCTAAAATATTTAGATTTCAATGCATTTCATTTACCCCTATCCAAACACAATTGACATTTACATTTGAATAGAAGTATATGTGAAATTGATTTCATTTAGCTCTATTCACAAATGACCTCTTAAGTAAAGCATGCATCTTGTAAGGTTTCATTCCTTCGAATGTGTGTTTCTACTTATCAATGGATGGATTAGGAACATTTAAGTCAACGTAGTGATTATACCAATTTTTGCACTTGACCAAATTGTCTAAGGAACAATCAATTTTTGGGGCTTGAGCTTGGACTCGGGCTTCATGTACTACATCATGCTTAGGCTTGAATCAGACATGGGCCTCAGGTCTTTAATGTAGGGATGAGCCTAGCCTAGCATAAGCCAAACCCAAGCCTATTATCACCCCCTAGGAATCACTTTGGATGGCCCAAATGCAGTCTTGCAAGGAATGGTTAAAATCATCATTTCACGCAAGGAAAGCGTCACTCCTTACATGAAATGACAACTTATCCTTTTCATTGTGGCCCACCCACTGACGCATGCATGTGGTGCATTTTTCTCAATGCCACACATCAATCAAATCCATATCCTCTCTGATTGGATGTCTACATATCATAGCAGGTTATGACCCACTCTATCAATACCATATCATACATCAGTAATTAGGTATACCGACCGTATCATGATCATACGCAAGCACTAAAAAATGGCAAACCTGGCCAAGTCAGAACTAAATTGAACCGTACAGAGTGATGAACCACATAAATAGGTCATTAGCCAAGATTGATTGAACAATCCCAACCACACGAATCATCAACAGAGTAGAGTTTCAAAGTTCTTCTCTTATCATTTTTCCTTAGTTTTACCCATTGGGTAAATATCACTGACATTGTACAATCTCATGGTATTATCGAGAAATTTTGATCATATGATATTATCACAATAATATTGTGACAATTTCAAAATCTCTGCCGTTTATATATAACTTTTTACAATTTTATTGCAAAATTATCATGATTTTAATATCTATATTTTTAAATTTTTAAAACCAACCATTAATTACAACAATAGTTTTTCAACATTTTATTTTCAAAGAGATGTTCCAATAATATCACGGGAAAAATGCAAAAATGTGAAATCTCCAAAGAAATTGCTTACATTAACCATTCTGAAAATCAGGTGACCCATATTCTCACCAGAGGCATCGAGGGTCCAAACATCTAAATTGAGGATCATGCGATCCTAATTATCCAATTAATCAATAGAGCAATTGTCAGCCGGATCAACGATTGCCTTTTAACAAAAAGGATGGTTAAAGTAAAATAGTAAGTAGTTAGAGTATGAAAGAAAATTCATATGGTTTTTATATCTTCTCAGTAAAAAGGAAGAGGTCTTATGTCTAACTGGTTGGGATGCAAGTCATGATCCACTCCCAGGATAACTTCCAACATTTCATGTTAGTGTGACAAGTTGAGAATCATTATTAAGTTTTAATTTAACTAGGAAACTTAGTTATTAAGTAAGCTTTAGTTGGGTCAAATTAGAAAAGTAGCTAGTTAAACAAAAAAAAAAAAAATTAATTAATTAATTAATTTTTTTTTAAAAAAAAATCTTAAAGTTGTGATCTTAGCAGATTAATAACCTATGATCCCACTAAGGGAGGGTTTGGATTATAAGTTACTTAAGATAAGCTACTTATGCATCGAGTAACTTATCTTGGTTTCTAACTTATTAAGCTAAAGTGATTAACTAACTTGAAATAATAATAATAATAAGGTTGTTTATAATTGATTTTGAATTAAACTTACTTATCTATGTTGTAGGTAGAAAAAGTAACTTATTTAGTGGTATCCAAATGGTCCCTAAAGGTAGAGGCCTTGATAGAGTTCAAAAGCATAGCAGGATTCATATAGTTGTCCCCAATTAATTGAGATACGCTTGCATGATGATAAGGGTTATGGTGTTAGTAGAATTAGAAAATAAGAATCCCTCTTATATACAGGAGGTAGCTAATATGTACATAACACATGTAGGCGTCATTTGGATCATAAATTATTTAAGATAAGCTATTTATACCTTAAGTAACTTATCCAGTTTCTACTTATTATTAAGCTGAAGTGACACCCAGATCCATATCTCAAGTGGTAGACTGAGTGAAAGATGCCTCGTTTCAACACTAAGGTCTTGGCATCGATTCCCTAGTGGGGGTGGCTAATAGTGAAGTGTGATCTGACAGTGGGTGTACCAACAAAGCTGACAAAAAAATTAAAAAAATAATAATAATAAGCTGAAGTAATTAAATAACTTTAAGTTAAAAAGTTACTTATAATTGATCATAGACCAAACTTACTTATCTGGTACTATAAGTATAAAAAGTAACTTATTTGATGGTATCCAATCTGACCCGTAAAAACTCTTTCATTTCTTTTTTAATAAAGTAATTTTTTTGTTTATTTTCTTTTCTTTCTTTGTCATCTCTTTGCACCTTTTCTTTTAATTTTTTTTTTTCTTTCTTTTTTATGGACATCAATATCCTTATCTTCATAAACTTGCTTATATGATTTTTTTACATGATATCAAAGTCATGTTGGTGATAGATTGGTCCTTTTTTCAGCTTCTATTTTATATTAAATCTCTTCATTTGCAGGTATTTTTATAGTGTTGGTACACTTGATCATACTGTCATCAAATGCTATTGTTCGTGAAGTTTTAATGACGAATAAATATAAAAATTGAAAAATGTGTCTATAAAGCAATTTAAATAGCCCAAGGCCCTTGAAATATCATCAACAAACAATAGTGTTCCCAAACCAATGATGGGCCAACCCAAACTTGCATTTGAAAAGGAATAAAGAAAAAACTTTACATGTAATCCAAATCTCTGATAAATTGTATATGCTTTTCCATGTTAGAGAATTGAATCTGGCAAAAGAAGCATTGGAATGTTTTATCATCATGCATGATAAGCAAGCGACGGTAGGAAGACGTTTTTTTTTATTTGGAATTGATGAGGACGATCAAGCAAAGTAATGCCTTTGTGGCAAAGTTTTCTCTAAAAGTATAATTTTTATACAATTAGATAGAGGGAATTTGCATTAAGATGAAAAATGACACTTGAACGGTGACCATCTCAAAAAAATAAATAAATAAATAAATAAAAATACCAACTGATTTCAATGCTACGAGAGTATTAATTTAACAAAATAAGGTTCTTATAAGGGAGGCAATGAGTGTGTTAATAGAAGAAAATGCACTTTTAAAAAGTAGAGATTGGAGGTTCAAAGTGATCTTAAAAATGTGGAGATTAATAATGTTTTGTTTTTAGAAATATATGGTCCAACACCTTAAGAAGTGTAAGAGGTAGTGATTCGAGAAAGAAATTTCAAAATTTTCACCAAAATCACTAATAATTTTGAAGTCATCAATAATTTCGACTACCTTTAAAAAGATAAGCTAAAATCGAATTAAGTATTATAATTGTAAAAAATATGAATAATTTACAAATAACGTGAATATGAAGAAAGAAATTCACTACGAAGATAAGTAAAAAGATGGTGAAGAGAATACCAAATTTGATATTGGTTGTAATGCAAGCTTCAAAATCAGGCAAAGATGAGTGGCATATAGGTTTAGCATACTTGAAACACATAACTCCAGGAAAAAAAAACAAAAAAAAACTATTCATTAATTAATAAAGAGTTAGCACTAGGTTCATTTTGTATTATTATTGGGGATGACACCTCTTAAAGTTAAAAGACAACTTCACTTTATAAAATCCTAATATGATGTAGAGCGAGTCGTGGAAACTTTCATGTTCAAGATGGACCAAAGAAGGCCTAATTAGAGGCGGAAGCAATTATGACCATCAAAACCCTAAAACAAGCATATCTCGCAAACTGGAAAAAGTTATTCGACGTACTGTATATGATTTTGGGGTAGGAGAAGCTACTTTAGTCAACCAACCCTGCATCATTTTTTATTTTGTTTTTACAATTTATAGTAAGTTTTAATTCAATCATAACTATTGATCCATTGAGCTTTAGTAGTCGTTCCCAACATGAAAAGGGCTTAGAAAATTTAAAAGAATAACATGTTTAGGCCAATTTGGAAAATTACTATTTTTGGTTGAAAACCATGAAGTCAAATATTTTAGACCAGGTCTATTTATAGTAAGTCACGTTTTTAGGGAGTTTGAGTTGGAGTTTGATTTTGAAACTTCTTCCTAGGTTTGGGATTAATAATTAAAGGATTGTAATTTTAATTTTATCATTAATTAATATATTTTTAAATTTATTAGAATTTTTTTATTTTTTTTATTTTTTCTCATGGATTCAATAAATCACCGTGAGAAGTCTAGAGAAGTTTGGTGGAATTGGAATAGTTATCCCTGAGAAAGATGGTGATCGACGTCATCATGTCCATCTCGTAATGAGAGTATAAAATATCATCTATTATCTTATATATACTAAAGTGACGAAAAAGAAATCATGCCAATAGGGTAGTTAGTAAATCAAAGTTGCAAGGTTTATTCAGTGATGAAAAACGTAAAATACTATCAATAATTGCTCATGGAAGGAAGTAGTTGATTATTTATAATTGCAATAGTTTGTCTTCTAAGAAAATTTTATTCAAAACTTTTGATTTGTGATATATGAGATAAGGTCAACGTAACCTTCAGGGAATCAAAAACATGTTAATTAGGAAAGAGATTCATCATTAAAATGCTAATTACGAAGTATGACATAGAAATTACACACGTGAGACATGTGAATTGTATATGCCAATAGAGTTGCCCCATCATAAGGATCATCCTATTCAAAATTCATCCATATCCACTCATCAAGTGCAACACCTTTTATTATCAATCTCTAGACATTGTTTTCTATTGTGTGGTCCACTTGATGAGTAGGTAGAGCTGATTTTTTAAAAACCAGCTGACTATCATATGGTAGGGCTAACCTATTGAAAGGGTTAGATGTGACACAGGTTGTAACTTATCTTTTGGGTTGGCCTATCCTTGTCCAACTGATTTGACCTAAGACTTTTTCAAAACAAAAAATAAAAAATCTTATTTGATCATACGATTCGTGTATGGTTGTTGGTTTGTTAAAAATGAAAAATAGGGTCTTCTCCGGACTTAACTATAGTGGCTACACAAAATAATCGGTTACACATGCCGCATGTACAATTTCTTGTTGCCTGCGTATGAAGCATGCCAGAGTATCAAATTAAAGGTCTACGGCCCCCTTAATAGAAATGGGTGAGTGGAAATTATCCAAGTACTTTTCAAATACAACCTCATCTATCTGGTCAATGTGTCATTTACGTAATACATCTAAGGCGTGTAAAGGTGGATTACAAAATAAAAATCACCCAGACGGAAATTTAGTCTTGTCCGTTCATTTGATGGGCCTTTCTGTTGGAATCAATGGATAGCCGATTGTGTGAATCAATATACATGTGGCCCATATAATGAATGGATCAGTCCGATTTTTACGACAGATAGGATCCATGGTGTGTCCTATCTTTTGTACGACTCAGATGTCCTGCATGCATGACATCGTAGTAGGAAAGGCCGGGATGTGAAGCTCAAATGCCGTGCTTGTGTCGGTACGTGAAGGTTTGGACCCGAATCCTCTCTAGAGGTGTACACGAGTGGAGCCGAGTCGAGCTTTGCCCAGCTCGTGCTCGACTCAGACTGCTCGAGTCCTAGCTCGTGCTTGGCTCGGCTCGGCCTTCGAGCTCGGAACAACAACTCGTGCTCGGCTCGAGTCATGCGTTGGACTGACTGCGGTGGCATCCTTCTTCATTATGTGCGGGCACAATCAGTAGTGAAAGGACTGGACTCGGGCAATGCCAGTGACGTCACGGAATGGCGGATCGAGTGTGGAAGAATCGACGATAAGGGCAGAGATTGGGAGTTTCTGTAGTCCCGTTTCCATTTGTAGAGAGTCGAGGAATGACGGAGATGGATTTCTACCGGCTTCGAAGATGGTGATGGATGCCAGGGCTGACTCCATGAAAACAAGCTTCACGTAATGAAAAGAGAGAAGAAGAGAGGGTTTGAAAAGGGGTGGGGTTTTTTGAAAAGGGATCGTGCGGGCGTCGGGTGGGTTTTTTTTTTAAGGGTATATATACCTTGTACCGAGTCGAGTCGAGCCGAGTTCGAGCAGTATTCGAGTCAAGTTGAGTCGAGCTGGGGCAAGATCAAACTTAACTCAAACTCATTCCGAGCTCCAAAAATCAGCTCAACTCGGTTCAAAACTCAACTTCGATCCAAGTCGAGTCGAGCATTTTCGAGTCGAGTCGAGCGAGCTACCGAGCTTACTTTGCTCGTGTACAGCTCTAATCCTCTACGGGTACAACAAAAGCATTTTTATGTGAAATCTAACCCGTTTATCAGGTGGAAATCTTTATTTTCACCGAACATAAAAAAAATCAGTTCGATGAAATATCAAATGGGCAAGGAAAATTGGGAATAATATCAAAATACTCCTAAAATCTCTAAGTTCACGTGGTGTGGCTTACCTGAGTTTCGAATCAGGCTAATTCGTTTTTTATCCTTTCATCATGGTGAGACAAACTATATGAACGGGTTTGATGAAAGAGACACATCATAGTGGCCCCACACACAATCCTATGGTATGGATCCATTTCCATTGTTCTCCATGGTGTTGCCTATCTGATTGGTGGACTGGCTGATTTTTGGCACTGATCATAGCATGGAAGAACGCAACTGATGGACGGAGTTAATGTCACACAGACAACATGATGGGCCAACATGGCCTGTGGACCATGCAAGCGCTGCGTAAAACAGGAATTAGATTAGGTCTGGCTAGGGATGCACACGGGTCGGTTCGGTCTAGTTCTAGGGTGAAACCAGAACCAAACCGTTCTTAACAGTTCTAGGATATTCGAAACCGGAACTGAACCGTTAGCACCCTAGAACCGAACCGGAACCGGACCGTTAAAACCGGCTCGGTTCCACGGTTTTGGGCTTTTTACAATCCGTCCCAATTACATGTTTTATTTTATAGTCTTGTCCATGTCCATTCGTGTTGTGATCCATTTGATGAATGGTTTAGATACTGTATAAGGTGTGCTAAAATACATTTATGAAAACAATCAAATGGTGTATTGTAAACCATATATCATGAGTCAAATATGGAAACAATCAAAGGGTTCTTGGTTCAGTTCCATGTTCGATTCCAGGTTCGATTACATGGTTCGGTTCCGCAGTTCGGATCCACGGTTCGGATCTACAGATCGGTTTGGTTCTATATGTCCCCAAACCAAGAACCAAACCAATGTAATCGGTTCTTTGATTTTTGGAATCGGAACCGGAACCGATGCACTCTAGAACCGGACCAAAACGGACCGTTTGGTCGGTTCCGGTCCGGTTCCATGGTTTTACCGGTTCGATGTGCACCCCTAGATGTGGCAGGGGTAAGAGCATGTTGTGGGTGAGGCCCAGAGGCCTATCTCGACGTATGTGTTCAGCCATCCATCTCCTTTTCCAACTCATTTTACGGCGCATGCCAAAAACTTAGATTGATTTAAATCTCAAGTGAACCACACAGTAGGAATTGAATTCCCACCATAAAAATCATCCTTGAGGCCATAAAAGTTTTGGATCAGGCTAAGACCTTATGATGACAACAAACACTATAGTGGCCAAAGGAAGTTTTTAATGGTTACCGTTCAATCACAGGAAGTGGATTGCATGGTGTGCCATACACCATTGACATTGGTGGTGCGTTGAGGTGGCCAGGTTCTATTGAGCGGTCATTATATACGTCCATTCCTTTTTTTAAATCATTTTAAAGCTTTTGAAAAAACTAAGATCCACAGATCAAGTGAACCACACCAAAGAAAGCAGCGTGTCTATTAGATTATCGTTGAAACTTTGTTACGGCCCACCATTATGTTTATTTTCAATACAACCTGTTTTTATAAGGTCATGTAGACCTGAATGAAGGGCAAACACAAACATCAAATTATTCCAAAACTTTCATGACTCCTGATAAGTTTTCAATGGTAAGTGTTCACTCTCCATTGCTATCTGTGGTGCGATCAGTTGAGCTTTGGATGTCTTATTTGTAAGCCCAAGCTTTGGGGCCACAAACTAATAATATCTTAAAATGGATGGACAGTGCGGATGTAACACAGTTGAAATATTCACCTGGTGACATAAGTTTTGAATCATGCTGATATTTATGTTTTCAGTTCATCAAAATAGGAATAACTTTATTACCAGTATGGATGGCACGTAAACATCTCGGACGACACAGGAATTTTTCAACGGTAAGAATTTTCCTACCCAACTTTTTCTTAAGTACGGCACACTTGAGCCTTGTATCTGCTCGCTTTTGGTTTCATATCCTAAAATGAGCTCACAAAAAGGATGGGCGGTGTAGATTTCTCACAAACATCACGATGGCCCCACCTAGGTTTACAGCGCAGGAACTTCCGGGCAAAGCCTTCACAGTAAATCCGCGTCCTCGGTACGCAATCCGATTTCCACCTAATCTGCGCAGCTGCTGTGGAGATTCCGGTCGCTTGATTGGATCGCAGGACTCGTATTTATAGCTCAGGGGACCTACCACCGCACCATCGGCCATGGTTGTTCCACTTTGTGCGGGGAAGCAGATTGGCTGCTGTACCTCACACCAGCTATATGGCTGCGGTATTGACGTCAGCAAGTTATGTGGGTCTGATCACGAGGTACGTGTTATATCCAAACCGTCCATCCATTTGACGAGCTGGTCTTAAGACTTGAAAAGAAAAATAAGATGGATCTAACCATCAAGTCGACTACACTACAAAAAGCAGTGGGAGATTGAACATCTACCATTGAAACCTTTCTTGGGGCCACAGAAGTTTTGGATCAATATGAAATTTTTTTTTTTTTCCTCTTCATCCAGGTCTTTTTAACCTTATGAACAGATTGGATGGAAAACAAACGTTATGGTACGCCCTACGAATTTTTTAACAGTTAAAATCATCATCTCCGCCGCTATTTTTGGTGCGGTCCAGATTATCTTTGGATATAATTATTTTTTGGATAATGCTTTAAATGATATCTGAAAATAGATGAACGGTGTAGATATAATAAGTAAATAACTGTGGTGCCCATGTAACTTTGATTTACTTTCAACCGTTCGTACAACTCGGAGCTGGAGGAGCGTCAGTGCTCGTCTTCGAGCGACACGTGACTACAGCAGCTAGATAGGTAGTGTGAGGTACACCAGCCAATGCGCTTCCTTGTGTGAGGTGGTCTCTCCTTCAAACCTCGAGAAGCCCGTATCACATAATAAGGAGAATCAGAGAAACCTCGATAAGAAGAATACGGTAGCTTTATTTTATGTCATTTACACGAGGTTTGCCATTTCCATACGCACACGTGCTAATAAGGACATGTGTGTAAGATTCCGGTTGGAAATAACGTTGAAATCTTCCGTCCCAAAAATCAAACAGTTTTGCAGCTTAGATTACCCATCATAATTTACGAAGGAAACTGACCGTTAAAAACTTTTACATCAGCAATCCAATTGTTCGGTATGATCTTCACCATTCAATCGACGGAGAATGCTAGTTCAGTGCAGACATCGTTCATTGCTTCTAACCATTCATTTTGTTCATCATTACGATGATCAGGATCATCCAATCAGTGTAGCTTGCAGCCCTTAACAATCCATGGTCGGACTCGCCGGATGGACGGGTTGGATCACACTTCATATATCCGGATAAACGGATGACAAGGAGCGTATGTGCTTCCAAGTTCCGAATCACCTCAATATAGAAAGAATATAAATCACCATCACCAATCTACCGTACCCCCATAAATCGGACGCTGATAGCGTCCTACCCCTGCCCGTCTCCAGCTGGGAACGGGCAGGAGCTTTAAGTGGTCAGCGTGATGTATGTGTCTTATCCACACCGTTCATCTATTTTTTCATATCATCTTAGAGTATAATCCCAACAATGAGGCAGATCCTAGGCTTAAATGGACTGCACAATGGGGATTAAACTCTTGCGGTTGAAAACTTCTTAGGGGCGATAGAAGTTTTGGATGGGTCTGATATTTGTATTTTCTCTTCATCCAGATCTACGTAACTTTATGAATAGTTTGGCTGGCAAATAAACATTATTGTGGGCCTTAGAAAAGTTTCAACAGTGAGAATCATTATCGCCGCTGCTTGCTGTGGTGTGGTCTACTCTAACCTTGCATCTTTAATCCTAAAATGATAGGAAAAAATGATGGACGGTGTGGATAATACTCATACCTCACGGTGGCCACTCAAAGCTCCTGCCCGTTCCAAGCTGGAGACGGGTGAGGTAGAACGCAGTCCACGTCCCATAAATCACAGCTAAGCGTCCGTCGCGTTTTACTTTTTCACGTAAAAATAAATAAAATAAAAATAAAAATTGCAAACGACTACACTCACGGCACACCTCCTAGCTACACGCGTTCAATATCCGATCGTTCATAAGGTGGTCCCTACCATATACGTGCCTTCGGCCAGAAATCACTGGGCTCTTGCACGTTAAACGTCAATTGATGGGGGCGCGGATTGGGTTCTGCCCCCGCCAGGAGCTAGATAGAGACGGACGGTTCTGTCAGGAGATCAGTGCGGCCCACCATGATGTATATGTTATATCCACGCCGTCCATCCATTTAAAAGATTATTTTAAGTCCTTAAAATAAAAGGGAGGCGGATTAAAGGCTCAGTGGACTACACCACAGGAAGAAATGGCGATTGAATTCCCACCGTTGGAAACGTCCTAAGCCCACCTTGATGTTTATTTTCCATCCAACCTGTTCATAATGTCGCAGATATCTGTACGATGTGAAACAATAAATATCAGCTTGATCCAAAACTTCTGTGCCCCCGATAAGTTTTCAACGGTATGTTTTGAGTCCACACTGCTTCCCATGACGTGGTCCAGTTAAGCCTTCAATCTGGTTCCTTTTTTATATAATGCATAAAATGATCTATCAAAATAGATAAATAGCGTGGATAAAACATATGGCCCGAGAGCCCCGGGGTATTACCCAATCCGCATCCCATTGATGGCCCATAGTTTTAACCATCCATGTTCGGACGCGGATTGCGTCCTACCCCGCCCGGACAGTAATCCGTCCGGGCAGGGCTCTGTGGGGCCCATCGTGATGTAAGTATTTTATCCACGCCGTTAATCGTTTGTCTCGGATCATTTTAAGGTCTGAGACAAAAAATATAGGCAGGTGCAGGGCTTAAGTGGACCACAAAGTGAGGAGTGAACCTCCACCATTAAAAACTTCCGGGAGCCGGAGAAGTTTCCGATCAAGCTGATATTTGTTTTTCACTTCATCCACATCTACATGACGAATAGGTTACATGGTAAAAAAAACATCACGGTGGCCATTAAAAAGGTTTCAATGGTGGGTGTCATTATAAGTGCAGCTTCCTTTGGTGTGGTACACTGTAGCTGTGGACCTGCTTCATTTTTACGATGATAGCTTTAAATGATCTTAGAAAAGCGATTAACGGCGTGGATAAAACAATTACATCACGGTGGGCCCCACAGATCCCTGCCCGGACGGATTACCGTTCGGGCGGGGGTAGGACGCAATCCGCGTCCTCCACTTTCCGCACGGTTTTTTGGCCTACCTGATAACCGGATTAGCCTGTTCTTTTAACCAAGGCTGTTCTGAGGCCCACCTGATGAACATCAAGGATTTCCCACACGTGTGCCAGCGAGTATGATTCCAATCTCTGATCGCGCGAATTCCAAGTTCTGCTTCGTACGTAAATATGGCTTTTAAAAAAATTGTAGACAGTTGGCTCTTAAAACCCCGCGAATCACCTTTCCCTTTTCATCTCTCTCTCTCTCTCTCTCTCTCTCTCTCTCTCTCTCACAGTGAGAGACCTCGCCATGCAGCGGCAGTCGCTCGGATCGCCTGCTTCGAAGCTTCAAATCAATGGCGGAAAAGAAGAAAAACTCCAAAAGGAAGAGAATCGAAAGGATGTAGAAGAAGATGATGAAAAGAAGGTCGACAAGCACCTTAGATCGAGTTCTCGAACGCAGAAATCGGTTCATCTGATTCCGGTTCTCACATTCTTCTGCTTCCTCGTTCTCTACCTCGTCTCTCACGATCCGTCTCAAAACGGTAAGGAAATCGACGGCGGAGATCGATTCTCGCATTGATTGGATTTTCGTTCTCTTTTTCTTTTTTCACCTTTTCCCGCTCTCTTGTTGCAGATTTAGCGAATGCGGGAGGCTTCGAGAGGCGTTCTCGTCCCAAAGGTAAAATGCCGCTCGAGAGATCGAGATTTTGATGGTTTTGGACGTTATTCAGCTCGATTTTTGCTGACTTTTATCGTCTCTGTTCTTTCGGCAGATTTGAAGGAGGTTGGTGACGTTCATCGATTTTTCGATCTGGAGAAGAGCCAGTTGTTGGCGATTCGCAGCCATCGGAGCCTGCAGGAGGTTGGAAAGGGAGCTCGGAAATCTCGACCGCTGAATCGCCATAGGAAATTTGGGAGTTTCTAGACCGGATCTTCGGTTCCTTCCATCCACGCGTGTGAACCCACTTCCAGCACGTGTAATGACCGCCATTAGTGCGGCGACGCACGTGATTCGGCCAGCCACCTGATTTCCTTTCCTGTATCGGACGATTGGCAAGCTTGCTTGGGGTTACACTTTTGGGAATTGATAATTCCACCCCTTAAAATTGCCTATTCCACCCCCATAGGGGTAGTTTGGTCATTACATAAGTACGTAAATTGTTAAAAGCACTCGATAGAAAGATTTATTACAGTGAAATTTCTTCGTAAAGGGTGGGAATATCAATTTTAGGGGGTGGAATTGAAAATCTGTTTTATTCTTTTTATCTTTTTTCTTGAAAATTCTCAATGAGGCCGAGGGATGAGAGTACAGTTGCGGGCTTCGTTTCCAGGCTTCGCTAACATGCTCCTCATGTGTGATTTTAGTAACCTGAGCCTTATATGATGAGCCAGGCTCATCAGGACGTCGCTGTTTACGAGATAGCTGGCCAAGAACTATAGACAAGCACCCAATACATGCTACACTACGGCGCTGGTTAGTAAAAGCGGCGTAGGATGTCCAAGAGGCAAATCCTCGGCGATTTAGGAGGTACCCGAATCCTGGCAACAACTACGACACACAAGCTTAGTGGGATTTATTTTTTTTAAACACGCACTCACACCGCAGTCGGATTTCACCACAATGGTTACTGAACCATGAACTCTTGTGACTCCACCACCGAGGCATGAGTAAGGACCCAAGCCCTAGGGATTTGGGAGAACGTTGTATGGGTGAGATCCGAGCCGTCCATCAAGTGCGTTCACCGTAATCAATGCTTTGCCTAGTAATCTGGTTCAATCCTGACGTGGGCCACATCCAAATTTGTAATCCAATAGTATTATATAGATCCTCATGTGGTTGTAGGCATGCAATCTGATGAGATGGTTCACGTAGGAATAAAATGGTATAAGCATGTTACAATTAAGGATAAAGGTAGGTCAGATGGCCCGGGCCCAATCTCGATTTAGTATGAAATCAAAGGTCCAACTTACGGGTCCTTTGCTTGATGGTCTAATGCAGTCTGTAAATAATTTCTCATTATTGGGATGGACGCCTGGACGGGTTCTAATCAGTCTAAGCCTAGCTTGGCTGGTAGTGTGGGCTGGGACCTGGCCTGGTTTTTATAGGCCTCTGGTATGGACTAACCATGGCACGAACCGAGTTAGCTGTCTAGGGTCCAATGATCCGAACCGTTATTATCATTTACTGCACTGGATGGCCGATGCATGGAAGACATCCCAGATTATAACATTGTCGACGGCCTGAAGTTCAATGGATAGGATCTTTCTATCTGGGACTTTCTAATGAATGGGCTCACACCGTGTGGTCCATTTCAATGTTTTGCATCACTGAGTCATGGGCTCCACCTGTGAATTGTGATAGAATCCTGTCTGGTCCGTAATTGGTGCTGTCAATGGGGCCAACCGGAATTTTAATGGGCAAAGGTCCTATTCATTGAAACCATCAAGCAATCAGTTTGTCTTCGGCATCACTTTTTGGAACGATTAAAAATCGGGTCTAGTCAGGTTCGGGTCTGATACTCGTGATGGACCCGGTTAAAGTGCGGTTGAGTCCAATCAGTTATATATATATATATATACACACTCATACACTTCATTTGGCCACACATGTAAGAGAACCCATTTATACACTATGCGTGTCTCAAAGTGGAATATATGTATGACATCTAATCCATCCATAAGGGGGCCCAACGATTTAAATGCTCTTATTTCTTCAAACCCAACTCACCTCTATCCAAAGACTTGGTCCCAATGGGCATCTAGAACCGATTGGATACTGGTCCCGGTCACCATATCTAGACGCGCACCTGAAAAGACCCGGACCTTGCAAGACCCGAACGTAGTTTAACCCTTAATTGGTACTTTAGGACACGACCCGAACGTGACCAGCCCTATCGGCAGTCTAGCAGTGGTTTGTGTTTCTGAGTTCTAACAAAATGCCGAAGAGCTGGGCTTAACAAATTGACAGGTGGCAAAGCTAGATTCCCTTCACTAGGTGAAGAGTACACATGTCATGCCATGACGTGGCCTCACCAAACTAAAACGTACTCGCACGGAACGAAAGAAAAAGCTTTGATGGATTCACCGGCATGTAATAATTGAGACCGTGAGTGGGCCAGGCCGACCTGAATTATTTCATTTTTGCCTTTATTATATGAAATTGGGCCATTTGTCTGATTACGGTCCCCCGGTCATGGCCCACCGGCTATTCTGAGAAGCTCAGCTACAAATAAAATAATCTCTAGTAGGCTGAACGTCTAAGTCCAGGGATTATAGTTATCAATTGCTTCAATGATGAGAAAAACTTTGATACTCTGGTAATGTGAGGGGGTGATACACAGGCACTTACAAATTACTTCGAAACTGCAGGTGTGGCAAGCAATTTAAATAAATCCACCCCTATGATGGTCTTAATTTCGGTGCCAAAAATTTACATTCGTTATATAATCTGACTATTGGATTTTTAAACATTTATTGGCTGGTTAAAATGAAAAGTATCCAATGGTCTTATTTCAACCAACCATTGTCAGGAAATCAGAGGTTAGTATTCTTCAATCAATTTGAATTTGGGATTTTAACTTGACGACGGTTGGTTCAAATATTTACTTGGTCTGATTTGAGTTAAAATATGGCCGTTGTACAATTTCGAGTGCCTGCGTATCAAGCATCATCATCTGTCAGAGTATCAAATTAAATATGTTTATCTATTAGTTAATGAATTAATTTATGGTTTTATTAATTGAAATAATTTTTTGGTTGATTTGATTGGATGAGGTCCTTTTTAGTCACTTTCACTAATTGCTGACGTGGGTGGCGTAATCACCACCGTACACGTCAAAGTCCCTCCATCGTCGGCCACCATGCGGATGGACAGCTAGCCAATCAATCTACCATTCAGACTAGTTTATCATCCAGCAGGGTCAGCGGAGAGCCGAAAATGAGACTGGTCAATACTACAATTGTGCAGCCACTTGTACAGCGGTCCAGATTCAGCAATCAAAGGGTTGGCCGCAAGGTAAGAAGATGGATGGTCCACAATAGTCTGACAATACAGCTCGTTGGACTCATCTAAGTGGTGCAGCTGGCGGGATATAACTTGCTTTTATTTGCATAGGCTCTCATATTAGTTTAGCACCAAATCAAGAATGGTGGTGATTCATCCTCACATTTATCACTGATGCACAACTATCCAGACCATCCAAATTGTCGGGCTCACTGTGGATGGAGCACATCTCCAAAATCGCACTGATCAAGCTATCCTAACCATTCAATTAATGGCTTTGGATGAATGGCCAAGAGAAAATTAGTGAGTGGTCCAAATTCCAAGGGAAATACCAGATTATCATCTTATTATTGCAAGAATTCAGTTATGCTGGGACTGCCTACATCGCCATTCAGCCATTCCATGTGTATCGTTCCAGAGTCACCACCATTTCTTGAAATGGTGCAAAACTAACACATTCTTATTTAGCTTGCAGCTTACACAAACTTCTGGAAACCTTAAAAATGACACGTGGTACACGTAATCATGAGTCGGGACCGTTCATTCAGTACTAGCATAGGGAGAAAGCTATGGTGGGAGAATCGTGGTGATCAAATGATCCCGAACCTTTAAATGGTGCCAGTTTGTTACAACCGTCCGTTGTTGACGAGATATAAATTACACGGTCAGAACCATCTATATGTTTAGAATCATAGGTAATAAAAAGTGAGACTTATAAAATAGACGTTTCAAGATGATGATTAGACCTATTATGTTTCTCCATTCAACCACGGTTGTCCATTTTTCTTGCTATTGATCAGATGTTTACGATAATCTGATTGACGTCAGTTTTGTAATGTGGCTTGTCCGAGTAGTATGAATGAATAAACGGTTGAGATCCACGATTGGGCGTCTCACATGTCATTTAAAGGCTTGGTCCCCTTGGACCTCCAGACCACTGACTTGATGGCACGTGGCCCATCAGTTGGACATTCTAGATGCCTGCTTACATGGCCCATCAGTTGAACACTCTAAATGCCTGCTTACATGGCCATGTATGAGCATCAAGCGTGGATACTGCTTACGATATCTCAATTTAAAAATGCATGATGGATATCCACATTATTATGAACAATAATCTAACTTGAAATGCTCCAGTGCTCTCAGAGCATTATAAAATATAGCGCTCCTGCTTGCATTGATTCGCTTGGACAGTACAATTGATTGATCTGAACTGTCCATTAAATCAACAACACATTTATGGGCTACCATGCAAAAAATGGCACTGATCAGATGGTCCACTCCATCCTCCATCTTGACTTATTTTTATAGCCATGCTTTTTCCAAGCCATGGATGAGATGGTTACACTTGTCTAATAAAAGTGATTCTTTAGAATCATAATCAATTTATCAAATTAATAATAATAATAATAATAATAATAATAATAATAATAATAATAATAATAATAGGCAATCCATGATGGGCCCTAACACACGCACGCGTATGTATATAAAGTTTGGATAAAATATAGGCTGTTTGGCTCTGCGTCTGCTCTTAGGTTGGTACAGGTACCACCAAGGCACGCCCTTTCTGTAAAGGGTCTTGACCTTCCATTGATCAAACGCCTAATATTTGTCGAATAGGTGAGACGTCTGCATGGTAGCCAACGAAATCTGAGTTGGAGCTAATGAACAATCTAGATCAGTACTAGCCTTCCGGGGATATATCACCATCAAAGTTATACTGACTTTGGCCCACTATTTATCTTCTCAGAGCTTTTTTTTTTCCTTCTTGTTGTTGCAGTGGCTAACCGT
This sequence comes from Magnolia changhungtana, assembly GCA_030180095.1. Taxonomy (NCBI): domain Eukaryota; kingdom Viridiplantae; phylum Streptophyta; class Magnoliopsida; order Magnoliales; family Magnoliaceae; genus Magnolia; species Magnolia changhungtana. Next base: position 3,356,393 of record JASAUF010000667.1, read on the forward strand.
GCAGCATTATCAGTCCAATATTTGTTTTATTTAATTTCTATTTTTTAAAATCTTTTCTTTTCAGTAACCACCGACAGCATTGATGGACCGATACAGCTTCTGCCTGACTGATCCCGTGGGGACCTGGAGTCCAATGGATAAGCTCCAATCACCTTAACTGTACGTATGAACAATGGTGATTGGAAAAGACATTTTTGTAAGAGAGGCATTTTCGCATTGAGTCGTGCAGTGAGCAGCCACCCTTGTCAAGGTGCGGAACATATGTGAGTAGTGTATCCGTGAAGAAGAAATCAAGGTAAATCATCAAGTAGGCTACATTCAGGGCATGCCATGCACCAAAAACAATGATGGTCTGCTACTCAGGTAGGTCCAACTTGAATGACAAAAAATGTGAAGTTATAGTAGGAAGTTCTAAAAAGAAGAAGAAGAAGAAGAAAGAAGATGGTTCAGTAAAAATTCAAGATCAACTTGAAAGTTAGTTACCGACACTGAACAGAAATACTAAGGCAATCAAAAACCTTATTATTCCCACTTCATTAGACTAACAAATGCAATTCAGTTTTCCTACTGCATCCAAATAAATGCTGAAGGTTGCATTGCATGACATGAGCTTGTATCACAACATACTAATTTGGATTTGGATTCGGAAAAGGATATGATTTTAAATCCGCTGAATCTTAACAAATCCATGAGACAGACATGCGTAAATCAAGTGGACATGCATACACCTGCTAATGTTCAACTTATAATCAAGTAACGAAAGTCAAGTGAGCAATAACCATTTTATCCAACCAGTAGGGAGGGCAGGCCTGTTTCACAATATCCCTTCCAAACTAAAAGAATAAAGCAGATAAAAAGCGACACAATGAATCCATGACAGGCCTGTATGTAAATATTAACAAAAACTTACCCAGTCAGAGGATCAGGCCTTGTGCAGGTGGGGGCTTGGACGAATGCTCGCCTGATGCAGCTCTAGGAGACTCAGTTGAGTGAAGAGACTCGGTTGCATGAAGAGGCATGTAATTATCTGGCGTGTCTCTCTTATGCTCTTCCTCGGCCATGACAACCTTCTCCTTCGTCTTTGATCCCACGTCGTTGGCTGCCTTGGCAACCTTGCTGAAGGCTCCCGCGACCCATGAGGCCCCTGTGAATACATACCTGTTTTTAAGGATGGCGGACCCTGCACTACTGACCTTCTCCTCAGCAGCCGCAAAGGCTGATTTAGTCTTCTCAGAGACCTGGAACTTGTTATCCATTTCCCGGACCTTATCATTGACAACTGACGTGCCGATGCTTATCTTCTCAGAGAGCCCTATCTTCTTGTCCAGCGAGGCAACCTTAGCAGTGGCAGTGGATGTGAACTGGTGCTTCTCGTCGAAAGCTTTGGCTTTGTTCACGGCATCTTTGCCTACGATAAAGCCCTTGGCAAGCATGCTGCTGACAACGTCCTCAGCCTTCTGGACGGCAGACTCAGCTCCGCCTGCAGCCTTGCTTTCCATTGCCTAAGGTGATTGAGAAACAGTCGTGTTAAAATGATTTTGAAGCTAAAGAGGAGAAGAATGGAAAGGGATGAGATTAAATATGCTTTGAGATCTACAGCGGGTGGAGCTGAAGCAGCAGGCGGCAACTGGTAATCTTGAGCCGGTGCTATGGTCACACACAGATCAACTATTGTTGCTCCCTGCACCGCCAAAAAAGATCAATTGTCAAAAACAAAGAAATTGGAAAAAGAAAAATAAGACACAATGAATCAGTAGTTTGTGAATAGCCAGATGGGAAACCCCGCTCTTCAGCGATCTAAAAGGCATTTTATTGGCATTCAACAACGAAAACTCTGCCCTCATTTGCCACAAACAAAGACACAATATGGCAAAATCTTCAGAAAAGGACCATGGTACAGAACGGGTTAAGACAAGAACCAGTGGTGCATTTGAAAATATGGGACAATGCCCGATTTGATATTATGTCCAAGAAATGGTTAGATGAGGCCAATTTTTTCATCCCCCAATACTAACCACATGATGTGATTGGAATAATTCCTTAAAGAGTTGCAATTAAGGGGGTGTTTGATTTTTCAAATTCCCTGTAAATACAAGGAAATAAGTCATTATTACCTTCTATGTGTGTTTGCCAAGATCCAGAGATCACTGAGGATTTCTGCCTCAAAAGTCAGTCCAAAAAGGGGCAACTTAAATTTGTAGGCCCCACCGTGATGTATGTGAGTTATCCATGCTGTCCATCCATTTTACGAGAACATTTTGGGGCATGAGCCAAAAAATGTGGCAGATCTGAAGTTCAAGTGGACCACACCACAGGAAACAGTGATCCAAAAGACATCCGCCGTTGAAAGTTGTTTCCTTCTTAGGGCACACATTGATGTTTGTTTATCATCTAACCTGGTCATAAGGTCAGGGAGACATGGATAAAGGGAAAACACAAATATCAGCTTGATCCAAAACTTCTGGAGCCCCCAACAAGTTTTCAACAGTAGGGGTTCAAATCACACTGTTTCCACCGGTGTGGTCCATTTAAGCTTTGAATCTGCCTCATTTTTCAGTTTATGTTCTAAAATGAGCTTGAGGAAGGGATGGACGGAGTGGATTAGTCACATACATCACGGTGGGCCCCACAGATTTTTTGGTGTTCCACCATGGGTTCAGAGACGGAATAGGTGCTGTCAATGTCACGTTGGGAACACCGCCTGGAATTACAACAGTAAATAATCATTATCTATTTCCAAGTATATTTTACCCTTTTCTTATTGAGGGAGAATCCCAACCTTTTCAGATTGTTTATGCAATAGGGAGTTGAAGCCAAAAAAGTAACTGTTTGGCTTCTCTCATAAATGTCCTGGGCGGGAACTGGAGGGTTGCTAAAGGGTGGGGTGCAGTTATGAAACATACAGGACAGAAGGCTATCTAATTCGATCGGGAATTGGAGCCACCCATCCAACAGGCCCTTAATGCAACTCTCATTACCTAACCATAACCAGAGCTATGCATTGTATTGTTATTATAATGGTTACAATCAACAGTGTTGGGTATAAATTGACTGAAACCAACATGACTCATTCAGACTTGATTGGAAGTTGTAACTCCCTTTGGTTACAGAGCACTCATACGGTGCCTCATTTCATTCCCAACAGACACTAAGTTGACTTCCGGTACAACATATGTTAGACTCAAAAGGTATGCTGGTCAGACAAGTGCCCCACATTTAGATCATTCCTGAAAAATAAACCAATGGAGTCTAGACATATCACAATTCATAAGAAAACAGAAAAATGCAGTAATTGCATATAATTCGGTCAAATTAAAACTAGTCTTGAGAAATTGAGTGCACCGAGAGAAGTAGTGCAGTCTCTGCCCCTTGTGAATCCTTGAAGGTCACGTATGCAATTTGAGACCGCTCATTCCCACTGCAACAAGAGAATCTTGAGCTTGAGTTCATCAAAGCTACAAATTTTAGAAATCAAAGAAAGGGAATCACCAGATATAACTGACCTTTGCATTTCGACATATTCAATGTCGCCAGAAAAAGAAAAGAACTCCTTGATGTCTTGCTCAGTTGCACCTAAGGAAACATTGCTGACCTTCACGGTTCTAATCTGCATTGAAATAGAAATAAGATGAGGTGTGTACGGAGTATGTTGTGTTGAGTGACTAGGAAACAAGGGATTCATTTTAATCATTTCTCAAATTAAATAATGAGCATGAGAATAAGTTGCAAATCTGTCAAGGGTAATCATGATTCAACTTTGTTAATTCTGTGTCAGCACACAGTTGTTTCAGGAGTGAAGAAATATAATTTCTGATCTGGAACGAACTTCTATCCTTAGTAGAATTTCCAAAAATCACAAAATAGAGCTTTTTTTTGTGCCATTATAGGAAAGACAGCTCTTTGGTATCCACATTAGTATCGCTTCATGATTTTTGGAAATCCTAGAAAGAGTGGAATCCCACAAATCCTGCATTAATCTTGCTGTGAAGCCAGACTCAGCATTAATTAAGAAACAATGATCACAAAGTAATCCTCATAAGATACTGGAGTCCATGGTGACGAACAATAGGCTCCCAAGGTTTCTAAGAGCCTGCTTGGATTCATCCTTCAAAAGAAAAAGGAAAGAAAGTAATTTATAAAATAAAAAATAAAAACCTGTTTGTATTCATGGAAAGCATAGTAAAGGAAATAGTGTTTCTTGGGAGTTGGGAAATCTTATTTCCAGGAAACTGTGGGAAACAGAACATTTTTCCCTTGTACATTTTTCAACAAGATTTTCCTAGAAATTTAGGATTTATTTTCAAATTTGTTGCTTGGCAAAATAAACAAACCAAAAAAATTCTAGGTACTCACTAGCATTGATGGGAACATCATGCGCACGCACCCCCCCTCCCTCACACACACACGTATGTACGCAGAAGGAGGGCCCTACCATCGATTTGGCTCGATGACGACGTCCAGGGAGGGCCTCCTAGCTAGAAGGCGAAGTTTTGGTTCAAAAGTATGAGCCCGATAGTCAAGAAAAGCCCATCATGGGATCTCATGATCGTGGCCCACTCGTCGGATTGATTTCATATTTTAGGTTTTGCTTATTATTATTATTTAGAATATCGTGAACGCTTTAGATTTCTTTGTTTGGTTTTTGTTTTAGTTTACTTCATCGCCAAGTAATAGGTTGCACACATGATGCGAGTTTTTGGGATATAGGTTTTTTCCTATAAATAGGCACCCCTTGTAGTTCTTTTCATTAATTCAAGTTTAATAAAAATTCCTACTTTATTTTTCTGCTCTCTTCGTGAATTGTGGACGAATTCAAAAGTGGGTGCGAAGCCTTCCCTTTTCGAAGGGCTAACTAAGTGGTGTGAAGCCACATCTATCCCCACCCATCTCTGCCCTCTCTCATCCATATACCTCATCTTTTATCATCATTATTGCTTTGAAATTCTCAGCCTTTGCAGTTATTCATCCCCCTACAGCCAGTTCGTATAATCTGGACCTGTAAGAGGGCTGAAACTTCGGCGGAGCACTACCCCTCGACCTTACGTCAGATCGTCGTCAAACTTAGAGGGATTGGAAGTCTCCTCTGGCCGACCAAGGCCTAGGTGTCACTCTGGGGAGATGCGCTTCCATCACACGTGCGGCCAGCCCACCCGCGCACATAGTCAGCCCTGGACCACCATTTGCACGAAGGAGCTTTCTCCGGGTCAAGTTTTCCTCTTTTCATTCCTATTTCCTAAACTCTAGCCTTAGTTTACATTAGCCCTAATTTATTTGTCCCTTTTTTTTTCACCCTAGGTTTCCTTGAATTGAAATTGGGGAATCCCTTGGATTAGGGACTGATTCTTATGCATGTGTGGTTGATTTCTATTTCCCTTTGACATCATTTGGCTTATAATTTTTATTGGTCCAGCCCTAGCCTATGTCGGCCTGGACCCGCATAGATTCCCCTTTCATTGAATGTTTAGACTATCATGTGGGATGTGGAATTTGTGTAATTGTTTTTGAATTGGTATGATCTAAGCCTGAATTATTACACATCATACTTGAATTTCATGTCCTGCATCAAGCATGCACCAAATTAGCACGTGGCACATGTGGGATGCTTGAAAATGGATAATGGAACATGTGGCTTGTGCAACTTATGTGGGTGCTTGAAGTTGAATTGTGGCACACATGGTCCACGTGAGGTACTTGAAGTTGTATGGTAGTACAAGTGGCACAAGACACACGTTGGCACATTTGACACATGGGCACCTGAAGCTTGTTGGCAGCACTTGATGAACATTGGCACATGGCATATTTGGAGCGATTGAAGATGGACGATGGCACATGTGGGGCGCAAGAGAAGAAGAATGGTGGTAGATGTGGCACATTAGCATGTGAGGGGTGCAAGAAAAGTTTGATGGTGTCACATGTGGCACATTAACATGTGGGACGCTTTACACATGTGGGGCACAAGAGAAGATGGATGGTGACACATGTGGCACATTCGCACGTGGCATAGTGGCACGTGGGGCATAACTGAACATGGACAATGGCTCATTTGGCACATTCACACTAGTGTTTTAAATAGCTACGCTATGTAGCATGTAGCCTACGCTACGTAACACTACATAGCTTATGAAAATAGCTTAAGTCACATGTAGCCTACGCTATGTAACACTACATAGCTTATGAAAATAGCTTAAGTCACATGTAGCCTATGCTACATGCCGATTTGCACACATTACACACAATGTAGCTCATATTACAAGTTAATTTCGTTACATTAATAGTGATTAATGTTTTCAATGATTTGTTATAATTTTCTATTATCAATAAAAATTTGTTAATCTTTCCAATCATTGCTCTTTCATATTGCTTTAAGTTGTATTTGGTTGCACCAAATATATGAAATTTTGTTAAATTCCATTATTAATCAGTCTAATTTGGTACAAAATATCAAGAAATTGGTGCTACTAAGTGCAAGCTTGATTAAAAATATAGAAATAGTGTGTAGCATGAGCTACACACTATGTAGCTTATGCCTCACGCTTCGAAGGGGTGAACGCTATGCTACATGCTACTCGCTATCAAGGTGTTCCATGATGGTAATGGTGGCCATAACAGCCACTGTCATTACCGTTATGATACTGGCCATTATGGGCATTTTACTTTTTTGAAAAAAACTATTTCAGGACCATTGTGGGGCTGCTACAGGAAGTTTTTCTGTAATAGCCATTACAGCTGTTACATAACCGTTTTTTGTATTTTTGTATACCATGTTCGTCATATAAAACATTGATTGACACATGTGGCACATGTGAGGCAATTGAAGATGGATGGTAGCACATGTGGGCTTAATCCTTGAGAAATCTACTTTCTAGCACATGTGGGCTTAATCCTTGAGAAATCCACTTTCCTTCCATAGGAAAATGCCTTTCTTAGGGGTAGAGGTGGGAAAATAAATTCATTTATTTTCCAACAAAGAAATGGGAAATCGTGTTTCCCACAAATTCCCATAAAGAAAGTCTTGATAAACAACGGAAAGTGATTTTCATGGGAAATAATGTTTCCTTTCCTTTCCATGAATCCAAACAGGCCCTAAAAGTACAAGTGTATGTATGCCTTGCTGAAGCTATTTCAGACAGTTATTTGTACATGAAACAACCTCTACACTTGATTGACAGCTCCATGACTATTAACACCAATCCCGTTAAACAAGGTTTTCTTTTCTATGAACAGCAATAATTTTATTAAAAGAGGCCAAAGCCTAAAGAAATACAAAAACGAAAGGAAAAAAAAAAAGTGCAAATTTACAGATCCATCCAGCTATCAGGGAAATGGCTAATCGCTTTTGTAGCAATCGCCCAAACCATAACATGCAATTTGGCCCCTACTGAAAACAGGTCGCCCCCGCATCATGCATCCATTCCAGTAATCCATGCTTGGCGTCACCATTCTAGGTAAGCATATCTAGGAAGTTGACTAACCATAACTGATATAGTAAAGCATAAGATTCAAAAATATCTTGAAATAGCATCATAGCTCTGGACTCTCATTTTTTACCCAGGATAACTTGTGAAATTGTTAGTTTTACAGGTGTATGTACAAAGCAATTCAATCCAAGAAAGCTCAAGGTCCCTGAGAGTGGTAGATTCCTGAGTGAATGGAAGTGAACCCCAGATTAAAAGATCCATCTTCCATACCTTGGCATAAGCTTGTTGTTCTCTCTATTCCCACTTGTCTCTCAGGAATCATGTAAAGGAGCTTTCTGACCAATTTTGCAAACAGTTGATCAATATGCATGCATTGAGTATAATTGATTGAAAATGCTCGTGAATGGGCATCTTATTTTATATACATGATTAAATAACATAAGATAATGAAATGCTGCTGGATTGTTTGCTCAGGTAAATGCCCGTTGTCTCTTTACAGAAGACAATCTTCCAGATCCATAGTTTTGAAAAGAAGAGTGGGTCGCAGATGTCCTCATCCATGCCTTGCACTTTGAGTTCCATCTTTTCTTCCGAGTGATTAAAAAAAGCAATAATAAGATGATGATGAAACAGATGAATGGTCTCATAGATCATTTATGCACATTCTCTGTAGGACATTTTTACCCAAGAGAATAATAACAAAGGGACTATGAATAAACCCAAGCAGAAAGAATTGGATTGATCTCATAGAGAAAGACGAGATGGACAACTGGAGCAAGTTGAATTAAGCCTGGCAATGGCTGGGCAGCCCACCCAGCCCAGCCTTGAGCCAAGCTTAGACCTGTTATTCAGATCCGTGGGCTGGCTTGAGATAGGCATGTGAGTTGTAATGTGTTGTTGGCCCAGGCATGGTAACATAACAGGATGTGAAAGAATAAAAGAAGAGATGAAAGTGATCTTTTGTACAAATCACAATTCAAAGAGGTTGATTTTCAGGGTTTATACCCTCTGCAAGAGAGCATTTTCTCCAAATTCACACTTTGTTTTATTTCAAATATATCATTCATCAACGTTCTTCATGCATATGGCCTTAGAGGTCTTTATATAGGCCAAATACAAAAGATAACAGATCTTTGGAAACTAGACTTTGCTAATTTACATCTAAATCATATCCTAAAGGGAATGACTACTACTAAAAATATTCTAAATCTTATCTTCCAAGAAGAACCAAATATCCTTAAGATTGACATTTTTTTAAAGTAACGATACTTCTATTAAAGGCAAGCACCAAAATGACGCACAAAACTACAGCCTAAATAAAAGGGAACAATTAAAATCCTTTAGAGAATTAATAGAAGAGGCCAATTCCACTACAAAGAGCATCACCCAAGACCTCCACCACAGACCAACCTCCAGATAATTCTTTCTTGCTTCCTAAGCCCAACTACATGCCTGGCCAAAAATAAATCGCCTATTGATTCTGGCATCACCCACGGCACATTGAACATTCTGAAGAGAGTACTAAACGGCTTGCGAGCAAACAGGCAATGCAAATATATATATATATATATATATATATATATATATATATATATATATATATATATAACTCGGTGTTAACCATGCGCATCATGCTCACGTTGGGAATCACCATTGCCGTTTTTTCAAGGTTATCGGTAGCCTGTATGTGTTAATGCCACACGTGTGAAATAGGTTCCCTTCTTCCTCCCCCTATAGGGGATTGAAGCATGTCATAAAAGGACTTGACTGAGAAGCAGCCCAACTTGTCTTTCAACCATATTCACCTATCATGGTCCCCCACTAATGAAGAGCAATATTGGAGATAACGTTAGAGCTCCACAAACTCTTCCACTCAAAAAAGAGACGAAGCGACATGAGACGATCCGACGTCTTCGAACATTGGAGGAAATGCGCCATTTTAGAAAACGGCCCACAACGACAAAAACGGAATCGTGCTTTTTTCCTCATCATACAAATTCCTATGGCAGGGGGGTGTCCGTACCACCACAACTTCACAAAAGGAGAAGCATCTAGTTACCATATTACGACCATCTGAAGAGAAGTGAGCTAACCTTGGTGGCAGGTCTCACCCAGTGTTCATAATATCGATACTATTGGCCGATATTATCGATATCGATGGCGAGCGATACGAAACCCCTAAGAAATACAAAAAATTCGAAGAATTTTGTGTATCGTGCGATATTTTGCAAAATATCGTGAAATATCATGCGATATAGATGGATATTATCACTTCTACCATTTTTATAGGGAATTTTAACATTTTCTTTACAATTAAAGGGCCGGGAATGTTGGAAAATAAGGAAAAAAAAAAAAAAAAAAGGGACAACCCCAGAAAATAAAAATATATATGAAAAAAAGGGGGAAAAAAAAAACTCAGGAGAGTGTATTTCAGTACCTGTAAAAGTGATTGCCTAATCAGAAGTTGCATTTGGTGGGCCAATCAATCGATGGTACGCCGTTCATAGGTAAGTGCGAAAAAATCTTCCATTACCTTTGATTTCGGAGTGTATTCCAGAGAGAGATTTTCGGGTTTAGGGTTCCGGGCAGGAAAGAATGAAATCCTCTCTAGTTTTTTTTTATTATTATTATTTTATTTAAAGGCTTCAATGCTTTTTATGTTGACAGATTGGTGGTCGGTGCTCTGTGGGCCCCACCATGATGGATGTGTTTCATCCATGTCGTCCACCCATTCTCCAGATCATTTTATGGTATCAGCCCAAAAATTAGGTCGATCCAAATCTCAAGTGGACGACACAGTGTTGATTGAACGCTCACCATTAAAAACTTCTTGGGGGCCACAAAAGTTTTGGTCAAGCTGATATATATTTTTTCCCTTCATCCAAGTCTGTATGACCTAATCAACAGGTTAGATGTCAAATAATCATTACGGTGGGCCCTAGAAGGTTTTTAATGGTGGACATTCAATCAATACTGTTTTCCTATGGTGTGGTCCACCTGAGATTTAGATCTACCTAATTTTTGGGATCAAACACTAAAATTATCTTTTAAAATGGATGGACAGTGTGGATAAAACACATACATCATGGTGGGGTCCACATAGCACCAAGCACTAGCCACCTAGTTGGTGGCAACGTAACTAGCCAAACCGCGTCCCCTTTTTCCTTTTTACGGACGCAGATTAGCTACGGTAGGTTTGAGTAGCGAGACTGGCTACTGAAGTGACGCACCAAGTTATGTGGGCCCCACCATGATTTATGTGTTGTATCCACACCGTCCATACATTTAGAGATATCATTTTAAGGCATGATACAAAGAACGATTCAGATACAAAGCTCCAGTGGACCTCACCACAGAAAATAGTGGGGAGAGTGACGCCCACCATTAAAGACTTTTAAGGGCTACAAAAGTTTTCGATCAATATTTATTTTTTTTTCCCCTTATTTCATGCCTGTGTTAACTTATGAAAAGGTTGGATCTCAAATAAACATCATGGTGGACCTTAGGAAGGTTTCAATGATGGGCGTCACTCACCTGCTTGTTTTCTATGGTGGGTCCACTCTACAAGAAGTTGTTCTACTCTGGATCTGCCTCATTCTTTTTTCTCATGCCCTAAAATGATCTCTCCAAATGGATGGACGGTGTGGATACAACACATACATCATGGTGGGGCCTACAAAATTTGGCGAGGTCACTTTAGTAGAGAGTCTGGCCACTCAACCGATCAATAGCTAATCCGCTTCCTTTTTATGGAGCAAGCAGATTGGCAGCCGAAGACAGAGGGTTTTGTCGGAGGCTCTGTAGGGCCACCATGATGTGTGTGTTTTATCCACACCGTCTATCCATTTTGATAGGTTATTTTATGGCATAAGCCCGTTGGGAATCACCAAAAGGAGTCGGATCGTGTGAGGCTCAAGTGGTCTTTCAACCATATTCACCTATCATGGTCCCCCACTAATGAAGAGCAATATTGGAGACGTTAGACCACAACCTCTTCCACCTCCTCATACAAATTCCTAAGGTGGGGGTTATTAGTCCACAATTTGTCATATTCACGACCATTCTAACCTTGGTGGCCACGCCATGGGGAAGCCATGATGACAATGATGCCCACCATTGAAACTTTAAAAGGAGAGCCTACCGTGATGTTTATTTTCCATCCAATATGTTCATAAGGTCGATGAACCTAGATGAAGAGAAACCATAAATATAACCTTGATCCAAAAATTATGTGGCCCCCAAAACATTTTCAACTGCAACCATTCAATCCTCACTTCTTCCTATGGTGTGGTCCACTTGAGCCTTAGGTCTCCCTACTTTCTTAGCTCATGCTCTAAAATTATCTGGTTAAAATGAATGGATTTAAAGGTGGATAAAACACATACATCACCCATTCTTCCAAATCCCCACAAACTCGACAAACCATCCAAGTCTCTAATAGCTATGCATTCACGCTCTAGAACCCTAGATGTGAATCAAAGCTAAAATTATGCATATTTGTCTTTGGATTTGGGAAAGTTGCATATGTGGTCCACATGAGATTTCAATATCATTTTAAGGCATGCCTCAAAGCTCAAAGTGGACCTCACCATTTTGAGAGTGACGCCCACCATTAAAGACTTTGTGGTCTAAAACTATTTGATCAATATTAAACATCATGGTGGACCTTAGGAAGGTTTCAATGATGGGCGTCACTCTCACCACTGTTTTCTATGGTGGGGTCCACTACTACTCTGGATCTGCCTCATTCTTTTTTCTCATGCCCTAAAATGATCTCTCCAAATGGATACAACACAAAACTATTTGGAAAAATAGATGGACAAATGTGTGGATAAAATGTATATATTATGGTGGGGCCCTCGATTTGGATCCGTGAATATCTCTGACCAATCCAGTATCCCGCCTGGATGAAGAGGGACCTAGTTAGAGACGGATGGTCCTATGGGGTTCATGGTGGGGCCCACATTGATGTTTATTAAAAATCCACTTTGTCCATCCATTTTTCCATAGCATATTAGGGCATGAGACCAAATATGGATTTGGGTAGATCCTAAGATCAATGAATTAACAAAGTGGATAAAATGAAAAGTTGAATTAAACGGGACCATAGAGACGGATGCCCCTAAAAATCAGCCCACATTGATGTTTATTAAAAACATCATTGATGGGTATGCATTTCAATGAGACCAAATATTGTAGATCTTCGAAAAAAAAAAAAAAAAAAAAAAAAACTTTTGAATGAATTAATTGTGTCTTCATACATGTTTTAATATATTTATTAATGTTACGTATTCAATATGAATATAATTGCATTAGTTCAGTTAGCTAGCGCATAACTTAGGATCTTTTACAAAGGAAATCTATTATGTCCACTTCTTTTTTGAGATTTTATAATTTAAAAGTGTGTATTAAGATCTTTTTTAATAATCCCTGAAGTTTCATTAAAAATTTCAACAAATTTTCCAATGTTTCCCATGTTTCCCAAAAAAGTGCGATAAATTACGCGATACTAACGATATATCCCGTGTGATGACCGATACATATCTGTATCCCAAGGGTACGATACATGGTACGATACCGATATTTCGAACATTGGTCTCACCTACCCACACTTCCTCCCAAAATCAATTTTTGCCCATCACCGAGGGAGAAATCGATCCCCTCCTTAAGTTTTGACTTTAAGCTCGAAACCCCTTCCAAATCACTAACACCCTATAAAGAAAGGAATCTCTAACCTACCATTCTCGCATCCATACTTTTCTATAATCTCTCTCCACAAAGAGTCATCTTTTGTCCCGAATCTCTAGAACAACCCCCCCCCCCCCCCCCCCCCAAAAAAAAAAAAAAAAAAAGAAGAAGTTTCCTCACCTCATCTGGACCAAGGAGGTGGAATTTTTCCTTGCCCTCCGAACCCTGTCACAAGAAATCCCATCTCAACTTATCTAACCTGACCAAAACCGATTTTGGACACCTAAAAAGAGACATGAAATACAGAAGCATATTTGATAACGTTACTTCAATGAAAGTTAGTCGGTCGCCCATTGATAAGTACTAGATCTTCCATCTTAATAATTCCTTTCGAACATTTCCACAACTGTCTGAAAGATGTTTTACAAGTTTACTGATGTGGAGGGGAAGACCGAGGTAAGTGGAGGGAAAAGAACCCGCACTATTCCCAAAGATTTCTACCATCCACTCGACCTCATCCTTCAGCTTTTGAATCCCCAACATTTCACTCTTGACTATGTTAACCTTCAAGCTCAACACCACTTCAAAGCATCTTACTATCATTCTCAACTTATCCACCAGATATGTATTAGCCTAAAAAATTTGGATGGTGTCTTACTCATATATGAACTGAAGATGGGATATCAGATGGCTAGTCCTCCCAATCCCAAGCCCTCGGAATAAGACTTTTCCAGCATTCTGCCCAAGGCTTCAGCCACCACTACCAATAGAAATAGGAAGGGGGAGAGCGGATCACCCTAACAAATGCCCCTCGAGCTTTTGGAAAAGCCTGTAGGGGAATCTTATACCAAAACCAAGAACCCGGCCGAATATATAAAAAAAATTCCCCCATCCACCCTCTCCACTGCAAACTGCAACATAAACGCCTCAACATGTAATCGAGGAAGTTCCATTCGAATTGGTCGTAAGCCTTTTCTATATCCAACTTGCACATGATGCCTTCCCATCTTTCCTTAAATCGAGAATCAACACATTCATGAGTTATAAGCGCACAAACTAAAATTAGTTTTCCCACGATAAACACACCCTAGCTTTTGGAAATGACACTTGCCAACACTACTTGGAAGCAGGTTGCTAAAGTTTTGGCCAAGATTTTATAAGGCCTCCCAATTAGGATAATTGGTCTAAAATCCTTTAAACACTATGCGCCCATCACCTTCGAAATGATAGCAATAAAGGGCACCCCTAACTCAGCCAAAAGCCTACCTCCTTCAAAGAATTCTGCCATAAATCTCATCATGTTGCCTTTCACTACCTCCAAAAAACACTTGGAAGAACACCAAAGGGAAGTCGTCAGGGCCCAACTTGATATGTGGATAGTACAAAGAAGAAAGAAGACTTCCTGTGATTTATGGTGTCATCCAATGCAAGTGGTGTTGATTTGAAATGTAAGCCTTCATTATCAACTGTTGTTGAGGTTGAGGACGAGATATAAAGTCAGATTGATTCGACAAATTGCTGTCGGCTATCAACTCAAGGATGAGTTCTTTCAAAGCTGGGTGAAGCATTGACGCATCTGCACCACTCTTCACCATCAAATGGACCCCCTCTCATTGTGGGGTTGGATGTTAAACAACCATACTCCAGATATTTTGGTTCTTTTGGGAAGATACGATTTAGGGCATGTATGGATTGCGAATTACATTAGCAATGCATGTAAAAACGCCATCATTATGATTCTACATTGATTGCTTAAACATGCAATTCAGTGGTCAAACACAGTGTAATAGGATAGGGGAATTGTAATTCGTAATCATTCTTATATTGCATTGCAGTGGAAATCTCATATCCGAACAAGCACATCAGTAACGTAACAGTATCATCATTATGATTTTACCATGATAAACCAATCACGGGAATTTCTTCTTTGTACTCTCCACATATCTATCAAAGACGTAGCATTTCCCTTATCTCCATATTGGATTGTTGTTGGCATGGGACCAACATGTCCATCTCAATTTTCAGATACACTGTAGAATGCACTGGTTCGACCGATGAGTGAGTCATCTCTTCCTTCGCCACTATTGCCATTGGCCCATTGTCAATTCCACCAACTATCATGGGATCCTTGTGTGTATCTTCTTGGATTATGGTGCTTTTGCAAGGCATGTGATCCATTGAATCTTCAAACACTTCCAAAATCCCTTCGCTCAGATGCCATTTCTCATTCCCAGCTGAAATACCTTTCTCCAGTGCTCTCATTCAGCTTTTTAGGCAATTGAAACATTCTTTGTTAAAAGGTAATTAGATTTTCTTCCCATGCCCTTTCCAGATGTTTTTTGCAGCTCTAATCAATGTTACTTTAGGGTTTGACAAAGGCATTTTGATGGTAAGGATTTTGATATTTCTGGAAAGGGCAAACTAATTTTCTGGAAGAGAAGGGGAAGAAGAGCATTGGAAGGAGACATCATCATCTTCGGATAGCTTCTATTGCATCGGCACTGCTTTTAAAAAAATGGTTGGACAGGCCGAGTTGGGTGTGGGACTAACCATTTTTTTGGCTCAGCCTCAGACCTACTATGCTGGATCCATGACGCCCTTGGGCCTTGGGCCTAGCCTGACCAAGCCAAAACCTTGCCCACTGCCACCCCTACGTTGAATACAAGATTTATGTCTCTTTTAATGAATAAGAAAAGTATCCTACCAAAGCAACCCAAACGATACAATGCCATGTCAAATGATATTTAAAACCATGGTAGTGACTCCCTAGTCTCCATAATCCATAGTCTAAGACTCTATACATGAACAGATGAAGATGATAGTTAATGTATCATAATCATTCAATTTTAGGGGGTTCAACTTAGCTACACAGCTTTCAACAAGTTAGCCCGATGTACAATGTTCTTACCAAAGAATGGTCTAAAACACCATTAAGTAAATTTCCAAAGGGCAATAAAAAGGTATAAATTCTTGTGTTTCCAACTTTTCACTTATTTTTCTGATTATTTTTTTTTTCAATTTTTTCTTCCACACTCACGCTGGTGGAATTTACTCGAACCCTTGACCAGAAGTTGAAACTCCTGAGAGTCTACCACCCAACCAAGAGTAAGGACCCTATTTTTCTGATATTTTTTTTCTATCACCATCACCAAAAACAAGTGTACCACAAAACCCTTTTATGAAACCTTGAGTTAGGACAAGAATGAGCAAAGGAATACATATCCCCATGGATGAATTTAGAAAATATAAGTAGGAGGTGCTTGCAACAAGCGAATCTTGTTTGATTCGTAAGGTAGACGACCAACGTTTCCTAAAGCTTAAGAATTGAGTATGCATTTACAACTTTCACCGAAAACTTCTTTAACAATGTTCATGTGCTGGGAAACAAAGACAATCAGAAACTCGAAACAAAACACGCACGCCCACACACATGGAGTCAAGTACAAGCAAGAGATTGAAATAGGAGTAAGAATTTGAATTTACAAGGAACCTTGAGAAGAACATGGGATAATATGTCAGCTTACAATAACCTATACTCCTTAACGCAAAATAGTAGAGAAGAAACCGGACATTGATGAACATGATACCATTATGTTTCTCTCCGTTTTCCATCAAATGGAGAAGCTTTGACGACAGCTTTCAGTGTGGATAAATTCAGAGCTTCGTTCCTTATGAATCCATGGATCCAAAAGTGCAGAGGCAGTTTCTTAATTGAGACGTGACTGTAGAGTCATATTTCCAGTATTATCTATATTAGATGGATGTCAAACATGATGTCTTGAACATGGACCTAAATGAAAATATTTAGCTGATTTCTTCTCCTTTTTTTATTAGATGACTAACCAGCTTTATCAAAAACAAAATCGGAATACATCAACGGAGCAACAAAAACAGCCTAACCCAGCCCAACAAACAAAACTAGAATCATAACCAAAAACTCACAAAAGCCAGAGCAAGCAAAATGACACCCCTAAGTTGAGGAACAGGCATCCACAACAACAAAAAAGTTGAGCCATGGCATCATTTTTAGCCGAAAATATCCACTTCCCCATTAGCTGTAACGCCCCAGTTTTCGGGACCCGAGTATATAACTCGTTTCCTGAAAACCCGGGTGTTAACTGAAAATCAAAAAGATAATCAAACCAAATCAAAGTGCGATTAACTGAACCAAGCGTAGTATAAATGTAGCTCAAGCAATAACAATATCCTGGGCCACTCAACTGGGGCCCATATACAAAACCTCAATCTCAAAATGTACTAAAATGATAATAAGCAAATACTACTGATTTAGCCCAAAATAGGCAGCCGCCTCCTGGTACGGCTCATCCTCGAATGGTTCCTCCTCTGCTGCGATGGTAGCAGTCTCGTGATCCGCTACGTAGTCGTCTGTCCCGGCACCTGTATCCTTTGTACAATTGAACATTGATGAATGAGTGGCCAACTCAGTGTGATCTCCCCTCAAGATTACACACCGCCCGCCCTTGACAAGAAATAGCATAAAACATCCAGGCAACTAAAACATAGTAAATGCAGTCTTATTATATGCATGGATGTGTGAATGCAATCATCGCCCTGGGGATGCTCATCCATGCGGACATTGGGCTCGTTACCCATGAAATCATCGACCTGGGAATGCTCATCCAGTCGGACAGTGCGTACATCACGTACGTTTAGCGATAAACGCTAGTATGTGCCATGAATGCATGATTAGCCAACCATTATTAGTCCAGTTACAATCAGTCAATTTAAATAAGTTTAAGGTCAATACGCGGGGGCTCGTCACTAGCGTAGACCGACAGCTCAGGCATAGGTCCCATACCACCATCCTCGGCTCATGAGACTACCGCCTTAGGGTGTGTATAGAGCCCGTCAACATGTGGTCAATCAATTTTCAATACAAGGGAACTACCACAGTATGCTGACTAGGAATGAAGTATTGAAATCATTAAATGCAGCGACTAAAATGAGACGGTATGTATGGTTCAATACGAGTAAACAGCGATGAAAATAAATGTTGCATAGTTTATTCCATAGTCAAGTAAGTGGAATCACTTCATAGATGGTAAGTCTCATAAATCAATTGCCACTAAATCATAACCTTCATGTTGAGGATCTATTTTCATCACCATCTGTTCCGTTACACCCTAAGCTCGGACTCTCTTTAAATAGGAGTTTCCATAGAGAGATTTCAACAAGGTGTGACTTACGACCAACACAATCATATGAGGATGTAACATGACGATGTAAGCATGATTCGATACTTAAAGAAAAACTCATGCATGTATACAATTCAAGAGTCAGGTGCCCGTAGCTTATCAGTTCTAAACATGTAGCTATAGTAAACTGATCAAGAATCTAAACATACTTTTAGATAGAACTAATAAAGTGATTTAACGAATTCCAAGAATATGTGATCAAATTCAACTTGTTTGTTTGAAGACACGCCCTTTTGCCTTATTTAACCATTGATTAGCTATTACATACATATTTTAGAAGTGATCAAATTCTTAATCTATTTCACCATATGTCATGGGACCGATTGTTCGAGTCATTTACTCCATCACATATTCTTAGAATTCGTTAAATCACTTTATTAGTTCTATCTAAAAGCATGTCTTAGATTCTTAATCAGTTTACTATAGCTACAAGTTTAGAACTGATAAGCTACGGGCACCCGACTCTTGAACTGTATACATACGTGAGTTTTTCTTTATGTATTGAATCATGCTTACATCGTCATGTTACATCCTCATATGATTGTATTGGTCATAAGTCGCACCTTGTTGAAATCTCTCTATGGAAACTCCTATTTAAAGAGAGTCCGAGCTTAGGGTGTAACGGAACGGATGATGATGAAAATAGACCCTCAACAAGGAAGTTATGATTTAGTGGCAATTGATTTATGCGACTTACCATCTATGAAGTGATTTCACTTACCTGACTATGGAATGAACCATGCAACATTTATTCTCATCGTTGTTTACTCGTATTGAACCATACATACTGTCTCATTTTAGTCGCTACATTTAATGATTTCGATACTTTATTCCTAGTCACCATACAGTGGTAGTTCCCTTGTATTGAGAATTGATTAGCCACGTGTTGACGAGCTCTATACACACCTTAAGGCCGTAGTCTCATGAGCCGGGGATGGTGGTATGAGACCTATACCCGAGCTGTCAGCCTACGTTGGTGACGAGCCCCCGTAGTGACCCTGAGCTTATTTAAATTGTCTGATTGTAACTGGACTAATAATGGTTGGCTAATCGTGCATACATGGTACAGACCAGCGTCTATCGCTAACGTACATGATGCATGCACTCTGTCCGACTGGATGAGCATTCCCAGGTTGATGATTTCATGGGTGACGAGCCCAATGTTCGCACGGATGAGCATCCCCGAGGCAATGATTGCATTCACGCATCCATGCATATAATATGACTGCATTTACTATGTTTTAGTTGCCTGGATGTTTTATGTTATTTCTTGTCTAGGGCGGCGATGTGTAATCTTGAGGGGAGATTACACTGAGTTGGCCACTCATTCATCAATGTTCAATTGTACAGAGGATACAGGTGCCGGGACGGACGAATACATAGCAGATCACGAGATTGCTACCGTTGCAGCAAAGGAGGAGCCATTTGAAGATAAGCCGTACCAGGAGGCCGCTGCCTATTTTGGGCTAAATCAGTAGATTATTTGCTTATTATCATTTCAGTACATTTTGAGATTGAGGTTTTGTATATGGGCCCCAGCTAAGTGGCCCAGGATATTGTTATTGCTTGAGCGACATTTATACTACGCTTGGTTCCGTTAATCGCACTTTGATTTGGTTTGATTATCTTTTTTATTTCCAGTTAACACCCGAGTCTTCAAGAAACGAATTGTATACTCGGGTCTCGAAAACCAGGGCATTACATTAGGCATCCTTGGGGACATGAGAAGAGGATAATTGGAGTGGCTTCTTATTTAGTTAGTTTCCTATTTTTCAGATCTTTGCTAGCTAGGAATTCAATTTCTAGATTCCATAGGTTTTATTGCAGATTGTAAGGATTGATTATAAATAAAAGCTTAAGGGGTCGTTTGGATGCATGTAAAGTCCTTAAGTAGGATAATATGTCAAAGTAGAGGGGTTGTTTGGATGGGTATAGCTACTTGTAATCAAATTGCAGGTTGTAATCTGAAACATGAGAAAAAATCATATTTCATATTACAAGTAAAGGAATTTCAGGCAACATCTATAATTTTTGAAAATTTTCGAAGCAAAGAGAGTTGCGGATCATCTTCCAACGGATACAAGGACCCAAAACGAAAGAGGAAAGAAGAATATGAAGAAGAAAAAAAAAAAAAAAAGACAAACCGCTCTCTCTCTCTCTCTCTCTCTCTCTCTCTCTCTCTCTCTCTCTCTCTCTCCCTCTCTCTCTCTCTCTCTGTTACTGTTGATAGGGTTGAAACTTATTATACGTTGGGATGTTATCAAACCTTAGTGTCGTGTTTGAATTAATGGGCCCACTTCTGTGGCCCACTAAATGATTTGTTTACCATAAAAATTGGCCACAAGCTTTATTGAGTTGGGCTTATCCCAATGATCTATCTTACATAAAAACTTTACATGTCATTTGATTATTTTTAGAGGATTTACCACTGCAAGCTCTGTTGTGAGTGAGTACCTAATTACAGGCTGTAAACAGATTTCAAGTTATTCAAACACAGGCAAATGTTTCCCTGTAATCATATTACAACTTAAAGCCAAATAGGACCGCATGTAAACACTTTACACTTGTAATCAGATTACCTGTAATCGGATTACAACATAGTGACTTTACAGGTATCCAAACGACCACTAAGCCTATGGAATAAGACAGGAATGATATTCTCCTTTTTTTTAAAAAATCCTCTTATTTTCTCTACAGTAGTTGTTGAAGCGGGGGAAGTGATCTCCAGTTTAAGAATAGAGGACTATTAAGCTTGCTCACAATCTTGCATTTGCACTCCAACATTCGATTAGAGGATTGTTGGGTCCTTTCCCACAATCTCTTTCTTCTTTTCTTTGATTTATTTGTTTCCCCTTTCAGGGTTTGCATTAATTGGTATCAAAGCAAGTTTCGCTCTTGGGAAACTTAAATAAGGCAATTTTCGCATCTCAATCATACCCTTTCATCTTTCCCCTTCTTCAATTCTTCATCTTCCATTTTCTTTTATTTCCCTTTTCCCTTTCCAAAATCACCAATCCCTAGACTATATCTTTTCCTTTCTTTTTCCCGCATACCCTTTGAACCTTTACTGTACCTGGAAAAAAAAAAAAAACATGTTTATATTCTCTTGCAACCCTAATATATGCCAATCCCATTCCAACCCATCAATTACTTGCCCTTTCTCTTTTCCTAACCCCCAAAAAAAAAAAAAAAAAAAAAAATCGCAAACCCCATCAGAACCCTCATAACTTGAAATCTAGCATCCAAGCCTATAGTTCAACCCATGTTTTTGTTTGGAGATGTCGTGGATAGGAATATGTTCATACACCTCGTACAATTATCCCCATCCAGACTTTCCCACCCGTCCATATCTATCACATTACTCCTATCGGACTCATTCTGACTATCATGATCATCACCCCTATCATCTCGAGTCTCACATATCTTCAAATGGGTCTTCTAGAGATTCCTTTCAATGGCCCCCCAGATGTTATGAGCAACGACAACCACATGTCACCTACTCAGAAGCATCCCATTGCATGGAAATATCAATGATGGCCAAGAATTTTCAAAAGACATGGGAAGAAAATTTGCAATAAGTTAAGAAGGAGATTAGAGCATTCAATGAAGATATTGCAAAAGAATTCAAGGAACTCAAGGAGGTGGTGAGAGCTTGCTTTGAGCCCTTAATTGAATAGGAAAATTGCTTTGGGTTTCAATTTATTTTATTTGGACTTCCAAGAGATGATGTGGTTGTAGATAGTGTGGCGACCCAAGAGGAATCCTCCTTTGGATTGCTTGATAGATCCATGGATGGGGATGGATCAATGGCCAGATCAAAAGAAGTTCAAGTCAAGTCGAAAGATCAGCTAACGGATGACCCAATTGAAGAGACTGAAGGTTTAACAGATATGCACGATCCGATGGTCGATGAGATGGATACTTTCACGATCACCGTAATACCATCTAAATTTCAATCAAGGCTCATAGATCGAAAGCTAACTGTGACAAAGGGGACGGTCGACATTTAGAACATAAATGACCAACAAGAACCAAAGAAAAGAAGGCGCATGTTTCAACATCGTATTATGAACAAGCCACACATAAGGCTTGTAGGTCTCCACCATCAACTACCAACGAAGCCAAAGAAGATGCACCACAAACAAGGATCTTCGCAGGAGATTATGAGTCTATGACTACTAATTTAAACTCGATGACGAGTTTTTTTCGAAGCCACGTGGAATTGATGAATAAACGCCCCACATCTAACACGAGCCCGCTCCACATGCGTGCACAAGAAAAGGCCCAGTTTCCATTTTTAGGCAAATCTCTACATTAGAGAATATCTTTACTTTCCATTTCTTTTAAATCTCCACATTATGTAATTTCCTTTGATGTCTTTATATTAAGACAAGGGTAATCTTAAAATTTTCATATAAGTAGTTTCTTATTTAAATGGCTCCTTATCTAGGAAGTTTCCTATTTTTCATATCTTTGCTAGCTAGGAATTCTATTTTTAGATTCCATAAATTTTATTGCAGATTGTAAGAACTGATTATAAATAAGGCTTAAGTCTATGGAATAAGATTGTTGAATGATATTCTCTTCTTTTATGAAAATTCTCTTGTTTTCTCTACGGTAGTTGTTGAAGGGGGGAAGTGATGTCTAGTTTAAGACTAGAGGACTATTGAGCTTGCTCAGTCCTGCATTCACGGTCTCTAGCATTTGGCTAAATGATTGTTGGGTCCTTTCCCACGATCTCGTCCTTCTTTTCTTTGATATATTTGCTTCTCCGTTCGGGGTTTCCATTACTAGTAGAGGTGCAACTCAGGTGGGTTGGGTTGGGTTGGGTTGAGGGTATGCCCGAGTCTAACCCGGCCTCAAGGGGACCCAACAGACCCAGATTCCAACTTGAGGTGTTCAATCTGAATCCAACCCAAATTCCCATATATTTGACCCAACCTGACTGCAATACATGTGCCCGACCCATATTTGCTCAACCCGAACCAAACCCAATCGCAAATCAGGTTAGCAGTTTCCAACCCTAACCTGACCCGAGGTCCCTGACGACCTGACCAAACCTGATCCAAAATCAAGTTGGGTCATTCGGATTGACCCGGACCCAAGTTGCAGCCCAAGAGCCTGGTTCTTCGGAACCTCCTCCATAAAATCAGGTAGTCTCCACAAATATTTAGCTGATTTCATTTTGATGGCTTGGATTAGAATGCTGTCATCCGAACGTGGATTACGTGCAGAAAGGTGAGCTGAGTTAGCCACTACCCTTTATATATTAAAATCGCATCAATTGATTGGTTCTCCACTCTGAAATTTAAATAAATAAATTAAAAAAAAAAAAAAAAAACAGGCGACAAAATCTTTGACATGAAAGGCACAGATAACTCGCCCTATGTAATTAAAAACAGATAATTTGTAATAAAGCATGCAACTTGCATGTTTCACAGGAAAAAAAAAAAAAAAAAAAAACAAAAAAAAAAAAAAAAAAAAAAAAAAAAACAAAAAAAAAAAAAAAACAAAACAAAACAAAGCAAAAAGATTCAACGACTGTAACAGATCTCCTTATTTCTTCATACAATCCATAACAAAATCCCCTCAATTTCGTTCCAATAACAAGAGTACTTAATCATTCTCCCTTATACAAAACCAAGCATCGCTCCAGATACAGGTTCGGAGTCTGTAACCATCGAAATGACCAAAAAAACAAAGGGGGGGGATTTTTTTTCCTCAAGCGATTCTATGATAGGCAGGCAATCTACTTCAAATCATCGAAAAAACACATTCCAAAACCCTGAAACCTCTAATTTCGGGTAAAAGATTGAGGGATCGGAGACGATAATCGATACTAACCGACATCGAAGATCCTTTTGAAGAAATCGCAGATCGACAGTAGGATAGGCAGATAAGACGCTGCTGCTACTGAAAAATCGACCGGAAAATCACCGGAACCCCAAGGGCAAAAGCAGTTTTTTTATTATTCTTGTTCTGGAGATGTGAGAGAAGTCGTTGCTAGACATCGAAGAAAAATGAGTTCTGATATTTCTTTTCAAGAGGGCTGTTCGTTCCGTTCGTGACTCGGATTGCGTAGTGTAAACACACCACCTGCTACGTCTGTACTGTGTAAACGTGGAAAAGCTTCGTGGGCACGTCTGTACTGCGTAAACGTGGAAAACCTTTACATGGTGTTTCATCGACGCTGCCTATTCATTTTTCCCTGTCCTTTTACGACATGAGCCAGGGCAGATCAAGAGATCAAGTGGGCCACACCACATGAAGCAGTGGCGTCCACTGTTGAATTGTATTGAACTATATTAGATGGGATTAATGTCATTGTTGCACAACGATTGCATGTCTATAAATACCATGGTACTGTAGTTATCCAATCCCATGTCTGGATAAAAATTTTGCCACCAGAAAACACTGAATTAAGCAAAAATATATTTGGTGGAACATAAAATTATAATCAATGAACCAAAATCAAAGTAAATGTCATTCACTTGTACACATATATAACAATGTGGGGCTCACATGTAAACAGCCTGTATAGATGGATGGCATGGATAAATACATGTATCAATGTGGGGCCCACATGTATAATGGATTTAAAAAATGCACACAAATCTTTCATGGGACCAAATGCAATTCAATAGACTAAACGGAATTCCATCCCATCTAATCCCAACGTCTTCTATCCTCTTTGAATGATGGATAGAATTGCACGGGGCCAAATGCATTTTTATCCCATTTAATACCTTATGCCAAATGCCACGTGAGTCTTACAATGATATTTATTTGACATCCGTGAGAGGGCGTTCAGCACATGGTATTAGATGGGATTGCCTGGAATGGAATTTCATTTAATCCTATGGAATCACATTTAGTCCCATGTAAGATTTCCATGAATTTTAAATCTGCTACACATGTGGGCCTTACATCATGGTTTATCTATGTCATCTATCCATATACACCTTTTATGCATGACATTTTGGTTATATATGTGTACAAGTGAACAATATTCATTTTGAATTTGGTCTGCAAATTACAATTCCATGTTCCACTAAACAAGATTTTGTTTAATCTGATGTTTCCCATGGCAAAAATTTTATCCCAAGTATGGGATTGGATGGCTACGATACCATGGAATTTCCATACGTATAATTATTGTGCAATAATAATATTAATATCATCTAATACAATTCAATACCATTCGATCAATTCCACTAGCCAAACATGCCAAAGTTACATGGACTCGGATGAAGTTAAACACAAATATCAGCTTAATACAGTGCCCCGAAGTAGTAGGCATTCAATCCTGATGGTTACTGTGGTGTGGGTTCATTTTATGGCTCATGCCTTGAGCTAATATTGGAAAAATAGATGAACAGGGTGGATAAAATACATAAATATGAGAGGCATCACGTTGCTTTTCCATGTATATACAGGGGTGTACACGAACCAAGCTAGCTCGGTTAGCTCGCTCGACTCAACTCGAAAAAGCTCGATTCAACTCGGTTTGAAGCCGAGTTCGAGCCGAGTCGAGCTGATTTTTTGAGCTCGAAAATGAGTTCGAGCCGAGTTCGAGCAAGCCCCAACTCGACTCGACTCGGATTGAATCCAGCTCAAATCGAACTTGGATCAAACCAATTCGACTCGGATATTAGAAGCTTGCTACTTTGGGTGAGCTATTTTTCCTGTGGTTGATATTCCAAATACCTGCTACCTCAACTTGCATGGTTGCATCTTTATGCTTGCCAACCTGGAAAGTGTGTAGAACCAACTTACATGATACTTGAACACACAAAAAGCTTGTCGCATTGGCTTGTATGCTGCATGTCGAAAGGTGTGTAGGGCTATCAAACATATAATATGAGGGGATTTGAAGAGTTTTCATCCAATTTATGGAGATGATTGATGAACTAATCTTTGTTCTTCCTAAACATTTCACATACAGAGGAATTTTGAAGGTACAGTCAAGGTGTTTGTGGAAATGCCTCAACGTCGAACTCGGCCCGAGCTGGCCCGAGTTGCTGACTGAACCGAGCCGAGCCGGCCAGTCAGGCTCGAGGACTGAGCCAAGCCGAGTTTGAGCTGAGGTCAGCCAATGGCTAAGCCGAGTCGAGCTGAGGCAAGCTCGATTCGGTCCGACTTGATGTACACCCCTATGTATATAAAGTACCCATAAACGTTTGGACGGGAATTATGAGGCGCATAAACATCCACTTTTTTTATGGGCCCACCATGCTGTTTATGTGAAATCTGCTCTGTCCATCAGGTTCTTTACTCAATGTTAGGCCCAAAGAAATGCATGAACAACATCTATAATATTACAACTCATTTGCACCGTAGCACAAGGAACAATGGATGGAAAGGAAACCTAATGTGTAGGGTCATCATGGTGTATTTCTTTCATCATACCTGTTAATCAGGTTCATCTTAAAAGGATGAAGTATACGAAGATCATCCCTATCCAAAAATCAGGTGGAATACAGCCGTCAACTCAAAGTATAGGCACAGTTTTTTCATTTTTCCTATTCTCTGCGGTACGTATAAGCTTTTTTTCAGGATGTTTTTTATTTGTAAAAATAAGTATTCACACCTGATGGACGGAGTGGATTACACGTATACAACATGCTGGTCCCATCAGCGATTGGGCATCTTGAGAGGGCTGAAATCCTCTGCAAATTTGCATGACATTTTCTCAAGGACCCGTAAGCCAATCTCTTTGGGGCCACGATGTATTATATATTGTATATATGAAATCCTATCCGTTCATTAGGGGCCTCCTCCATTCTAGGCCGTGGGACGGAAGCGATTTAGCCAGTGAACCGAACACCATCAAACTAGCTGGTGTCAAAACTCTGTGGGCCCACCATGATGCATGCATGCATTTTATCTCACTTCGCTCTATTTTTCCATCTTATCTCAGGGATGATCTACAAAATGAGGCAGATTCATATCTTGGTTAGACCGCACCATAATTCAGAAACTGTGTTAATTAAGTGTCTATTATTTGAAACTTCCTAAAACCCAGTGTAATGTTTATTAAGCAAATATCAGCTTCACAAAAAGTTTTTAATGGAAAGTATTCAATCACCATTTTTTCATGAGGTGCGGTCCACCTGAGGTTTGGATCTGCATCAATTTAGGGATGGTGTCGTGAAATAAGCTGGAAAAATGTATGAACGGCTAAGATAAAACAAGTTCATCATGGTGGGCTTACAGAGCTTTGACACCAGCTAGCCAGGCCGGCGGATTTCATATAATACACAAGCCAAATATGTTTGTTGCTGTCTGCTTCCGCCTGAAACAAATGCCGTTGAGGATTTCGGTTCAGTTTGGATTCATCCATCGCGGGGAAATTGGCAGACGTGTCATTTCCAGATGCTGTCTCGAGTGGCGAGCCGGTTGCGTCGAATCACGGCGAGCTGCGTTTAGGGCCCGTTTGGCCGGGTGGATTGGAAGGGATTGATTGGTATTAGAGTGGATGGCGTGGATTTCTAGGTAATGATGGTGTTGTCAGTGGATTGTCTTGAGATCCATGGGATTGGATATATCCCAGTATTACTATACCCGGTCCGTTTGGCACGCCCGGCCAATCCAGGGATTCAACCTTCCCATCCCTACCAATCCCACCAGCCAAACACGTCTCAGGCAAACTTCAACAGATTAGGGTGGATTGGATGGAATTTAAAGGTCATAATGGTGTTGTCAGTGGATTGTCTGAAGATCCATGGACTTGGGATCATATCACCGGCCGTGTTTGGCAGGCCCGGCCATTCCCGGGATTTAACTTCCAATCCCTTCCATTACCATCCAATCCCTTCCAATCTGACCGGCCAAACGGCCCTTTAATGACGGGAAACGGATTGACTGATGAACGATTCATCGATATCCCAACTCAACCCAGGTGGCCTGATTTAACTGAGCCACGTCCGGCCAAAATGGAACCCGGGGCGGACGCGGTTTAGCAGTGTGGGTGGCACGTGGGCCACATAATGTCTTTTATTTGGAAACGGATTGGCTACTCCCCTGCCACCGGCCATTGGCTGGTGGTCGGTGCTCCGTGGGCCACCATGATTCATGTGTTTCATCCATTCCGTCCACCTATTTTTATAGATAATTTTATAGAGCATGAAAGAAAAACGAGGTACATCTCAATTTCAAGTGGATCACATTACAGGAAAAAGTGTCGAATGAAAGGACCATTAAAAACATTTTGGGGACCATAAAAGTTTTGGATCAAGAGGATATTTATTGTTTCCCTTCACCGGGTCTTTATGACCTAATCAACAAATTGGATGTCAAATAAATAGTACAGTGGGCCTTAGGAGGATTCTAATGGTGGATATCCAATCATTATTTTTTTTATTGTGATGTGATCCACCTGAGATTTGTATCCCTATAATTTTTTGTAGCAAGCCTTAAAATGATCTTTAAAAATGGATGAACGTAATGGATGAAACACATTCATCATGGTGGGGCCCACAGAGGACAGACCACCAGACACAGGGCCGGTGTCAGGGGAGTAGCCAACCCCTCTCCCTTTTATTCGTACCATTCTTTCATTTCTCAAGGCACTGTAGGGGTTGATACCGACGGCGATTGATGATTTTTAAAAGCTGGATATCAAATACATACAAAAACATGAAGATACGTGAAAACCAAAGATACGTGCAGACATTACACCAAAAACAACTTAATATATAAATGATTCATTTCTTAAATAAATAAAACTTTAACTGATTATTAAAGAGCATTAGGAGCTCAATTCAAACATGATAAATTTTGCTAAAAGATATTAAGCAACTGCAGTAAATCAAAAGCCCAAAATAGCAGACTCTTAGTTAAAACTTAATCGATTGATCGGTGTCAATCGTTCGATAGATCGATTGTGGCCAGAGAAGTCTAGTGAGTTTTCTGCCTCCAATCAAATCAGTTTGATTGATCAAACTAGCCGTTGCAAAATTTCACCTTATAAAGGGCATCTGTTTTTATGCATTTTGATGGATTTTTGGTACCATTAAAGCTTAAGTGATTCCCTACTCTTAGTACCACTCCTAATGCTCTAAACCTACGAGATTCAAGTCATCTTCCTTAAGATGACCACTCATTAGGATTTCAAACTATATTATGAAGATACACTTTTCTCCACCATTTTCTAGAGAAAAGACTCAATTTCATTGGAAAATCCTTAGTCCATTGTCCTCCATAACACCCATCTAGGTGAATTTTCATTGGAAACACAACTATCCATTTAGTTGTAGGAGATTCTGCCTTCTTTCATCATCTTGGTTACCTCATGGGCACATCGCATGTAAGGTATTTGATCGTGGCGCTGAACCATCCGCATCAACGATCATGGAAGCAATTAAGAAGCTGATTGAAGCACATAGGAACATCGATCAAGCATCTCAAGCAAAGCACTACAACGAGGCTCAATTCGACAAGTAAGGTTGTTATTTGTTAGGGTTCAATTTATATTTTTTCATTGTGTAGGATTGAGTATAGAGTTTATAATCCAAATTCGAATAAATTTTTATATATGACCTAGATTCTTGTATAAAATTGAATTCACCAAACACAGGTATATACGTATTAGTTTTCATGAGAGCCTCCAACGGAAGTAAATATAAGTCATTAGATTATGACCGTTAATGATTGTTGGTTAGCTGATAGAAAACCAACTTAGTCTCTATGAGAGCCATCGACACGGGTAGAAACGTGTTCCTCCAAACGGGAGAGTACATGTAGGTTGTTGTGTAGGATTGTCACCAATACAAGTGTGTATATGGTCTGCTGGCACGGGTGTGTAAGTGAAACTCATTTAAAACCTCCGAGATAGTGAAATTTGATAAACTCGATGAAAGTGCATCCGCGTGAAGTGGAGTAAGCAAGTAGTCGAACCACTACACATGCTTATATTTATGATTGTAAATATTTGCAATTTTATTCATACTCATGTGTTTAATTAGTTGAATTACATGAATGCTTGAATCAGATTGTATGCTTGGCACTTAAGTTTTTTTTTTTTTTTTTCACACACGCACACACACCCCCACATACTCACACCGTAGTGGGATTTCACCACCTATGGGCACTCGAACCCTTAACCGGACATTAAAACTCTCGAGAGTCTACCACCGGAGTAAGAGTAAGGACCCCTTGGTACTTAAGTTATATGCACAGACAATATTATTATTTCTATTATATAAACTAGTTGCTTGATTAGTTGCATTAATTGTAGCCTATGAGATTTGAACCCTTACGTGTTAATTGTTCTTAATTGGTATATTAGTTTAATTAAGTAAAGAATTTTAAGTAGTCATGTTCACTTTCCATTTTGGACTTAGTCGTAATTCTAAGCTCCGCTAGGATTTCGCATATTGTGATAAACAATCCACGCGATTTCAGACCACATCACAGGAAACACAATATTGATTAAATGTGCACCATTAAAAACCGCCTAGGTCCCACTATAATGTTTATTTGACATCCAACCTGTTAGTTAGGTCACACAGACTTATATGAAGGAAAAAAATAAATATTGGGTTAATTCAAAACTTTTGTGGCCCCTAAGAATTTTTTGACAGAGGATGTTCAATAAACATTGATGTTGTTTAAAGCTAACATTGTCAGTGACCTTATTTGCAAAGCTTTCCATTCAAGATAATTGAATTTGTACATTTACATATGTACAAATTATGGGGCTCAATGTGATGTTTGTATCTTATCCACGCCATTCATCCATTCTACCTAGAGCTGTACACGAGCAGACTAAGGCTCGAGTACTCGCTCGACTCGACTCGGAATACTCGACTCGTCAGGTGTTAGAGTCGAGTACGAGTAGTTTTTTCCTACTCGTTTTGAGTTCGAGTAGAGTACGAGCAAAGTAGTACTCGACTCGGTACTGGACTTGGTGCTCGACTCGGTGCTCAATTCGGTGCTCGAACTCGGCACTCGACCAGGGCCATATATATACAACTAAAGCCCTATTTCTCGGTCGCTTTCAGCTTTCGCCTGCCCTGCCCAAATCAAAAAATCAAACCCTCCCTTTCCTTCCCTCCCTCCCATCGTCCAGCGCTCGTCCCTTCTACCCTACCCATTCGGCCATTCCTCTCTCTCTCTCTCCTCTCTCTCCCCTCTCATTCGTCCATCGTCCGGACTCAAAGACTCGTCCTCTTCTTCCCCCCCCCCTCTCTCTCTCTCTCTCACTCCCTGTCGCTCACGGCTCGTGCCTACGGCATGTCCAGTGCTGCTCGCCTGCTCGTCCCTACTTGCCCAGTGCCCCTGTCCCTGGCCTGCCCGACGCCCCTGTGCGCAGCTCGTCCCACCCCTGCCTAGTGCCCCTGTTCGTCCATGTAACGCCCTGAAAATCGGGGGTCGAGCATAAACTCAACTCCCGAGTTCTAGAACATCACTTATGCAACAAAATGAATGATGATTGAATGTTGACTGTATTTGTGCATTGAACATGAGTGAGATTAAGCCAAAACAGAATATCATACTCCAGAGACAATAAATTAGCAAGCGGAAGACGTGATAGGTAGATAAAATATATAAAGCGTGGTGAGTCTCTCAGTGTGATAAAGTTAGGGTTAAATAATTACAAGTAAATTATACCAAGTTGTGTAGTATGATCTAGTCAACATCCCTATAGCCCCGACAATCAAGGTACGGCTCTCTCACGGCCGCCAGAAAAAGACATATACGAGAAAGCATTCCCGTCGTCATAGAAGTCCGGCTCGCCTCGAAGTAAAAGCGTCGCCATCTCTGCAATCGACAAAGTCGGTGGGTGTTGAACACCGTCCCGTATCGTGGGAGTGAGTGATTAACTCGGTGGAACAATAAAGCATAGGTTAACATGTTATCAATTCAAGTCAGTAATGATAAAGCGTAGACAAATCAAACAATTCTAACTACTCTTATTAAGTGCGAGAATGAAATTACATGATGTTGTATGCCCTTGCCAAACCACCCTCATGCGACATCATCTTACGTTCGCGAATGCTTAACTCCTCGGTGCGCCACATCTACTAAGCACATGCGGTGCGATGATGATCATGATTACCGAGTTATTATTAGTCCATTTCAAACAAGACAGATTGGGAAACTAAGGTACCTCCCTTGTATCATTCCCAAACATGATCCATTCTAGGGTCGTCGGTCCCTAAGTTAATCTCATACGATATTATGGTTTGAGAGGCATAGCGAAGGCATCACAAAGGGCTCGTCACCCGTCAAAGACGGATACTGAGATCTCACCGTACGCGGCTCAATTGCTGACCGTCGGCTCAGTACTGGTCTCACCGTTCGGCTCAATCACTAGCCGTCGGCTCGAATACGGGTCTCACCGTACTCGGCTCAACTTATACTCAGTTGTCGCGTGAAAGACTCGTCGCCAATCACGAGACCTTGGAGTATACTCGAAGATACTACGGAGGACTCGTTGCCGTCAAAGACGCAGTACATGGTCTCACCGTACTCGGCTCTCGCCGTAAGTATCGACAAACTCGAATATAGTGTCTCATACCACCATAATCGGCTCATGAGTCGGTTGCTCACTTGGTTACTACGGGGAGGCACGTGGCCCCAGAGGCCGACGGCTCGACCACGGTGTCCCATACCACCATGTCCCGGCTCATGAGTCTTAGCGGATCGAGGTACCATGGTTAAAAGGGATTTCACCGGTAAGTTTGGTACCCTAGGTTCGAGCAAATAGCGACCAAACATGGTGAACATACATAAGACAGTCGGGTTACTTGACGAGGCTCGGCTAGCTCGAGCGCACAACAAGTTGAAACGACATGAAGTGCATAAGCACTTCGCGTGGCCAACCACTATCGCCAACCGAAGTACGACTCGAGTTCGTCGAACACATCTCACGTGGCAAATGAATTGCGCAGCTTTACGAATTCACTCAGTACCGATTGTCCGGACTATAATCATAGCCCCAAACATGATAACTTGCAGAGATAGATAAAGCAAGAATGGATCAAGATTCTACTCATACAATCACGGTATGGTATTATCCATTTAGGGTCGCTTGTGGTCATTGCAGACGACTCGTTGCTCCGCTCCCCATCACCCATGACGGATCATACAACGTAAATATAAATTTAAGCATATGCATTACATAGTTATAATCATAAGCAGTTGAGCATGTTATGAATCACAACACAAGCATGAGTTTATACATGTTCAATTCATAATCACACAATAATCCAAGGAGATCATACACATAGTTAAAAGAGGTTGAGAATCATATCTCAACACCCTTATACATTACAATTTGCTAACTACTACTCATTCAGACATTTCAAAAAAACACTTAAACAAACATACATCAACATACATGACATATGTCGATCACATAGGCATTAGGCCAAATCCTTTCCCTAGGGAGTTGCCCCAATCATAACACGCGTATACGCACGACGGATAGTCATGGCACGCAGGAATCCAAGTTCCATATTCATTAAGTCATTTCCACAAACACTTGGGCCACACATTTTTGCATATATGGTGTATATTGGCCGTGGCGTGATTTAGGGCAAATCCTTTCGTCAAAAGGGGTATCGCCAATACAACAATCATGAATCCATGACAACTAGTCATGGCGAGTACGAATGAGAATTTGGTACTCATTCAATCATTTTCACAAACACTTAGAATACACTATTACAACATACATGGTGTATGTTAGTAAAACATGTATTAGGGCTATCCCTTAGCCAAGTGAGTATTTTATCTATGTATAATATATTACTACAGCAAATAATCATGATAAATTCATCTCCAAAATTTATACGTATACAGTATTTTCTAAAATACGCATTTTCAATGTATATAGAGTATACAAGCAAACATGTATTACGGCGATTCCTTTCGCCAAGCAAATATTTTATACGCACATAATATATTTATACGACAATTAATCATGACAAACACATCGCTAAAATAT
Organism: Magnolia changhungtana; assembly: GCA_030180095.1. Lineage (NCBI taxonomy): Eukaryota > Viridiplantae > Streptophyta > Magnoliopsida > Magnoliales > Magnoliaceae > Magnolia > Magnolia changhungtana. Next base: position 3,390,670 of record JASAUF010000667.1, read on the forward strand.
ACATGTATACGGTACTTCTTACAATACCGTATTTCTACATACATAGTGTTTATTAGTAACATGTATTTAGCGAATCCTTTCAGCCTAAATAAGTATTTTATCCATACGTCATATATCCATACGTCAAATAAACATGTCAAACAAATTTCCAAAAAAAATACGTATACGGTATTTTATACGAATACCTAGAGTATGTGAATTTTCAAATTCTACAATTCTAATCGAAACAGAAAACGGAAAGCATTTTGTACATGTGTAATTGCATGCAGATCATGAATCTATCATTATCGACATTGAAAGTGTTGAAAACCATAACCTATACACCTAAAGTCGCACCTTTTGTCGTAGAATCGCAACTAATCGATAGGTTTGTCTAGCTTCCGTATACGGGAGTTGCGACTAAAGAACTAAAACAAAGTTAGTTATTTCATAACCTACAACTGTCTAATCCCCCAAACAAAGTTAGGGTTAGGGTTTATTACCTAGAAATGACGCTTCGAATCACGGAAAGCGGCAAGAATGAGGTGGTTAAGCACCGATAGCAACAGGGTAGAGCCACGAGGAGATCTTCCCACAACTCCCACACTTTCTCTCTCTTTTCCCTCTCTCAAATCTCAAATTCGTATGGCTGCCATGAGAGAGGGTTTAAGGTCCTTATATAGTCTCAAACCTTCCCAAAATAGACTCAGGTTCAAGGGTTACTGCTATTATAAGCATTTCGGCGATGTTCCAGCTCAAAAGAGTGTTTCTGGTGGCCCCCCTTGAACCAAACGTCAGACTTAAGCTCACCACACATGGATCTATGTGGGATTACGTTTTCGACTCGATCGGATTCACAGATCGCACGTGGCGGACCACTTTCAGTTCGACGGTCGGTGGGCCACGATCCAAAATTCTAAGTACATGTAAATGTTCCTGAAATTTTTCCTGATCCGAGGGTGTAATATGGTCTCGATTCTGACGGCCCTGGTTGCTTACACTTGATGCGCAAGCGAATGGTGCCAGATCACTATTCCAGATATTTATTTTGTAAAGGGAATAGTGTTTTTCACACTCCCTCGCTCCGGACTCAAGCGAATGGCCGTGGGACATCGGCTGGACCTGATTTCTGAGGTGGTTGTTAAGCCCAGTGAGGCGGTCCTAGTTCCTTAACTTCGTGTTAATCGGATTCGATGTGCGGTCTAGACTAATACGAAGTTTCGAGATGCTCCGTGAGCAAATAGGGTAATGAGATTGATCCTAAGTTTTAGGGTAATCTAGCGTCAATGATTCTACAAGTTTTGAGTCTTGCAGAACGTATTTAAAGCGATTGGTGCTAATTTCACAGGCACTCTAGTTTAACACTAGCTAAATCTCACTTAATTTCTAAAGGATTTAGTCTGTAAGATTTCTGTCTCGAGATGGTACTTAGGCCTTTGTAGTTTGTATATAAAGTGATCCAAGTTTTACTACTTAGCTAGTTTAAGTTAGTGTCAGGGCTAAAGCGCTTTGAAAAATTGAAAGCCTGGAGGTAGTGAAGGGTTGGATTTGTGAAGGAAATGGGTTCAGAAGTGATTTTAGACTATGGGATTCAGTTCTGACAAGTTAATGAGGTATTAGGATTGACCCATTGCCTAAGGACGTCTAATCCCAGGTTGGCAAAAATACGGGGCGTTACAGTCCATCAGGTAAGAATTTCGTTTTGAATCTGCTGCTTTCCAATATTGATTTTGATGGATTACAGAATCTGTGTTAGGCCCACCATTTTGTGTCCGGTGCCCCTATCCGTCCGCAGATTTTCTTGTGTCGGGCCCTCCATTTTGTGTGTATGTTGTCCAAGTTGGACGGCGGATGATTCTAAACAATGTATTTGAACTTTAACATACAATGGCTCTTTCCAGCCATTTTATTGCTTGTGTAGAACATCTGATCCATGTAAATGATAGACCGCAACAGAAATGATGAATTAGAGAGAAAATCTGATTAATTTACAAATTAGGTGTACCAAACATGTACATTCAATCAGTCCATCGGCTGTCCATTGATATTAATGGTGTTGCTCACCTGATGAATGGACCGCCCTTTTTTTGCCTCCAGCTAATCTCTATGGGGTGGCCCACATTTTGCATGGCTAGGATTTTACACACAGCTGACACATTGGTAGGAAAGACGCGTCATGTATTGAATGTCACATACAAGGATTGCATTCATGTATTGAGTTGCTACTGGACGGTGCTCTATGGCCCCACATTGATGTATGTTTTTATCCAAGCCATCCATTCATTTTACATCATTATTTCAGTTAATGATCTACAAAAATGAGGCAGATACATATCTCAGATGGACCGCATAACATGAAAACAGTGGTGATTGAATGACCACCATTAAAAACATCCTAAGCCTCAACTCGTGTGCTCGTACTCGGACTCGACTTGAAAACTCGGACTTGACTCTACTCGTTTATTACTCGTACTCGGGCGAGTAGAGTACGAGCAGGGGGTCCCTGCTCGTTGGCCGAGTAGAGTCGAGTACGAGCAGCACTCGGGCGTTAAGAGTCGAGTACGAGTAGGGCGATACTCGACTCGACTCGACTCGTGTACAGCTCTAATTCTACCCACTCATTTTAGGGTGTGAGCCCAAAAAATGATGCAAAATTGAAGCTCAAGTAGACCACACCATAGGAAATGGTAGGAATTATAAGCCTAACGTTAAAAAGTTTAAAGGGCTATAGAAGGTTTGGATCAAGCAGATATTTGTGTATATCCTTCATACATGCTAGTGTGATCTTATGAACAAGTTGGATGATAGATACGCATCCCTGTGGGCCCTTGGAAGGTTTCAATTTTTGAATGGTGGATTCATTACTCCTTGTTTCCTGTAAGGTGGTCCACCTGAGCTTTCAATTGCCTCATATTTGGGCTCATGGCCCATAATGAAATGGTAAAACATAGGGACGACATGGATCACACCCATATATCACTGAGTGACCCACATATTTAGATGGTACCAAAATGTTGTTGGATTTCATGTATTTAGACCCTGTTTTCGAGGCATAATCACATCGATATTTTCCTCTAAAACAAACACTATTTAAAAGTAATTAGTAGCTACTTACCACTATTTACATGTGTAATTGTAAAAGCAAACACCCATTAGAATGATATGAAAAATGGATGGACTGCAGGGCCCACATAGCACCAACCACTAGCCACTGGCTACGGACGTGGATTGCGTACTACCCCCGCCTATCCCTAGCTCTGAATGGGCAGTTCTGCGGGCGGGTCCACCGTGATGTATCTGTACATCCAATCCATCTATCCCTTTTCTCAGATTATTTTAAGGCATCAAAACAAAAATGAAGTAGATCCAACGGTCAAATGGACCGCACCATAGATGACTCTTGCATTTAATGCAACTGACATTTAATGCTTTGTGCATTTTAATGCAACCAAGCTTATTATTTGGTGTGGTCCACTTGAGCGTTGGATCTGCCTCATTTTTGTGCTCATGCATTAAAATAATTTGAGAAAAGGGATTGACGACTTGGATGTACAGATACATCACGGTGGGCCCGCCCACAGAACTGCTCGTTTGGAGCTAGGGACGGGAGGGGGTAGTACGCAATCTGTGTCCACTGGCTACTATCAGGGTCACTAGCCAAACCATGTCTGGTCACTGGCCAAACCGGATCCACTAATCTGCTCCTGGTGGATGCGGTTGGGCTAGTGACCCCGTGGTTGGTGCTCTGTGGGCCCCGCCATGATGTATGTGGTTCATCCACGCCTCCATCTATTTTTTTATTTAAAAAAATTAGGTAGATCCAAATCTCAACTAGACAACATCATTGAAAACATTGTTCATTGAACTTCCACCATAAAAAACTCTCTGGGGCACAAAAGTTTTGTATAAGCTAATAGTTGTTTTTTTTTTCCCTTCACCTAGGCATGGATGACCTAATCAATAGGTATGTCAAATTAACATTATAGTGGGCCCTAGGAGGTTTAAAATGGTGGATATTCAATCACTATTGTTTCTCGTGGCGTGGTCTGATGGGTTTTTTGACCCGTCGTTGACCGGCCGTGAGCCCTTCTTGACCGGTCGAAGGCTGGTTTCGACCAGTCGTAGAAGTCGAGCCGTGGCACGACTCAAAGTCCAGCGACTGTGGACTATTTTTCTCCGGGGTGCTCGACCAATCAAAGGAGGTGCTCGACTGGTCGAAGGTGGCTCTCGACCGGTCGTAGACTCGGTTCGACCAGTCAAGGTTACGCAGATTCGTTCTGTGATTTTACGCGGATTTCGTGTCGCAAGTCCTTTCGCAATTGGAATGCGGAAAGGAGTTTCTTAAAACTTTAAATATGAGTTTTTAGGGCTTTCTAGGTATGACAAGAGGGTTTCCTGAACCTTTACAAGGGATTTGCTAAAGGGTTTAGGGCTATTAAAGGTAAGAGAGAGGGAGAAAGAGAGAGAGGAAGCTTATAAAAGGGAGATTCTGCTCATGGAGGTTATTTACTTTGCAATCTATATCTCAGTGCTTTTATGTCCTCGTAATCAATTAGATCTCTCCGTTCTCTTCGTTTCTCTCATTGTTTATCCACTCCTGCGTGAGTGAATAAGTTTGTAACATTCTACTTCATAGTGGATTGTTGATTTGGACAAGGTCCTGTGGTTTTTACCTCTTTGAGGGTTTTTCACGTAAAAATCTCTTGTGTTGTATGTGATTGATGCTTTGATTTATTTCATTGCTTTATTATCTATAATTCTGGTTTATTCTGGAGAGCTAGATCCTAAGGTTTTGTGCAAGGCCCCCAACAAAGTGGTATCAAAGCTAAGTTCATTGAACGGGTAGGATCGGTTTTGAATTATAGAAGGTGGCTCATCAAGGATGATCAGCTTCAATGGTTCTAACTGGACCATATGGACTAAGATGGAGGACTTGCTTTACTGCAATGACCTATATTCTTCAATTTTAGGCATATCAGCAAAATCCAAGGATATGACTGATGATGATTGGAAGAAGATGAACCGGAAGGCGGTGGAGTTTGTTAAACAATGGTTGGATGATTCAGTGTTCCACCATGTGTCTACGGAAACCTCAGCAGTTAGCCTATGGCTGAAATTACAAGGGTTGTATGAGAGGAAAAAAGCCGGTAATAAGATTTTTCTGATAAGACGACTTCTGAATCTCAAGTTCAAGGATGGTGGTTCTGTGGCCAAGCACATGAATGAGGTCAGTAATATAGTGAACCAACTCTCCTCCATGAAGATGGTCCTAGATGATGAATAGCATGCTTTACTTTTGCTTAGTTCATTGCCTGACAGTTGGGAGACATTAGTGGTATTTCTAAGTAACTCCGCGCCAGAAGGAAAGATATCCATGGAACAGGTAACTAGTTGTCTCTTCAATGAAGAGACAATGAGGAAGTTTCAGGGGTCTACTGAGCAAGAGGCCCTTGTAACACAAGAACGGGGGAGAGGAAAGAATAGGAAGGGTGGGAAGGCCTGAGATAAATCAAGAGATAAGTCGAGTAATAGAAAGGATGTTGATTGCTGGAATTGTGACAAGAATTGCCACTACAAGCATGAATGTCGTATTAAGAAGAACGACAAGAAAGAAAAATGGAAGAAAGATGAATCGGATTCCACTGTGGTCATTTTAGATGGTGACGTCATAGTTATTTTCTCAACGGATCATGATGTATGTCTCACGGCTACGAGTCAGGACACCGACTGGGTGATAGACTCGGGAGCTTCTTTTCATTCGACTCCATGCAGAGACTTCTTCACAAGCTACAAGTCAAGTGACTATGGGACTGTGAAGATGGAAAATTCTGGCATATCAAAAATCGTGGGAGTCGGTGATATTTGTGTGAAGACCGATGTGGGCTGCATATTGGTTCTCAGGGATGTGAGGCATATCCTAGACTTTCGCCTTACCTTGATGTCGACGAAAAAGTTGGACAATGATGGCTATGAGAGTCGGTTTGTTGATGGACAATGGAAGCTCATCAAGAGTTCATTGATCGTGGCTAGAGGAAAGAAGTGTTGCACCACACTACGTGAAAAATGAAAATAAATGACAGATTTAAAGACGGTCCTGGACCGTCTCTAAAATTGCTTGGTTTAAAGACGCTTTAGAGACGGCCGTAAACCGTCTCTAAAATTAGGGACGGCTCTTGACCGTCCCTAATATAGTCTTTAAATGTTCTGCGTCTGCAAACAATATAAGACGGTCGAAGACCGTCTTATACGTTCATCCGAGACGGCCAAAGACCGTCCAGATTAGAGACGGTCAATGACCGTCTTATATGTGGTCATTTGAGACGGTCGGTGGTCGTCGTGTTAGAGACGGTCAAGTGGCCGTCTTTTACTTGTAACTGAGACTGTTAAAGACCGTCTCTATTAGAGACGGTCCTTAGCCGTCTTATTGCCCTATCAAAACCGTTTATTAGAGATCGTCAAAGACCGTCTCTATTAGAGACTGCATAAACCGTTTTCTATTAGAGAGATCACAATGACCGTCTCTATTAACCGCAGAAGTCTGTCTCTATTAGACTAGAAAATAGTTAAGAAGTTTAGAAAAAATAATTAACAATGTTAAAAAAAAAAAAAAAAAAAAAAAAAAAAAAAAAAAAACTGATTTTATAAAATTCTACATTTTGAAAAAAAAAATTAAGAACTTTGAATAATGTTGATAACTTTGAATAAAAAAGATTTCAATAAAAAATGATATTTTGAAAAAGAAAAATATAAAAAATTAAACAAAATTGTGAAAAAATTGACAAATTGTAAAAATATATATATTTTTAAAAAAGAAAACTAGATTTTGTATTTTGACAAAAAAAATTAAAAATTATATAATAAGATTTCGATTAAAAATGATATTTTGAAAAAAAAAATTTAAAAATTAAACAAAATTGTGAAAAATCGACAAATTGTAAAAAAAAAAATATTAAAAAAAAAAAAAAAGAAAACTAGATATTTAATTTTGACAAGAAAAATTGAAAACTTATATAACAAAAGTGAAATTAAAAAAATGATATTTTGAAAAAGAAAATTTATAGATTTTAAACAAATTAGTTAAAAAATTGAGAAATTAAAAAATATATTTTTTTTAAAAAAGAAAATTAGATTTTGTATTTTGACAAGAAAAATTGAAAAGTTATATAACAAAAGTGAATATTTTATAAAAAAAATGATATTTTGTTAAAAGAGAAAAAATATATACATTTTGAAAAAAAAAATATGTTATTTTTAAATGGAAATTGAAATTTATCTGTGAAAAATAAAATTACTAAATTATTAGGCACATCCATTAGTTGAACCTTTAATCATTTTTGGATAATCTAATCAGTCAGATTGAAGAATAAATAACTCCTGATGTTTAAATCAAATTCACTCAAATTGTGTGATCAATCAGATGCCTAATATCTTTCTCATATGTAAACTGATTGAGGCGAGTAACTACTCAAATTGAGGGTATTGATCAGTAAAATAAAGTGAACGGACCATACATGTAAAATTGGCCAAATATTCTGGTCAAAATTATAACCCAATTTAATGACCTTGTGAGAACCTAAGAATTGATGTTAGTAAGTTTTGTGTGCCCCATCATGATGTGTGTCGAACATCAACACCATGGATTTGATGTGTCCCCTTTAGGTTATGAGATATCTCAAAAATTATCTATATACGAAACTCAAGTGGGCCATACCATCTAATACTATGTGAAGACATCCTAAAAAATATAAAAGCACTTGGTGGGGCCCACATGAGTTTTGGATGTGGCTGAAAATTGGTCTGAGCCCTCATCCAAGTGGGACACACATAATGAGTGGATTAGATATGTGAATCATATTTAGGCAGGCCCAATATATGATTATGAATTTTTTAAGGAAACCCGTCTCCACTATATTGTGTGGTGTGACCCACCCAAGTCATGGATTGACTTTATTTTTAAGCTCTTGGGCCACCCAAGTCATGGATTGACTTTCTCTATATCGTTCAACGCTTTTCTCGGATCATTTTAAGATATTAACTAAAAAATGGGGCGGGTCGAAGGCTTAAGTGGACTACAAAGTGGGGATTGAATGTCCACTATTAAAAATAACATTCACAGAAGTTTTGGATCTAAGCTGATGTGAGAAATTTAATCTTGTGGAATAGACCATTGATTGACCTTTAACTAAAATTTATATGATTATACTATCTTAGATGTTTATTAATTGAGCCTTTTTCTTCCTTAACAGAATCCATTACTAGATTTTGTCTTTTTGTTGTTCATTCGTCTGCTGCCAAGTAAAGGCTCTAAGTATTCGGTTTTTTGTTCCGTACAAATCGAACACCTTTTCAATTTTTTGAGACGGTAATGGCCTTGAACAATTTTTATATGATTTTTTTTTTTTTTTTCAGATTTTTGGGACGAAAATGGCCTTGAACATTTTTTATACGATTTCTATTTTTTCAAAATTTTGAGACAAAAATGACCTTGAACATTTTTTATATGACTTCTTTTTTTCAAAATTTTGAAACGAAAATAGCCTTGAACATTTTTATACGATTTCTTTTGTTACTATTTTCTAGTATTCTTCTCTCACCATGATCTCATGTACTTTCTAAACATGAGGCAAGTAAAGAAATTAAATGGATCACAAAGTTGGCCCACAATAATTCATATCTTTTTGTGTTTTCTCTTCATTCATATCTTTTTGATATTATGAACATGTTGGATGTCAAATAAACATTACTATGGACCCAAGGAAGGTATCAACGGTGGAAATCATTATTCCACACTGTTTCGTGTGGCATGGTCCACTTGAGTTTTGGATTTACCGAAAATTTGGGATCAACCCACACTATTCATCCATTTTTTGAGATCATTTTAAAGAATTGTCTAAAAAATAATTCATATCCAAAGATTAATTAAATGGACCACACCACAAATAAGGGGAACAAGGTACAATGAGCTCGAGCTGATTTTAACGTCCCATGAGGTCGAGCTGTGTGGGCCCCACCGTGATGCGTTTCGAACATCAACACCATGCATTTGATGCGTCCCCTTTAAATTATGGGATATCCCAAAAATCAGCCGTATACGGAACTCAGGTGGGCTATACCATCTAAAATCATGTGAAGACATGCTAAAAACATATAAAAGCACTTGGTGGGGCCCACCTGAAATTTGCATGCGCCTGAAACTTCGGTTGAACCCTCATACAAGTGGGACACACATAATGGATGGGCTGGATTTGCAAACCACATCTCGGTGGGCCCAAAAAAATGGTTATAAATGTTTTAATGGTGCACGGCACCTCTCAACTTCTGTATGTGGTGTGGCCCACAAAAGTCACGGATTGACTTGATTTTTGAGACCTAGGCCCACGATGGAATGGTGCATCTGACTGATGGTGTTGATGTTTGAAACGCATCACGGTGGGGCCCACATAACTCGACCTCATGGGACGTTAAAATCAGCTCGAGTCCATATATATATGGAAAAGGTTCTGTACGTCGAGATCATGGGAACTCTCCCATGAGGTCGAGCTGTGTGGGTCACACTATGACGTGTGTCAAAAATCAACACCGTGCATTTGATGGGCCCCCTTTAAATTATGGGATATCCCAAAAATCAGCAGTATACGGAACTCAAGTGGGCCATACCATCTAAAATCATGTAAAGATATGCCTAAAACATATAAAAGTACTTGGTGAGGCCCCGCATGAAATTTGGATGCATCTGAAACTTGGTATGACCCCTTGTCCAAGTGACACACACATAATGGATGGGCTGGATTTGTGAACCACATCTATGTAGGCCTAAAAAATAATTATGAATGTTTTAATGGAGGGTAACCCTTCTCAACTTTTGTATGTGGTGTGGCCCACACAAGTCACATATTGATTTGATTTTTAATACCTAAGCCTAGCATGGAATGTTTCATCTAACTGATGGAGTAGATGTTTGACACACATCATGGTGGGGCCCACAGAGCCATACCAGATCTAAAGGGCAAGTGACGTTATTTGGTGTATATAAACACTGTGTGAGTTTTGTGTTTAATGTAAAATAGTGGTGACTCATTTTTAATAATAGTGGCAATGATATATAGAGTTATCCAGACCATCTAAATAATGGGTCTAGTTATTAATAGTTAATATTTAAACTTTTTATTATATAAAACTATCTTAATCATCTATTAAATGGTCCCTTAAATGTAGGGCTATCAATGTAGTTAATGTTCTAAATTATGGAAAACTCACAACTTAGCGGATTTGAAGCAAACATTTCATTTTGAAAGAGGGATGGATTTAATTCCAGTTCCCTCGTCTCATTTCCAACGCCCTTTTTTCTCTCCCTCTTCTCATTTCTAACGGCGACTGAACTCAGTGGAGACTGCCTCCCTGGATGACGGGCTGGAAGCCATCGCTCATCTTCCGATTTGTAATATGCATAACCGGCAAGTGAAGGTAATCCCATTCCAACACCCTTTCTCGTCTTCTCCTTCCTCCTCTCTTTCCGTCCCTTGGACCGACAGATGGCGGTCGGGTTTGGAGCGGATGACGTCCCGATTTCAATGGCCTAAACCTCACAGTGGGTCCCACGCTCTAAGTGAGCTGCAAATGTGGATGGGCGATTGAATCAAATACAGCATCAAGGTGGGGTCCACAATGGGCCCCACTTCTGTATCATTTGAATGGCAAATAAACGTTTCAGTGAAACCAGGAGGTTTTTTCATGGAGATCGTTCATTCACCACTGTTTCCTCATGAGATTTGGATCTGCCGCAGTTTCGGCGGTCCGCCAGATGGAGGGAGTGGATGAAACACATACGTCACGGTGGTCCCAGATGAGACCCACAAGATGAATGACGTGGATAAGGAACATATATCACAGTGGCGCCCAGCAGCAACTGTTGCTGGACGCTACTCTATTGTGCTTTTTTTTTTTTGATTTATTTATTTGTTTCTAGTGGAATCTTTCAACCACAGGATGGACGGAAAATAAGCACTTTGGTAACCTTAGAAAGGGTTCAACGGTGGACATTTATGCCCACCGATTTCGATGGTGTGGCCCATATAAAATTTAGATCAAGTTAGTTTTTGGGGCGGCCCACCTAAAGTGAACTAGAAGAATGAGATGGAGGGTATGGATTTAGCATAAATATCATGGTGGTACCATAGCTGACCCCACAACCTTTTGGCCAAAAAGCACAGAATGGACATCTCTCCGGACAACGTCCAGAGATGACGGCTTCTCTGGATGACTTCTATTCTCCTTTTTTTTTAAATTTTAATTTATTACTATTTTTATTTTATTTTATTGAGATTAAGTTCAGTTGTGGCATTAGTGTTTTTTTTTTTTTGGGTGTCAAACACGATGGGCTCCATAACACCCAACGGTGGATGTTGAATCCACTATTTTCCTCTGATGGGGTCCAATTGAAATTTACATCTACCTTGATTTTGTGCACATGCACTAAAGTGATCTGAACAAATGGATAGCCAGCCTTGATTAGTAAAATACATCAGAGTGACCACAAGCAATTTTCAAGGGTAAGTGTTCAATTCCTACTGTTTCCTGTTTTGTGTGACCCACCTAAGTCTTGGACCTATTCCATTTTGGAACCAACCCTTAAAAGGGACCTGGGAAGGTAGGTCGGCAGCATGGATTTACCTCACATTGTCAAGATGAGTTCTGGAATAATTTCAGCAATAAATGCTTAATCCCCATCGTCTAAGTAGTATGTCCTGCCTGAGCTTCTGATCAACCTGATTTTTGGGACCATGCAGTAACCGGAGCTGGGAAGATAGATGAACAGTGTGGATTTAGCACATACATCATGATATCATGATGTGACTATGATAAGCCCCACAGTGCTTTAGCCCAAAATGAGTATAGGGACGTCCCTCTCTGGAGTCTGGACGCACAACGTCCTCCCAGGACGTCACCTCTTGCGTGCCTTTTTTTTTTTATATAGTATATATACTCTGTATAGAGAGAGAGGTGTGGTGTGTGTTACCACCTCAGTGTGGTCCATGAACTGGACGATTTGGATAAAAATAGGTGAATCACAGCCGCCCATTGGGCCTGATCAAACTATATTTATATGCTCTTTAGCCAGGTCTTTGTGACCATTTAAACAGATTAGATGGCTGATAAATATCATGGTGATGGCAAGTAATGATGGTTGTGTCAGTGGATTGCTGGCAATCCAATGGGATTGCTATATCCAGGGAATTCACCACCAAGTATGTTTGGCTCGCCTGGCCGATCCTAGGATTACGTCAGCTAATCCGGGGACTGCTCCGTCTAACCAAACATGTCCCAAGCAAAATAGATGGGATTAAGAGGGATTGGGTGGATTTCAAGGTAATGATGGTGATGTCAGTGGATTGCTGGGATTGCTATATCCAACTTCTACCTGTTTGGCACGCCCGGCCAAATCCTGGGATTGTTCCTTCCAATCCATCCTAATACAACCTAATCCCATCCACCCTGCCTGGCCAAACAGGCCCTTAGGGAGCTTTTCGGATGCTTAACTGAACTGAATGGCTGGCCACACTTATACCATTGGTGGGCATCCTATAATGACATGATGTTTAGGTTACTAAAAGGTAGGCCACACTTATACCATTGGTGGGCAGAACATGACATGATGTTTCTTCTGTTGATCATCCTATAATGCCTATTTATATTTGTGTGTATATAATTTTATTCTGCTTTAATGGTTATTAGTTTAGAGTACATTTGGTTGCCACTAAAGAGATTTTTCTTCATATTTCATAATTTACAGAAACCTACTAAGAGCCTAAGAGTAGAAATTCCAAAGTCATAAATTTGTTTTTCTATGCCTGTGAAATGCTCATGAGCCAAATGAAGGAAAAATGACTTTCTGCTGTAAGATGTTAGAAACTATTCATGAAATGTAGGTTCCAGGGTGTGTTTAGCAGTTCAAAGAGTGGTTGATGGGTGCATATATACGTTGATTTCACTGTACAGGTTCTGATTTCAGTATTAAAAACCAATCCCATTCTCCAACCATCCAGCTAAGATATTGTAGCATGGCAACAGTTATTGGACTGTGTCTGCGAGTTAAGCTGATGCGCTGTTTCCCTCTAATTGTTGTCTTGGTCACTTGTTGGCACTGGCAGTCCAGTCCCCATAAATAAATAAATGTGGCTGCTGTCTCAGCTGCTCTCTCAAAACATTTAATTGGCCTAAATAATGTGGCTGCTGTAAATGGGACTTGAACATTCAAAGAGTGAAACAGGGCCTTGTAGCCAACAGTATTGAAACCAATAAGATTTCCACTGCATGTTATGCTATTTGCCACAAGCATCAGATGTTCTTTTAGCACGCCTTTTGCAACCATTTTTATAGATGTTGACAGTCGCTGAACTAACTGACCAAAAGCACATGAAATTCTGAGCAGATTTGGAAAGACCTCTTACATACATTAGGAAGCCAATAGTCTAGTCATCAAATCAGCATTGGTTACAACCTTTCTACTCTTCAAAGACTTTGCTGTGTATGCCTGTTTTGTAATTTTTGTATGCAATATTTCCAGCTTGGTCTTTTGAGTTGCTATTTTGCATTAAATTCTAATAAAGTTTCACAAGCTTAAATGGAAAAATACTACTCCATAGTGAGAGTATACAACTCATTGATGTGTTTGGTATCTTTGATTCAGTTTCTTCAAATGGAGATAATATTTAGCTTGTCCTCAATCTGTCTGTTGAGTTCATGATGTGAATGTACTTTGGTCATGTACAATTCTTTACATTTGTATTCTTGTTGTGTTTATTGATGCAGGAAACCCCATGTAAATGTTGGGAATATCGGACATGTCAATCATGGGAAAACTACACTCACAGCAGCCATTACAAAGGTTGATTCTAGTTGATGTATTTTATGCTTCCATATATTGATCTTAGCTAGTGGACCCCAATCGGTTGGGATAAGCTGTAGATGTTGATGATGATGACATTGATCTTATTTGTCTCTCTCTAGATCTAGAGTTGATTTGTTTTTTCTGAGTTTATGATTGCGTTATCCCTGCAAGGAGGTTGTGCGGCATTCTAATTTCTATGGGGTTTTTATAGGTACTGGCAGAAGAAGGTAAAGCTAAGGCTGTTGCCTTTGATGAGATTGACAAGGCACCAGAGGAGAAAGCTCGAGGAATTACCATTACAACGGTTAGGATGCCATTTTCTTTCTTGCATCATGCACATTATGTGTTGGGATATGTTTCTAGCATAAGTACATAGCATGTTTTAATGCTGTCTTCTATTGGCATTTTTTTTGCTCAATAACTACTTATTTTGGAGATATTGGAAGCTTATTTTAGGTGACATGATTTGCAGGCCCATGTGGAATATGGGACTGCTGAGCGGCACTATGCACACGTGGATTGCCCAGGACATTTGAAATATTATAACTTTTTTACTTCTTCTTTTTTTCAATATTTAGGAAAGAATCAAAATAATTAAGACTTGGTCATTTGAATAATTGAAACTTTTTTATTTGATTTTTTTTTTCAATATTGGAGAAAGAATGAAAATAATTAAAAATTAAAAATCATATTTAAACCCTTTTATATCTTGATTTTTTATTTAATTGATCATCATTGCTATGTTGGAAACAGGGAAGAGTCTGAAGAATAGAATCAATTAAGAAGAGTAAAAACCTGTGATTTTTATCATTGAAGATATGTATGGATCAGTCAATAGATGGGGACTTCAATATCAGTCCCATCCAAACTTCAGTAAAAACTTGTGATTTTTATCATAAGTGTAATTTATGTATCTTAATTCATCTGATTTTGGGGCACAAGTTGGATTATCCATCTTGAGTTACTTGTACACACTGTACAGCTTTTACTGATTGCACATCAAGCTTCACACTTTGGTTTCATATCAAAGATTTTCTCAATAGGCCTAAGCCCATTTGCTTGTAAGAACCACTTCCTATGACGCCACCTCATGTGCCAATGTGGGTTATGGACATGAATTCCAAGCTATACATCAAGTAGAAGCCATCATTTAGATCTCATGGTCATGAAATTTGGCCTGTACTCTTATCAGGTGGGCTGCAATATCATCAAAACCTGGACTGCTTATAAAACTGCTCGAACTTTTTTCACCCATTCATTTCTTTTGTAAATTGTGGTGAATCTGCTGATCTTTGGCCTGACTTTTGTTCTATACCATTGAAATTTTTTTTCAAGCACACATGTATATTATATGAGATGTATAATAAGATGTCTTATACATTTGTGCTTCATACATGAGATGTCTTATACATGTGTGCCACTTTGATGTATGTGTTTCATCCACACCGTCCATCCATTTTTCCATATCATTCTAGTGTATATGTCCAAACATTAGCAGATCCAACGCTCAAGTAAACCATACATTATGGATTAAACACTTATAGTTGAAAACTTCTTAGGCTGCAGAAGTTTTGGATCTAGCTGATATTTATGTTTTCCCTTTGTCCAGTCCATGTAATCAGGTTAGATCGAAAATTTAATTCTCCCACATCCTCTAAATGTTATACTTTCATGTTTTGCTTTTTGTGTTCCTGTAATGCAACTCTGGTATTTTGTGAATGGTTCAAAGCTTTCAAACATTCTTTTTTTAACTATGGATTATTTATTTATTTATTTATTTTTGTCCACAATAGGGGAATTGAGTTATTGCAGAAATTCAGTTTGCAGATTACATTTTCCCTGCCTTTGATCAGGCATGTTTCCTATCATGTTTAAAATCCTTTTGCAGCTGTGATCCCTTTTTATCCCTACTTCAATTCAGGAACTCATTCTTGGATGCCTTGCAGTGGTTTTCTACTCTTGTTTTTTGTGTTAAAAAAATTTCCTTGGGAATCTGAATCCGAATCTTGCTTTTTGTGCATGTGTACATATATATGTAACTCATTACTTGGATGTAGGAGCAGGAGAGACAGTTAAATATCCATGTGCAGAGATTTATGTTCTGATGCTTTTTGACTATTTTGCAATGCCAATTAGAAAAAAACATGTTCAGCATTTCCAACTTTGTATCAGCTTTCTTGTCACAATTAATAAGAAATATGAATTTGTGACTTGCAAATGAAAAATTATAATAGGGATCTGTTCACCTTTTATCAACTGCTCAACATAGATGAGTAGATATAGAAGAGTTGCAACTTGCAAAACAGGTTGTGGGTGTTATTGAATTTCAAGATAAAGAAATGTCTTAGGCAAAAATTTCATACCTTTTAGTAGTGTGGTCACTTAGTCATCATATTTGTAGTGTAAGAGTTCCTATCATACCTTTTAGTAAATTTGCATATAAGTCTTAGACAAATGAGTCTTTGACAAATAAATCTTCTTAAAAAAAGGTGAAAGAGGGTGCTTCTTTCTCCCAAAGCAATTTATAACCTCTTGACAAGAGTGCAGGATCTCATCCATGCTCCGGTCGAGTCCTTTCAAGAGCATCTTATTAAGGTGAATGTGCCAACAAGGCCTATATCCGCTTCTGAACTTTTAGGTATTTGTCGATGCCTTTGGTATTCAATGGAGAAGTCAAAAGCAACATCCTTTAAAGTGACTTTTTTCAAACGATTCTAAACTAAATATGCTGCATTCTCCTTGCAATGCATTTTCCCGCAGAAGCACTCATTTAAATATAGAATAACTCTCCGATCAATAATATCATTCTTGAAGTTAACTTTGCACAAAAGTATTTCCTTCATCGATTAGGAAAACATCACCCATCTGGACCGTCCATTAGGAAAACATTACAAGGAAAACATCTCCACAACATCAATCCATTTGGAGGCCAAAGAAGTTTTGGATCAAGCTAATGTTTGTGCTTTCTCTTCATCCATGTCTTTGTGATCATATTAACAAGTTGGATGACAAATAAAATTACTTTAGACCCTAGAAGGTTTCAATAGTGGAAATGGATTTTCTTATTAGTAAATTTTAATTGAACTCGTTCTTTGAAAATAGAAAAATGGGAATATTAGTAAATATGGATTTTCTTATTAAGAAGAAAATGGAAGATGGATTGAAAAAACATAAAAGAGTTTTACAGAAATTATTTGTTCCAAACAGGACATTTATCAAAGGAGCACTATTGGGTGATATTTAAGATTTTCATAATAAATAGATTAAAAGCCAATGATAATTATAAGTAGACTTGCAGCAAAAAATAAAGAATTTGATTTTTTTTTTCAAAACATGGAAAGACTAATCAGTCCTACTTCTTGTAACTTCAGCCACTGCTTCAAATGGAGGGACTGCACAAAGATTTGGTTAGGGAGACCACTGATGGTGAACTAGCAGCTGCAACAAATATGAGAGTTACAAAGGTGAAAAGAAATATAAGTCGGTAAGATAAGATGCATGATTTTCCTGTTCAATTGTTAGTCGTAGATTGACAGTACTTATTTCAATTTTCTTGGATGGATGATGCATGTATTTGGGAATGTAAATGAAAATAAAAAACTTATAATATATATATATATATATATGTTATCAACGGAGGATACCTTGTTTAGGGGGACATGAAATTCTTGTAGCTTATGGTATGGTGCCCCATATTGGTTGTACGTTACTAGTATGTAGTAGATAATACTAGGTTCAATAGTAGATAATACTAGAAAATCCCTAAACCTAAACCTACACCTAATCCTAATCTACTCCTTAACCCGAATCCAAACCTAAACCTATACTTATAACCTAAAACTATTCTCAAATCTCAAAACCTATAGCCAAAACCTGAATCCAAACCCAAACCCGAACCCGAATTCCTAAACCTTAACCTAAACATATAACCTATAACCTATAACCTAAGCCTATACCTAAACCTAAAACCTAAAGCTAAAGTTAAACCTATAACTTAAACCTAAACTCAAATCCCTAAATCTTAACCTAAACCTACAACCTAAACTTAAACTTATAACCTTAACCCTAAACCTACACCTAATCCTAATCTCAACTCCCTAACCTAATCCTAAACCTAAACTTGAAAACCCAAAACTAAACCCGAACCCGAACTCGATCTCGATTTCTAAACCTAAACTTAAGACTTTAACCTAAACCTATTCTCAAATCCCAAAACCCGTAACCCTAACCTTAACCTAAACCTAAAACCTAAACCTTAACCTAAACCTAAAACCTAAACCTTAACCAATAACCTACAACCTAAACCTAAACCTAAAACCTAAATGTATTCTCAAATACCTAAACTTAAACCTACACCTAATCCTAATCTCAAGTCCAACCTAAACCTAAAACTAAACTTGAAAACACAAACCTAAACCCGATCCCGATTTCTAAACCTAAACCTTAACCTATTCTCAATTCCCTAAACCTATAGCTTATAACCTAAACCTAAACGTTAACCTAAACCAAAACCTATGACCTAAAACCTAAATGTATTCCCAAATCTCTAAACCTAAACCTACACCTAATCCTAATCTCAACTCCCAAACCTAAACCTAAACCTAAACTTGAAAACCCAAACCTAAAACCGATCCCGAACCCGAACCCGATTTCCTAAATCTAAACCTTAACCTATTCTCAAATCCCTAAACTTAAACCTACACCTAATCCTAATCTAAACTCCCTAAACTAAACCTAAACTTGAAAACCCAAACCTAAACCCAATCCCGAACCCGAACCCGAATTCCTAAACCTAAACCTTAACCTATTTTCAAATCCCTAAACCTAAACCTAAACCTACACCTAATCCTAATCTCGACTCCCTAACCTAAACCTGAACCTAAACTTGAAAACCCAAACCTAAACCCGATCCCGAACCCGAACCCGATTTCCTAAACCTAAACCTTAACATATTCTCAATTCCCTAAACCTATAGCTTATAAGACCTTAAAACCTTAACCTTAACCTAAACCTATAACCTTAAAAACCAAAACCTATATCCTAAAACCTAAACTTATAACCTATAACCTAACCTTAACCTAAACCTAAAACCTAAACCTTAACCAATACCTAAAACCTAAAAATAAACCTAAAACCTAAATGTATTTTCAAATCCCTAAACCTAAACCTACACCTACACCTAATCCTAATCTCAACTCCTAATCTAAACCTAAACCCGATCCCGAACCCGAACCCGATTTCCTAAACCTAAACCTTAACCTATTCTCAATTCCCTAAACCTATAGCTTATAACCTAAACCTAAACCTTAACCTAAACCTTAACCTAAACCTATAACCTTAACCTAAACCAAAACTTATGACCTAAAATCTAAATGTATTCTCAAATCTCTAAATCTAAACCTACACCTAATCCTAATCTCAACTCCCTAACCTAAACCTAAACCTAAACTTGAAAACCCAAACCTAAAACCCGATCCCGAACTCGAACCCAATTTCCTAAACCTAAACCTTAACCTATTCTCAAATCCCTAAACTTAAACCCACACCTAATCCTAATCTAAACTCCTAACCTAAACCTAAACCTAAACTTGAAAACCCAAACCTAAACCTAATCCCGAACCCGAACCCGAATTCCTAAACCTAAACCTTAACCTATCTTTAAATCCCTAAACCTAAACCTACACCTAATCCTAATCTCAACTCCCTAACCTAAACTCGAACCTAAACTTGAAAACCCAAACCTAATCCCGATCCCGAACCCGAACCCGATTTCCTAAACCTAAACCTTAACATATTCTCAATTCCCTAAACCTATAGCTTATAAGACCTTAAAACCTTAACCTTAACCTAAACCTATAACCTTAAAACCAAAACCTATGTCCTAAAACCTAAACTTATAACCTATAACCTAACCTTAACCTAAACCTAAAACCTAAACCTTAACCAATACCTAAAACCTAAAAATAAACCTAAATGTATTCTCAAATCCCTAAACCTACACCTACACCTACACCTAATCCTAATCTCAACTCCCTAACCTAAACCTAAACCCGATCCCCAACCCGAACCCGATTTCCTAAACCTAAACCTTAACCTATTCTCAATTCCCTAAACCTATAGCTTATAACCTAAACCTAAACCTAAACCTAAACCTAAACCTTAACCTAAACCTATAACCTTAACCTAAACCAAAACTTACGAGCTAAAACCTAAATGTATTCTCAAATCTCTAAACCTAAACCTACACCTAATCCTAATCTCAACTCCCTAACCTAAACCTAAACCTAAACTTGAAAACCCAAACCTAAAACCCGATCCCGAACCCGAACCCGATTTCCTAAACCTAAACCTTAACCTATTCTCAAATCCCTAAACTTAAACCTACACCTAATCCTAATCTAAACTCCCTAACCCTAACCTAAACCTAAACCTAAACCTAAACCCAATCCCGAACCCGCCACACCTAATCCTAATCTCGACTCCCTAACCTAAACTCGAACCTAAACTTGAAAACCCAAACCTAAACCCGATCCCGAACCCGATTTCCTAAACCTAAACCTTAACATATTCTCAATTCCCTAAACCTATAACTTATAAGACCTTAAAACCTTAACCTTAACCTAAACCTATAACCTTAAAACCAAAACCTATGTCCTAAAACCTAAACTTATAACCTATAACCTAACCTTAACCTAAACCTAAAACCTAAACCTTAACCAATACCTAAAACCTAAAAATAAACCTAAAACCTAAATGTATTCTCAAATCCCTAAACCTAAACCTACACCTAATCCTAATCTCAACTCTCTAACCTAAACCTAAACTTGAAAACCCAAACCTAAACCCGATCCCGAACCCGAACCCGATTTCCTAAACCTAAACCTAAACCTTAACCTAAACTTAAAACCTAAGCCTATAATCTAAAACCTAAACCTAAAACCTGAATGTATTCTCAAATCCTTAAACTTAGACCTACACCTAATCCTAAACCTAAACTTGAAAACCCAAACCTAAACCCGATGCCGAACCTGAACCCGATTGCTGTAATAATGTAGCCCAATCATAAGGCAACAAACAAGAATGTATCCCTTTTAACACATGCCCCTTTTTACAAAGCTCTAATTTTTGTTGTTGTTTCTATTAATTGAAACATTTTTTTGCATTATTTGCTCATGTTAGGTTTATTTTAATGATCAGTTTTATTTTAAAAAAGTGCCTACTTTTTTAGAAGAAGTTTCTGCAATTTTTCATGATTATGAATTATAATGTTTTGTTGGTTGAATATTTTTTTATTAGATGAAAGACACAGAAAGAAAATTGTTGCTGATTTTTTTCCTTTTTTTTTTACTTATGAAGTTAAACTTTATATGTATTATGCGTGGATGAATAATGTATTGTGGATAAAGATTGTTTGTGTTTGGATGGATGTAGTTTATGTTTGGATGGATTTACGTAATTTGGGTTTAGATGGATGTGAGTGTGATGAAACAGGTGTATATCAGTCCTGTTTGGATGAAACAGTGAATGTGAATGAAACAAGTGTATATCATCTGTTTGGATGAAACAGTGAATGTGAATGAAACAGTGTATGTCATTCCTGTTTGGATGAAAAACAGTGTATATCATTGTTTGGATGAAACAGTGTATGTGAATGAACGGGTGTATATCACCTGTTTGGATTAAACAGTGAATGTGAATGAAACAGTGTATATCATCTGTTTGGATGAAAGCAGTGTATATTAGTCCTGTTTGGATGAAACAGTGTATACCGATCTGTTTAGATGAAACAGTGTATATCAGTGTATGTCATCTGTTTGGATGAAACAGTGTATATCGATCTGTTTGGATGAAAAGATTTAGATTTAGATTTACGTATGTGAATGAAACAGGTGTATATCAGTCCTGTTTGGATGAAACAGGTGAATGTGAATGTGATGAAACAGTTTGGATTTACGTAGTTTGTATAACAGGTGTCAGGGAGAATACTGTAACAGGTCGAATTTGAAAATGTCCTTTAAGGGTCATAAGAGACGGCCTATAGCAGTCCTTTTAAAGGACGGTTCATGACCGTCCTTTTAAAGGACGGTCCATGACCGTCTTTTTAAGGCTCATAGGAGACGGTCCATGACAGTCCTTTTTAAGGACGGTCTATGACCGTCCGTTTAAAGGACGGTCCATGACAGTCCTTGTTAAGGACGGTCCATAACAGTCCTTTTAAAGGACGGTCTATGGCTGTCCTTTTTAGGATCCTAAGAGACGGTCCATGACAGTCCATTTTAAGGACGGTCCATGACCGTCTTTTTTTCGTCAAT
This sequence comes from Magnolia changhungtana, assembly GCA_030180095.1. Lineage (NCBI taxonomy): Eukaryota > Viridiplantae > Streptophyta > Magnoliopsida > Magnoliales > Magnoliaceae > Magnolia > Magnolia changhungtana. The sequence continues at coordinate 3,412,849 of JASAUF010000667.1, forward strand.
AAGAATGACGGTTTTCAACCGTCCTTTAAAAAATAAGACATGTCAAAATTTGACGGCCTATGCGACGGTCCATGACCGTCCTTTTTGGTCATTTGAGACGGTTTTGGACCGTCCTTTTTTCGCTGTTTTGGCGTAGTGCCATTTATAAGGCAAGTGTCAGTATGTGCAAAGGTGGGTTGAACGCAGCGAAAGATTCAGCTATTGACATGTGGCATAGGCGTCTAGGCCACATAAGTGAAAATGGTTTCAGCTACTAGTGAGGAAGCGGCTCCTTCCAGACGTGACAGGTATACCTCTCAAAACTTGTCTTGATTGTTTATCAGGGAAACAACATAGAGTTTCATTTGTTAAAACTGCTTCTCATGTTAATAAAGTGCATGCATTAGATTTGGTTTATTCTGATGTTTGTGGTCTTATGAGGATAAAAACCTTGGGTGGGACATTGTATTTTATTACTTTTATAGATGATGCATCTAGGAGGGTTTGGGCTTATGCTTTAAAATCCAAGGACGAGGTCTTTGGTGTGTTTAAACTGTTTCATGCTATGGTCGAGAGAGAGACAGGTAGATCATTGAAAGTGCATCCGCACTGACAATGGTGGTGAATACATTGGTGACTTTCATGAGTACTACAAGTCCCTGGGTATACGGCATGAACAGATGGTTCCCAAGACCCCTCAACATAATGGTGTAGCTGAGTGAATGAATCGCACCATTGTTGAGAGAATCAGATGCATGTTATCCCATGCAAAATTGCCCAAGACGTTCTGGGGAGAAGCAATGCACACGGCGATGTATTTGATAAACAAGTCTCCATCAGCCCCGTTGAATGGAGTACCTAAGAAGGTGTGGACTAGACAGGATCCATCGTACAGTCATCTCAGGGTGTTTGGATGCAGGGCATCCGTTCACGTACTAAAGGATGAGAGGTTCAAGCTCGATATGAAGATCAAGCAGTGTGTATTCTTAGGGTACGGTGATGAAAAATTCGGTTACAAATTGTGGGATCCGACCGAGAGGAAGCTCGTCAGAGCAGAGATGTAGTTTTCTTTGAAGATCAGTGTATAGAAGACATTGGTAAGCCAGAGAAGAACCAGCCTAGTTCAGGTAAGATAGAGGACATGGATCCGGTTACTCCTCCTGTGGTGCTTGATGACAGGAGAGTACAACAAGGTGCAGAGGAAGATGGAGTTCCTTTAGAAGATGGACCAGAGGAGCAACCCCCACTTGATCCACCTGTTGAGCCACAGGTGAGGAGGTCATCTAGGGACAGACAACCGTCCAAGAGGTACTCGCCACATGAGTACATTATGCTGACTGATTGGGGAGAGCCAGAAGATTTTTCTGAGGCCTTAGCCGACGAGCATAAGGGGGAGTGGTTGAAAGCTATGCAAGAGGAGATTGAATCCTTGCATAAGAACCACACCTATGATATGGTGAAACTGCCTAAGGGTAAGAAAGCTCTGAGCAACAAGTGAGTGTTCAGAAAGAATATTGAGCAGAAGAATTCACAAACGAGGTTTAAGGCCAGACTTGTGGTGAAAGGGTTTATTCAGAGGAAATGCATAGACTTCGAGGAGATATTCTTACCAGTGGTGAAGATGACATCCATACAGGTGTTGCTTGGGTTGGCGGCTAGCATAGATCTAGAGATAGAGCAGTTAGATATTAAAATTGTCTTTCTCCATAGTGACCTAAAAGAAGAGATCTACATGCACCAACCAGAGAGGTTTGAAGTCAATGGCAAAGAGCATATGGTGTGTAGGCTGAGGAAGAGCTTGTATGGGTTGAAACAAGCTCTACGACAATGGTACAAGAGTTCAATTCGTTCATGCTACAGCATGGGTATGATAGAATGGAGTCGGACCACTATGTGTTCACACGCAAGTTCTCAGATGGTGATTTCTTAGTTCTTCTCTTATACGTTGATGACATGCTCATCATGGGAAAAGACATTAAGAAGATTAACAGGCTGAAACGGGAGTTGGGTAAGTCTTTTGCGATGAAAGACTTGAGCCCGGCTAGACAGATCATAGGAATGGAGATAACACGTGATAGAAGCAGCAGGAAGCTCTGGCTGTCATAAGAGTGGTATATTGAGAAAGTCCTAGAGCGGTTCAATATGAATGCAGCGAAGCCGGTCAGTACTCCACTAGACGGTCACTTCAGATTGAGCGACAAACAGTGTCCCAAGACGAAGACAAAGGTGGAAGAGATGCAGAAGTTACCTTACGCGTCAGCGGTAGGAAGTTTGATGTATGCTATGGTGTGTACACGCCCAGACATAGCATATGCGGTTGGTGTTGTCAGCCGGTATCTTGTCAATCCTGGCAAAGAACATTGGACAGCGGTGAAATGGATACTGCGGTATCTAAGAGGCTCATCCAGATTGAGCCTTTGCTATGGTGACGGTAAACCTGTGTTAGAAGGATACACAGATGTAGATATGGCAGGTGACATAAACTCCAGGAAGTCTACATCGGGGTTCATGTTCACGTTTGCAGGGGGAGCGGTTTTCTGGCAGAGCAAGCTACAGAAGGTCATAACATTGTTGACGACAGAGGCCGAGTACATTGTAGTCACAGAGGTATGTAAAGAAATACTTTCGATGAAGAGATTCATACAAGAACTTAGCCTAAAGCAAGATGAGCACGTGATCTATTGTGATAGTCAAAGTGTTATACACTTGAGCAAGAATCCAAGTCAGCATTCTAAGTCGAAGCACATAGAGATTCGGTATCACTGGATCAGGGATACTTTGGAACAAAAGGTGTTACAGCTTGAGAAGTTCTACATGGACGATAATGGGTCTGACATGATGACTAAGGCTTTACTCAAGGGCAAGTTTGAGGTTTGTAGAAACCTGCCTGGCTTGAAGAAGGCGGATCCCTCTTGGGTCAAAAAGGGAGAAATTTGATGGGTTTTTTGACCCATCGTCGACCGGTCGTGAGCCCTGCTCGACCGGTCGAAGGCTGGTCTCGACCAGTCGTACGAGTCGAGCCGTGTCACAACTCAAATTCCAGCGATGTGGATTATTTTTCTTCGGGGTGCTCGACCAGTCGAAGAAGGTGCTTGACCGGTCGAAGGTGGGTCTTGACCGATCGTAGACTCGGTTCGACCAGTCGAGGTTACGCAGATTCGTTCCACGATTTTGCGGATTTCGTGTTGTAAGTCCTTTCGCAACTGGGATGCAAAAAGGAGTTTCCTAAAACTTTAAATAGGAGTTTCTAGGACTTTCTAGGTATGACAAGAGAGTTTCTTAAATCTTTATAAGGAATTTGCTAAAAGGTTTAAGGCTATCAAAGGTGAGAGAGAGGGAGAAAGAGAGAGAGGAAGCTTATAGAAGGGAGATTTTGCTCATGGAGGTTATCTACTGTGCAATCTATATCTCAGCGCTTCTATGTCCTCATAATCGGTTAGATCTCTCCGTTCTCTTCATTTCTCTCATTGTTTATCCACTCATGTGTGAGTGAAGAAGTTTGCAACGTTCTACTTCATAGTGGATTGTTGATTTGGACGAGGTCCTGTGGTTTTTACCTCTTTGAGGGTTTTCCACGTAAAAATCTCTTGTGTGGTGTGTGATCGATGCTTTGATTTATTTCATTGCTTTATTATTCATAATTCTGGTTTGTTCTGGAGGGCTAGATCCTAAGTTTTTGTGCAAGGCCCCCAACAAGGTCCTCTTGAGATTTAGGCCTGCTCATGTTTGGGATTTGTGAACAGTGTTATGCACGAGATACAACATGTCATCACTTCCTTTGCACTTTTTTGCTTGTTTTAGTTAGTATAATTTGAGGTATGGTGTTAACCTAGATATGGTAATGTGTTTGACTTGAAGTTGTTGTTAGCCAAATGAAGCTTTAGAATTTATGGTAATCTAGAAACTGTAGAATCGCTTAAGGAGTAGGGAATCATAAATTCACTAATTCAAGTAACTCCTGTGGCTGGTCTATGACCATATATTCATTATGAGTAAGTGTTTTAATGATAGAAAAGAAAGAGTTTAGGCATCTTTTTCTTCTTGTGCAATGCATTGTATCTACTTTATGGAGTTTAACAGTTTTCATAAGACTTTAGCAAAACTTTGCCAATATTTATATATGACCTTACTTCATAAGATTTATTATCCAAGGTAGGCAAAAGAAAGAAAAGAAAAGAGTAAATATGAGAGATTGATCGCAAAAAAAGAAAAGAAAAAAAAAGAGTGAGTGTATGTTGTCGTTTTTAAAATTCGAAGAGTTGAATGCAATATGATTTTAGATGTAAGATGGAAAATATGAGATTAGTCACCGTTTTTGCAAGAGGGGATAGCTGGATATCCCCATTTCCAACTCTACTCCTATCTTTGAGCGGCTTCTTTTTATAGTTGTCTCTTGAGCTGGGCAGAACCTCAGGTATGCACTATATGTGCACTGCACACCCAAAACCCTTGTAACTCTTGCCAACGTATCCTCGTAGCCTTTGTCTGGCTTGTTTTTTTCGTCCCCTGGAATGGTCGCCATGATGCCGTTTATATGGATGAAAATAGGCGGCTATTGGAAAATTGCCTATAGCCCTATGAGCTACCCTCGTAGCTGCGGTCATGATAGAATAGCAGAGCATGGGGCCCATGGGAGCGTAAATTCAGAAAACAGGCGGTTAGCTTTTTGCGGTTTTAGGCCCCAGATAACGCATGCACCATTGGGCCCACCTAATGGATGGCCTGAATATTGCACAACATACCAACATCCCGTTCATCCATCAGTTCCACCGTTCATCCATCAGTTCCACCGTGTTATTTCAGGAATCCAAAACTCAAGCGGGCAATAACGCAAGAAATAGCTGGAATCTAGCGCCCACCATGGAAACGTGATTAGAGGATTATCCGGGTGATGTGGGACGCGGATTCGCTGGATCGCTGACTGTAGTGCCCCTCCTGATGTACGTGTCTTATATCCATGCCGTCCATCTGTTTTACCAGATCATTTTAGGGCATTATACAAAAAATGATCACGTCCAAATCTCAAGTGGACCACACCATAAGAAACAATGGTGATTTACCATTAAAAACTTCTTGTGGGCTACACAAGTTTTGAATCGAGCTGATGTTTTTGTTTACCTTCATCCAGATCTTTGTGACCTTATCAACAGATTTGATGGAAAATAAACAATACGATGAGCCTTAGGAAGTTTCTAATGGTAGCCGTTCAATCACCTCTGTTTCCATTTGTGTGGTCCACCTGAGACGAAAATACTGAAATTTTGGTATCATGCCTTAAAATGAGCTGGTGAAATAGATAGACGGCGTGGATATAATACAAAGACGTAAAAGTGGGCTCCACAGTGGATCCGCCGAAACCTCGTACGGTAACATTTGTGTTTTCTCTGCATCCTACTGGCTACGGTGGGCTTCGGAAGGTTTTAACGGTCAGTATTTCATCCTTATTATTTCTTGCGGTGTGGCTGACTTTATCTCTGGATATACTTGGACGCGGATCGCGTCCTACCCCCGCCCGGACGGTAATCCGTCCGGGCAGGGCTCTGTGGGGCCCACCGTGATGTAAGTATTTTATCCACACTGTTAATTGTTTTTATATGATTATTTTAAGTTATAAATCAAAAATTGAGTTAGGATCAGGGCTTAAGTGGACCACAAATTGTGGATTAAACTTTCACCATTAAAAACTTCCTGGGAGCTGGAGAAGTGTCGGATAAAGATGAAATTTGTGTTTTCACTTCATCCAAGTCTGTATGACCTTATTAATAGGTTGGGTGGTAAAAAAACATCATGGTGGCCTTTAGAAATGTTTCAACTGTGGGTGTCATTGTCACTACAGCTTCCTTTGATGTGGTCCACTGGATCTGTTTATCTGCTTCATTCTTTGTATAAAACCTTAAAATGATCATATAAAAACGATTAACAGTGTAGATAAAATAATTACATCACTGTAGGCCCCACAGAGCCCTGCCCGAACGGATTACCGTCCGGGCGGGGGTAGGACGCAATCCGCGTCCAATATACTTCTACTTTGAGCTAATATCCTGATACCGGATAATTGATATATGAAGTGGATATCACCTAACTTCCGTCTTTATAAAAGTAGCTACGTGTGACTGCATCCAGAACTTATGGGGCTCTCAAGAAGTTCTTTTATGATGGGAGTTTAATCCCCACCTTGTGGTCCATTTGAGTGTTGGCTTACCTTATTTTTGGATTTATAATCTAAAATGATATGTTAAAAAGAATGGACGGTTTTGATAAATCTATACATCATGGTGGGACCCTCAGCCCCAGACTGTTCCGATCTCGGGATAGTATCTAATCCGGGTCCGGGTTGGACGACCCATTGCCCGGAAAATCGAAATTCTTTTTAAGCAAATCACTCTCCTCTTATATGTACGGAATACAATAATATTTTGGGTTCTTGGAGAGATTTTCTCCAACACACTTTCTTGTTTGGGCATTTAATAAAAAGGAAACTTTCAATTTCTATTTTATAAAATAAGAATAAAGAAAGAAAACTCATTTTATGAATGTGGGGAGAGAACTTGCACAACGCAAAACGCAAATATGGAAGTAGAAATGCTAGAAGTATTAGAAGAAGGAAACGTATGTGATTCCATAAATCCTTATAATTTTATTTTATTTCGATTTTGAAGTTCTTATTTTTATTTTGTAAGTAGTGTTTTTCTTGTTTTAACAATCAAACTTTTTTTTTTTTTTTTTTTTTTTGAATTTATGATTTTTGTTTTTGGTTGGAACCTTGGGGGTTTGAAACATATATCCCATGATAACGATATGGGAATATGTTATTTCTTTTCTTTTCTTCTTCTTTTTTATTGTAATCATATTTTACATTGAAAGAAAAAGGTACTCTTATAAATAAATGATTTTTTTTGTGAGTTTCAACTTCCGTTTCTTTCAGATAATCAAACTTTTATTTTCATCTTTTAGTTTGAACTTCTTAATTTTTATTTTTATGTTGCATTTTTGGTGTTTGAAACATACATGCCATGATAATGAACTGGTAATGGTTTTGCGCATGTTTATTTATTTATTTATTAATTTTATGTTAAAATCAAATGGTACACTCATGAATCAACAAGTTTTAATTTTAATTTTTAGTTTTGAGAATGGACTTTTTTTTAGTTGGCTTTTAGTTATCTAATAATCAACCTTTAATCCCTTTTATTTTGTTAGTTTGCACTTCTAATTTTTATTTATTTTTAGTTGGATTTTTTTTTGGGTTTGAGACATGGTCATGATTTAGTTCTTTTTTATTAATTTTAATGTTGAAAAATGAAATCCAATGGTATTCTTGTAAATCAAGAGGTTTAACGTATTGGATTTTATGGAAAAAGAAGTTATAGTTTTTCAAGTGAAGTCACTAACATTTTACCGCAATTTCTGGCTTCTAAATGACCCCGTATCATTTTTGAGACTAATGTTTAGTTGCACCCAATATCATGAAATGAAATTTCATTGTTTGATCATCGTGCTTAACTTTGTTAATGGTCTCATTTAATATCAATAAGATTTAATAGTTATGGCCCACCCATTGTTTAATCATCATATAACCTTACATAACGATGTGCATTTCCTACTATCATAACATTGTAAACTTGATGAAAAACCAATTATTTCATAGTAGAACATGTATGATGTTCGTTTGAGAAATGGCTAGTTTTATGTATTTATTTTTGGTTTCATGATAGCAGGTTGAGAAGAAGTTAGTAATACCATCGTGGCTGAAGGTCATGCTCTCCACAAATTTCAGTAATGTTTGTATCTTGCATTCTCATACTAGGAGGCATGAGTTCAATTACTTTTGCATCAACTGTAGTACATCTATTTGTAGCCTTTGTCTGGTTGAACACTCCGAACACAAATATCTTCAGGTATTGCTTTCAATCTTCTTTCTTTGACCTTTCATATTTCAATATTGAAAGAAATTTAAGATTCCACTTTATTCTTTTTCTTTAATGAAGATTATTTTTTTCCCACCTTAGCCTTGTTGGGTATACACCTAAAAATGAGTTCATCTCATTTTAATTTCTAATACAATACACTTCGTTATTTACTAAAATGAGATAAACTTGTTTTTAGGCATCTAGTAAACATGGCCTAAGAATATATTTTGGTTTTGATTTAAAGCCTGCAAATAAATTCTCAAGACGTCTTGATTTGAAGAAAATGAATTTTGCTTGTGGGTTATTTTAGTTTTCAAGATTTAATTTTTTTAAAAATTACATTTTGAATCATTGAAATATGACCCCATAACCAACTACTAAGTCCTGATGAATCCACACCCAGATCCATAGCTCAACTGGCAGACTGAGTGGAGATACCTCGTTTCAACACTTGAGGTCTTGGTTTCGATCCCTAGTGGGGTTGGCTAACATGGAGTGTGTGTACTGACATGGGTGTGTACTGACAAGCTAACCCAAAAAAAAAAAAAAAAGAAGTCCTGATGAATCCCACTACTGCGTGAGTGTGTTGGGGTGTGTTAAAAAAAAAATTCCTGATGACAATTAAGCTGATGCATTATAGCAAAACTAAACAAGAAGATCACTTCAAATAACATGCATTGTTAACTATTACATTCATGTCAATATGCATCTAGAGAAACATATTTTGTTGTTTTCTATGGTATTGTTTATTGATAATTGTATTAGTTCTATAAAATGAGTCCGTAGAGAAAACAAGCCATGATCTTGTTATTCTATAATATATATATATATATATTTTTTCATTTTGATTTTAACTTAATGTATTCCTTGAATCATGTTTCAGATTCGGAAATATATATACTGCCATGTCGTTAATTTGAGAGATATACGCAAGCTGTTTGATTGTTCAGGGGTACAGGTTTGTAAACTTACCTTCTTGTGGTATTAGATTATTGCATTGGATCCAGGAAGTTGCTTATTCCACACACATGTAGAACCCTGCCTATCAAGCATAAACTTATACCAATGGAACATGTGTACAAATTCTAAGCTTTCCATCTAGTTCGAAACAATTGTTAGACTTCTTTAATAAAATTAGGTTATGCTGCCCGCTTTGTATGGTGCATCATATGTCTGCGATTACCTTGATCATCATGTTATATTTCTTTTTCCATTTTAGAAAGTTTGAAAAATAACTCAAAGAAATTCACTAGTAAATTTAAAGAGATAGTTGTAGGTTTAAGTTCTATGAACAATCTTTGGGTTCAAGTAAAAGAATGAAACTTTAATTTTATAAATATGAAAAGGATTTTTCTTTCTTTTAAAAATAATATAAAGTCAAGAGAAGAGAAAAAGGAATGGATGGAAAAACGAAAATTTAATGACCTATTTGACTGCCACTTAAACATTAAGTCCATCTCATTTTAGTTGATCCTAATTATGTATTAGATATCATGTTTATTGGTTATCAAGATTTTATGAATCCTTACAAAAAAAAAGAAATATGATCTGTAATGTATAATTACCATTGACTAAAATGACATGAACTAGTTTTCAAGTGGCTGCCGAATAAGCCCTAAGGCAATCCCTTAGATTTTAGAATTTATTAAAGTGATAATATAATAATTCTAGAATCTATATATCAAGCTCAGCAGAGATGAGCTTGAAAATGAAAAAATTATCTTGAACCTTGTAATAAGAGATGCAAATTTTCAATGCTAATTGCTTAGCTAGACCACCATATGCATGGAAAAAATTTACATTTGTATAGATAGTGTAATTGACATAAGGTGAAATAAATTTTCCTTACAAGAATGCTCTTGTTTTTTTTTTTTGTTCTTTTCTTCCTTTTATTTTAACCTCTTCATGTTATGCTTACTTATAATGTTGTTATTATGTTACTTTCTCATTTTGTTGGTTTTAAACAAAAATTCTCTTGTTTCATTTGTTACATGCTCTTCCACAAAGCTCATGTTTTTTGCATGCTAGATATGAACAACATCTTTCTACCTTCACATACATTATCCATCCCAGCTACTAGTGGATATGCATGTCCATGCCAAAATAAAGAAAATAAAAAAATTCTAACTATAGCAACAGAATTATTAGTACATAAACTAGAAACTTTGTTTTCACCATGTGTATGCTAGAAGTACATGAGCACACGTCTCCCACCATCCAACAATAGTTGGTGGAAATCTTACCATGCATTTAAAACTTTATTTGAAATTCGTGTGTTGAAATGGATATTAAATTTCCACGACCATTTCTAAATGTGGGAGATATGTGTGCATTGAAGGTGTTTGAGTGCCACTTGAAAAGTTTATGGGTACTTTTATTTCCAAATACATGCATTAACTTATAGGCCCTGTTTGGGTGCCACTTAAAAATGTGTCAATCTCATTTTAATTAAAATCATAATTATGTATTTGAGATCACATTTTTTTTTTCTAGTAAGGATTAAAAATAATCTTGACAAAAAGAAATATAATCTCTATTAATGCATAATTACGATGGACTAAAATAAGACCTAAATTTATTGAAATTGAATAGTGGAAATTGATTTTTCAAGGAAATAAATTTTTTGTTATTTGTTTTTTTTTTTTTTTCTTCAAAACTTTCATAGAAAATTCATTTCCATTATTTCAATTTTTAAAGAAAATGACTCATTTCAAAAGTTAAGATATACAATTCCCTCACTTGACAGGAAAATTCGTTTTCTTCTTTCTTCCCATCTCATCCCTACTCTCTCCCCTTCACCATTTAGCTGATCTTCACCAAGTGTGCCATCATTAGTCAATCTTAAACACTGGTATTCCCTCATCAATCCTACCATGAGACGATCTTAACAAGGTGGTACTTATAATCTTTATTATTATTATTATTATTATTATTTATTTTTTTTGTTGGGTTAGCTTGTTAGTACACACCCATGTCAGTACACACACTCCATGTTAGCCACCCCTACTAGGGATCGATACCAAGACCTCAAGTGTTGAAACGAGGTATCTCCACTCAGTCTGCCAATTGAGCTATGGATCTGGGTGTAGTGGTACGTATAATCTGTCAATTAGAAACACTTGTATTTCGACATAAGGTCATAGTTGGTGATCTTAACCATATCTGGCTCCTAATCAATCATAACCATGTATTTCCACATTAAGCTATCATTAGATGATCTTAACCATAAGGAGCCCATTGCTAATCCCTTGTACCCATGTGTATTTCTGGGCCATTTTAGTTTATCATATCCATGTGATTCCATGTTCTGCCATCCTTAAATGATCTTAATAATGTGGGGTGCCCCAACATTAAGCTATCATTAGATGATAATATCCATGTGATTCCATGTCATGCTATCCTTAGACTCGTTGCTAAAAAAGTCGTTGCAAAAAGTCTAAATTGTTGTAATGGGCTCATCGTCGGTTGATGCTAACCATTCATGTTTCCACATGGGTCCATCATTAAACAATCTTAATTAACCACGTGGGCTCATCATTAATCGATCCTAACCATGTGTATTTCTAGGTGGGGCATTGTTGGATGATCCCAACCATGTGGGACTATTGCTAGTCATTCATACCATTGAGTTTTTACACATGGGCTCATCGAGAAATGATCTTAACTACGAGGGGTCCATTGTCATCTTAACTATTTATATTTCCATGTGGGGCTTATTATCAGATGATCACAACCGTGTGCATGCATTTCAACATGGGTCCCATTCTTAGCTGATCCTCTCAAAGTTATTACATATGTGACAATAATAGATGGGCCAATATTTATTGATTTGGTACAAAGTCCTAAATTTTTCATGGAAATAAAGTCCGCTATAAAAAAAAAAAAGTAAAAAAAAAAAGAAAAGACTACCCTTAGTAATATTGGTGAAAGAATAAACACTGAAAATAGTTTTTCATTTCCACCAATTTCCCAAGAAATGTTATTTCTAATGAAATTTATTTCCCTCTTTAAAATTTCAACAAATCCATTGTTTTTCTATGTCCAACTTCTTCCTTATTTTGCAGACATTCACCTCAAATGGAAGAAAAGTAGTATTTTTGAAAGAGAAGCCGACCTCTCAGACAAAAATTCACACATCTAATACCATGACGGACTGCGTATGTGAACGAAGCTTGCAGGACTCCCTTTACTGCAGCCTTGCATGCAAGGTTAGTGTCTTTTAAACTTATGCAGCCAAATATCATGATATTTCTTATTAATATATAGTGCAATCAAATACCTAATCTTAAAACCAGCTTTTATTTCCTAAGATAAGTAGAATTCATTCATTCCTATTCATCCACATGAGATCATACACGGAACATCTCCGTCACATGGTGCATGCATGAGAGGTCCACATGAGTCCTTTGCACGTTCAAATTTCGATGGGAAATGTGGAGAGGGCCTCCCACCCATGATGATCTAACTAGTGGAGATATTTAGTTGTGTGCCTTTTCTGTACTCAATCTTTCCTTTGATAACTAATAAATCTCTGACCATTATCAGACATCACATATAATGTTATTTTCAAGGCTCAAATTGAAAAATGATTTATTATGCCTATAAGATACAATGGGTTGTTGGTGATCATTCCTCAACTTATAGATATGTTCCGGGCCGTGTTCGGTTCCAAATAATTATGTCATTGGTCAGGTTAATTAGTCCCAATATAAAATGGGTCATACGATAAGTATATCTATCCTCGGCTGTTCTTTATTATTACAGATACCTCCCCTCTCTTTCAAAAATGAATTGTAGATTCCCCAATGTGAAGAAATGGAGTCTGGTTGCATCATTGTCTTTGAGCAATTGACCAATTTACCTGTATCTTATAAGCAATTAATTGTATACACGTGGGCAAGTAGTGCGTGTAATCCACTCAAGTTGTTTAGCATGGCCACTCCACTGAAAATGAGACCCTACCTAAAGATTAGGTTGATCTAACCATCAAGTGGCCACATGAATTTTGAAGTTTCAGGGGTGGTTATCCATTGTTTTTTTATGGTGTGGCCCATTTAATGATTGTATTAGCATAAATTTTTTAAAGGTCAATTTTTATAGTAGAGTGATTATTTTGGATGAGTTGGATGACATTTATGCTATGCCCCTTTTTGTCATTTGGTCCAAATTCCTTTAATGCCCCTAACCAATCCAAAAACTGAGGAGAGGTGTTTACAATTGTCATATAATAGAGGAAAGGTGTTTACTGTTATCCCACATAAAACTGATCAATGGTCGAGATTCACGGGGACAAAGTTAGGCATTACTTTTATATATGCCCATGGCTCATCTGCGCACCAGTTCACACTCGTGCGAACTTTTTTGAGAACTCATCATACGTGAAGTGACTCCAAAATCCGAACAGTCCACGTGAAGTGGCACCTCATGAAACCCTCCAAGCCCAATTTTTTTACTTTGATTCAAGCTTTGGTGGGCCATGAAAAATGAAAATAGTTTCCTCCCTTGATTTTTATTTCTCTTTGATATAGCCCACTAGAATTTTAGATCAGGGTGAAAATTTGTCCCTTGGAGTTTCATGTGATTCCGCATCACATGGACCTCTCGGATTAAACGCTCATAACACGTGTGCAAAGGTGTACATCTGCCTAAGTGCTCAAGTGAGCATGACTCTCTCTCTCTCTCTCTCTCTCTCTCTCTCTCTCTCTCCTCTCTATATATATATATATATATATATATTCTGTACTTTTTCTTGAGAATACATTTGATTGCTAGTTAATTTTTGGATTATTGTCTTTTGAGATAAACCCCAATTCTTGTGTTGCCTGCCAAATCAACAATCCTAATTGCCCTAGATCTTACATGTATATGGTCAACATGTTAGAGATTACAAGCTTCCAAAGCTTTAAGCGACTTTCACGTTTATAAATGCTTGCTAAATGTTCTTATTTTAACTCTTGCCGAAATCAATACTCTTAAAAATGAGTTCATCTCATTTTAATTAACAATAATTTTATTTAGAGATCTTGATAATTTCTAATATACAATTAGTGCACTATTTGGTCTTACAACAATTATGTATTATGTATTAGAGATCGATCTCTAACACATAATTATTGTTAAAATGCTTTAATTTTGTATTAGAGAGCAAGATCTCTAAACATAATTATCATAAACTAAAATAAGATGAACTCATTTTTAGGTGTATCAAATAAGGCCTTGAAAGATCAATCTTGTTTTTTATTTTTAACTTTTGTGAATGTTATTTACAGGTTCTTGCAACGACATCTAATAGGGAAAATGAGAACAAGCCTACCCCTCCAAGTTCACCAAATGTCGAGAAAAACACTACGGTTGAGGAAAATCCTACACACCGGAGGCTGAGGCTAGGAAGATATAGGAGAAAAGGGGTTCCACTAAGATCTCCATTAAAGTAGTTTATAGAAATGTATCATTTTTTAAAATCACATGTTTGAGCCACATCAGTTTTGGGGTTTTAAGTATGATTTACATCGTGTGTATTTGGCAGCCTATATTCAAAATTCCTTATAATTTAAAAGTAATTATACACTTAAATTATAATATATATATATATATATATATATATATATATATATATATATATATATATATAAGTTTGAATTGTGTGTATTTGGCAGCCTATATTCAAAATTCCTTATAATTTAGTAGTTATACACTTAAATTATATATTATATTTATATAAGTCTGAATTTAATTACTAAATCAACTCTAATATTCCTAATTAGGGTATGTGTGTTATGTTTGACACAATGATTGTAATAAGTTCATTGATATAAATATACTTTGGCTGAAAAGGGTAAAATTTCAAGCCCCACTAACAAGCATAGGATCACAATTGAGGGACTAATCAATGATTCTTAACCGTTGATTTATATTGACAATGTTTGGACTGCTCAAATAATTTTATTGAAGTAATTTTAGTGATACAGATGATAATCTAATTATTTTGGGATATCATCAATGGGACATATATTACACAGGTAACTCTTTTGCCTTAAAAAATGAGAAGAAAAAATTTCACCTTAAAAAATGAAAAGAAAAAAGAAGAACATGAAGAAAAGTAAGGATTGAAAATAAGTAATATAAAGTAATCCAAAGCTCACCAAAAGTGAGGATTTGGAATCCCCTCTAATCCACTCAAAGCTCATTAGAAGTGAGGACGTGGAATTCTTGAATTTGGAATACCCTCTAATCCACCCTGCCAAACAATTTATGAATTTAAAATACCCTAAGGGCCTGTTTGGCCGGGCAGATTGGATGGTATTAGAGTGGATTGCACGGATTTTGTTACGCCCCAAAATTCGGGTACCCGAATAGGGTGTCTAGGACTCGAATTCTAGACCCGTGACCTATATAAAAAATATAAAATAAAAAAAGATAAAGTATGACAATTTCATATGCATTTCATTTTCTCCTACCATAGCCCAAAACTTTAAAATCTAAACACATACTAAGATAACTAATTACATAATCTGTTATTATATCAATGCATAATTATTTAACTTAACTTAAGGTAAGAAAATCAAGTCAAACATTACTACATTAAGAGTTCTAAAATAAAATAAAATTTATCCTATGTAGAATGACATGACACGTGCAACCAACCACATTCCATGCTCCACTACTAATAGTAGTACCATGTATCTTCAAAATATTCATAACCTGAAATGGTTAAACATAATGAGTCGACAACTCAATAGGATCATATCAATTCCGAGTTGAAAATCTCACAAATATTACCGAATTTAATCTTAACATATTAATCAAATTAAGACGAACATTGGATGTAAAATCATAGTAAATAATTTGACATTAATGAATATAGAATGAATAAATTGTTTAACATAGCGTTTCTAAAAATATTAAGATTTGAAGTGGGCAAAACACTTATGTGTGCTGATCCTTTTAGGGGATGACCCACGGCAGAGCACCGGTGTTGATCCTTTCAGGGTATGACCCTCGGCAGAGCACCGGTATAACCTTTTAGGGACAAAAGCCCAAGGCAGTGCACCCGTGTGTATTGATCCTTTAGGGAATCACCCAGGGCAGAGCACCCGTGTTGATCCTTTTAGGAATGACCTTGGGCAGAGCACCCGTGTCGTGCTGATCATTTCGGGAATGACCGTAGGCAGAGTACCGGTAAGAGTCATTGCATAAAAGAATAATTGTTCACATACGATGCATCTAACTTACAAGGAAACATTGTAACAAATAATATCAGAGCACCCATAAATAATATGGTGATCCTTTTAAGGCAGAGCCCCTGTAAAAATTATCACATAAAAAAAATTTGTTCACATAATAAATATTCATTATCACCACTAAATAATATTAACTGCAAATAATAATAATAATAATTGCATTGGTTCAGTAGTCAAATAAAGAATATCCTTTAATAGGGAATTACTTATGAATCTTTCAATGTCTAGATTATATAAGGTAATTTCTTATGAATCTTTCAATAGGGAAAGATCACCTACCTGCTATGGAAAAATTGTGTGATAGGAGGAAAGAAATCTGAAGCGATGCTGATTTCTATGTGTACTAGCTTGGATTGATCAACTCTGAACTCAATGTGGAACCCTCATGGATACTCTCCCTTCTCCTGATCTCTTTTTTTTCTTTTCACAATCTTTCTTTTGTGATTTTCTCTCTGGTTTCCCCTAGATAGCATGAGAAAATGGGATATAAAAAATAATGTCAGGTGAGTTAGTGGGTTATGAGTTTAATGGGCAGTTTAGATTGAGGAGTGGTCCCACCATGATAATATCATACATGGTGGATGGGTTCCCAGCCGCAACCGTACCGTGGAGAAGTGGGAAAGAGAGAGAGAGAGAGTCGTGGAGGAGTGGAAGCTTTTTTTCTTTTTTCTTTTTTTGAAAATGGGCCCAGAAGTGATGTGACAAATCCACATCATTCATCAGTTTTGCCCATCAAATAAGGGCATGTGCCCAAAAATGAGGGTCATCCACAGTTCAGGTGGGCCACACCAACGGCAACAATAGAGCCCACTGTTAAAAAAAAAAATGGAGTATTATAGATTTTAAGGTAATGACAGCTGCGTCAGTAATTGGTGCAAGATCTATGGGGTGCTATATCCCGAGATTGCAATATTAGGTCTGTTCGGCACGCCTAACCAATCCTAGGATTAAACCTTCCAATCCCTTTCAATCCCATAATGTCGGTGGATTGTCTTAAGATCCATGGGATTGCTATATCCTGGGATCAGGATCCCGTGTCTGTTTGGCACGCCTAGCCAATCCTGAGATATATCTTCCAATCCCTTCCAATCCCTTCCAATCTGCCCGGCCAAACAGGCCCTAAAATTCCCTCAAACCCCTTCAAATCAGAGGTGCCAGACAATCCGTTAATTTGAATCACTCGCATGTCATCTTGTGCAATTTGGAGCCTGCGTATCATCCATCACGCTATGCCAGGATATCAAAGTTTGGACACAATGCATGTAAAGCACGTGTAATACGGGTACCCGTGACGCAACCCACTTCATCAAGCGGTCCACATTCAAACGAAGACCGCTGGACCCAAAGCCACGTGGTGGGAACTTCTGTGAGATCGACCTGGTGCATCTGGTATGCTGCCTAGGGTAAACCATGTTATCAAAAATCATGAAAATCCATACGTCAGGTGGGCCACACCATTGAAGATAGTTTGGACCGCTAATTTTGTGTAATGCATACCGTTATGTCTATATATCATTTAATGTGACTCCAAAAATTTCGGTATTCCAAAACTCAAGTTAAGCCACGCCCCATGCATTTAGACGTTTTGAGTATAAATTTTTGAGTGGCTCACCTACTTATACTAATTTTGAGATCAAGCCCAAACAGGGTGTGTTATGCCTAATGTACGGCTTGGATATCATGCACACAAGCACAAGGTACACAATAGCTTGTAGGTGCATCCTAGCACAAAAGCGGGGGAACGAATTGGCTACTCCTCCTGACACCAGCCAATGGCTGATGGTCGGTGCTATGTGGGCCACACCATGATGTATGTGTTTCATCCATGCCATCCATCTGTTTTTACAGATCAATTTAAGGTATAAATCCAAAAATGAGATATATCCAGGACTCAAGTGGACCACATTACAGGAAACAGTGTTGAATGAGGGTAGACCATTAAAAACATTTTGGGGGCAATAAAAGTTTTGGATCAAGCTGATATTTGTTTTTTCTCTTCATCTGGGCCTGTATGACCTAATCAACAGATTGGATGTCAAATAAACAGTATAGTGGGCCATAGGAGGATTTTAATGGTTGATATCCGATCGCTATTGTTTTCATGTGGTGTGGTTCACCTGAGATTTAGATCCCCCTCATTTTTGGAATTAAGCAATAAAATGATCTATAAAAATGGATAAATAGAATGGACGGAACACATACATCATGGTGAGGCCCACAGAGCACCGACCATCAGCTACAGAGCTGGTGTCAGGGGGAGTAGCCAATCCGTTTCCCACAAGAGGGGTGGTCTAGGGAGTGGATTGGATACTACCCCACCAGGACCTATCTAGAGAGGGAGGATCTTTGGGGTGCACCACGCTGTCCATTCATTTTGACGGATCATTATAGGGCACGAACCATAAAAGGAGGCAGATTGAAGGCTCAAATGGACCACGCCATAGGAAGCCGTGGGGATTCAATTCCTACCGTTGAAAATTCCCCACGGCCCACCGTGATGTTTATTTTCCATCCAACCTGTTCATGAGGTTACATAGACCTTTATGATGGGAAAAATATAAATATCAGCTTCATTTAATACTTCTGTGCCCCCAGTGTCCAACTGTAAGCTTTCAATCCCCACTGCTGCCTGTGGTGTGGTCCACTTTATCCTTCAATCTGCTTGGAGATCATGCCCTAATTTCATCTGTCAAAATGGATTGGATGTACGGCATGGATAAAACATATACATCACGGTGGGCCTCACAGAACCCCTGACAGTACAGTCCGCTCTCTAGCTTGGTCCGGTGGGGGTAGTACCCAATCCGCGCTCGTGGTCTAGCCCCTTGGTGGACGCGGATTGCGTCCTACCCCAGCCCGGACAGAAATCCGTCCGGCAGGGCTTTGTGAGGCCCACCGTGATGTAAGTGTTTTATCCATGCTGTTCATCACTTTTCTCAGATCATTTTAAGATATCTACAAAATTGAAGTAGGTTCATGGCTCCAATAGACCACACTGGAGGAAGCTGCAACGATAATGACATCCATCGTTGAAACCTTTTTAAGGGCCACCGTGATATATATATATATATATATATATATATATATATATATATATATATATATATATATATATATATATATATAAGTCATCCATGTAGACGCGGATGAAGTGAAAAAAGAAATATTAGCTTGATCCGAAACTTCTCCAGCTCCCAGGAAGTTTTTAATGGTGGACATTAAATTCCCACTTTGTGGTCCACTTAAGCCCTCTACCTTGGTCAGTGTCCGGATCATACCTTAAAATAAACTGAGAAAAGTTATTAACGGCTTGGATAAAAATACTTACATCACGGTGGGCCCCACAGAGACCTGCCCGGACGGATTACCGTCCGGGCGCAATCCGCGTCCTGGTGCACGCAAACGGCGTCCCTGCACCTAAACGACCCTCGTGTTTACGTCTGGCACCGCACGCTCGTGCTCCCATTTAACCGCTGCGTGGCGGATCTCCTCTTAAAAAAGGCAACCTTGGCGCCAACAGCGTTCGTATTGCGTTTCCCTTCGTCGCTTGGGAGAGAAGATGAGCTCCCCTGCTCGATCGTCCGCATCGCAGCCGCAGGTGGTGGGGCCAGGACCAGCAGCAGTTCTGGGAGACGACAACTCCCTGATCCATTTCCCAACCGATCTCATCTCCGCTCAAGATCGCAAGGAAGAAGCCCTCGTTGGTACTCTCTCTCTCTCTCTCTCTCTCTCTCTCTCTCTCTCTCTCTCTCTCTCAAACCCTACTTACATTTCTTAAAGGTTGTGTTTGGATGCACCGTCGAAAATGAATTGCAATTTCTCATCTAATTGGCGTGGAAATTTTGCCAAATTGTAATTTACCATCCTCGACTTCGAGGGATTAGGCATGCATTTTGCAGAAGCGGAGCCCATCTTTCAGTGATCCAGACCATTGATCTGATTTTCCCCATCATTGAAGGGTTGTAATTGTATTATCTTGTAATTTGTTAGTTGTCGCTCATCCAGAGGGTTACTCCAATCGATGGTCTGGATCCCCCAACCACGGGCCTT
This sequence comes from Magnolia changhungtana, assembly GCA_030180095.1. NCBI lineage: Eukaryota > Viridiplantae > Streptophyta > Magnoliopsida > Magnoliales > Magnoliaceae > Magnolia > Magnolia changhungtana. The sequence continues at coordinate 3,433,028 of JASAUF010000667.1, forward strand.
ACGTGTACAAATTGGAGCATATGGACTATTCATATACCAGCGCTATTGCATTACTTTCAAGTTCGAATTGAAAAGAATGCAGCCACAAATTGGGGCTTCCTCTTCATTATGAATACTAGGAAATGCCATTTTCTCTTGTTTAAACTAACTGTTTGCAATTCAATTCACTTGTGCATCCATATATAGCCGGACTTTAATCTGTCATTATGGATAAACATATTATTTGCTGCTCGTCAAGTGTTAGGCGGAATTCCTGAACCAGTATCAATTGTATTTTCTCAAATATTCTATATACTTTTACCATTTCCTGCAATCATGTTGTTTTTTGAAGCATCTCGTACCCCACTAAGAAGGCTTAGAAGATGATTTTCTTCTGCGTTTGGAGCCACAAATTGGAAAATGGAATGCTAGTTACAGTGGTTTTATTGTCTATTGGTGGTTAATTGAAATTTCGAAAGCAGTACTCGTGCCTGTACATCCAGTAAGGGACCCATTGCAAGGTTGTCATGTATCACTTTTCAGTGAACGAACGGTGCTTTTAATTGTGCCGGGAGTGTCACTCTGTTGGGTGCTTGAACCTCATTTTCTCTGGTGCAGCCAATGTCAGGGGTGTTTCAAGTAGTGAACATTATGTCAACTGTCGAGTGGTTTGATTATAAGGCTGTGTATACACAAATTCCCTAGAGCCTAGGGCCTATCTTGCATCATATAAGGCTGCATGGAAACCACTGAATGAAAGAGACCCAAGAGGCCAATAACTTCTGCTGGGATCTCTTCGTCTTTAGGGTTTTCTGCTGGCTTTTCTACTTCTTACAGGTTTTTCTTTCTGGAAATTCCTGTGTTTTTATTTGGATTTCTAGGGTGTTGGGTCAAAGTTTTGGGTTCTCCTTTTTTATTTGCCGCAAATTCCATGGTTCTTTTCATTTCTTGAGTTTCCTACTGGCTTATTATAGGCATTTTTGCAATTTTTTTTTTTTTTTTTTTAATTTGGTTTCTTGGACTCTTCAGATTTATTGGGTTTCGTTTTTCATGCAATTTCTAGTTTTTTCTTAATTTTTTTGTTTTTGCTTTCTGGGAGTTCTTGGTGCATTAGGTTTTGGTTTTTGTTACTGTAATTTCTAGGTTCTTCATGTTTCATCTGTGTGTGTGTGTGTTGACTGGGACTTCGAAGTTTCTGATCGATTCTTTCAGTGATAGTAATGATCTGTACTGATTTCCAGTGATTTCCAGTAATGATCAGTCACTTTCTCTGTAGTTAAAGAGATTTCTTAGTTTCCGGGCTCTTGTTTTTCTGAGAATAGATAGCCTTTCCCTCTTAATTGCTTTGGCACTTAACAGTTGGTTTTATTCAACATTGCAGTTCTGAAATCCAATGTGATGGCTGTGCTTCAGAAGGAGGTGAAGTCTTTGGATGAAGACAGCTGGAAGTTTGCCGGGCCCCGCTCCAAAATCCATCTAATTTCAAGACCTGGTAATCCTTAATCTGAATGTTTGCTTCATTGGTCATTATTGATTGTGAGGAATTGTCAGAATCATGTTTCTTAGTTTCTTAGATTTGTCTTAGACCTTTCAAGAAAAAAAAAAGATTTGTCTTAGCAACATAATTGAAAATTCCACAGTTATTAATGAGGACAAACTCAATAGGTACCAATGCAAACATTATCTCTATGCTCATTAGATCCATAAATTTCAGGCCTTGCTCAAATATCGACTTGTATGCTTGTCGACTTTTCTCTTATACATGCACATACCCAATAAGTTAAATAACCCAAGGGCCTAGATTTTTTTTTTTTTTTTTTTCCTGAGACGCCACTTTGTACCATGTTTTTTTTTTTTTTTTTGTAGCCCAAGAGGACATGAGAACTGACAATCGGAGATTGAAAGGAAGTCTATGAACTCCGATATACCCTCATCTTCCTCTGCCATCCAGTTTCAAGACCTTTGGAGTAGGTATTGTGCACTCATAGTTTTACAACATCCCCTGCACATTTTGTGTAGAAGATTAGAGCTATGATAAACCTTAGTATCCTGCTACATTGCATGCATCATGGAAGTTCTAAGCAATTCCTGGTTCAGTGTACACATGGCAAACATCTATGGTGATCTAGACCATTGATCTGGTGGGTCATTGGGAGGGTAGGCTATAACCCAAAAACTTATGCAATTGGACAACTCTGACCAACCAGTAGTTGTGAGTTTTTCCGGTTTAATGTGGACTGGCACTCCATTTTCAGTAAACCTTGCACCACTGATCGGATGGTTGCTACAGTTCGATCCTCTTGGCTTTTGACACAAGGTAGAGTGTGAAAAGGTGAAGAGGAAGATCACCGTCTTCCTCAAGTGATTAAAACCTTGAATCCACAAGGTAATTTCTTGAATCTACAAGAAAAGGAGAAAACTCGAATATTTTATTAAATAATGTCTAATGTGTATGATTTATCCATTACACCATTAATATAGAAAATAAAATAAAACCCTAATTCGAAAATACCCAAAATAGCGAATTTCTAACCCTAATAGAATTCCTAATTCAACTAGAATAGAACCTATCTGAAATAGTAAGTTTTGTCAAATATAGAAAGTCCTAAATTAGCCTTATTGGAGGGTTCCCAACATGATTACAATTAATCTCTAAAAAAGACGGAAATCTAAAACTTTAAAAATAAGGAAATACAATAAAAATCAGAATTGTTAAAAATAATAAATTTTTCCTAAAATCCTAATTTTGAATTGGAAGTGTGCATTTTCTCGTGAAACGGATGGACATGACCCACTATGTGGGTCGGTTGACCCCACATGGCCCGCCACATAAAGATCGATAGGTCATGCGTCCCGTGATGATTTCTGGATCAAAAGTTATGACCGATTTACAGTTCACACGTTAAACAACAATTTCTCCCAATCCAGAATGAATTTCTTCAAACCGGACGCGCTTGGGGCCCAGTTACATCATGCCCTATGTAGGAGTGGGCCCGGATTTGACGGACTACTTCCGCTTCCATTTGGTCTTCATTTGGTCCAGCCATGCTAAGAATGCATCTGTGCTACATCCTACATCAGCTTTTTTCATATGGTTTGTTGAGATACATGATGTACCATCAAATCAACCAGCCCAGTAGCCTTACACTAGTGCCACATCTACAATAGAGATGTTTGGGTATGTTGCCATGAAAGCATAGTGTTATTCTTCTAGAGCTAGTCTCCACACTCATCATAGACTCCTTTCTTTAAGTACTTTATTCCATCTCCCATTTTGTGGATTTCCCTGTGATTTAGTTATCTAGGGTGCATGTTAGCTTGCATTTTTGCCATCTTGTTACTGGTACTTGTATGCTTCTTTGAAGTTGGTGAGTTGATTTGTCAAGCCGTTTCACTGTTGATTCCAGTTGGTCAACATATTCGATCCATTATAATTTCTTTTGCATTTTATCATGCCAAAGGATACATTAATCGGTTTCTTAGCTCTTTCATACACTGCACACTTAATTAGTGCAAAAGTAATTCCTTCAAAAGTCAAAACCATCCATCTGCCCAAGAATGCTCGGCTTTTATGTTCCAGTCATTTTGGTTAACCCCTTAATACCAGTAAAGAAATTAATCAACTCCTTAATTTTCTTGAACCAATGTATTAATGATATTGCCAACTCTAGGCGAAACAAGGCTTTGCTTGTTTTTCTAAGTAGACCATCCCTTTCTTTGACGACTGTTTATTTATTTCAGTTGGTCTCCAATTGTAGGACGGAGCATACTATTAGTTTTGAAGGATCTCTAACTCAGGAATGTGTCATCGACTTCAACATCACTCAATTGTGAGACCTAGTGATCAATTTCAATCCTGACGATATCTGAGAAAATATGAGAATTAGAGCTTACCATAATTACAATACCCATAACTGGATTCAGGTCACTCTTATCGTATTTTACTATATTAGCTTTTTAAATACCAACTTTACCATCATGATGGCCTTTTATGCTTTAAAGATTGGAGTGTACTAAAAACAGGGAATTTAAGTTATAACTTATAACCTGATTTAATGCACTTAACTGCCCCTCCAGAGGAATTGCATTCGCTGCAATCTGATATTTACTTGGTGAGACAATGACTATTTGACTATTCAATAATAGAAACAAGTGCTATTTATGCCAATTTTGCCGATGGTAAGGATTTTCATGTGACTGATACCTTTTCTACTTTCATGGACTACTATTAGGTAGCCATCCATTCAAGCATATTCAGGAACTGCAAAAAAGTGAGCTTTGTGGATCTTTGCCTCATGGAAAATGATTACACATTGCTTAATCGGTACAATAATGCCAGAGAGAAACATGTGAGCAAACTGTTCCTTTCTCACAGGTAGCATGTGATTATCTGTATTTGCATGTTATGTTCATGATATATTGATATCTGATGCTTATTCATTCCCTTGTATTGTCTGAACTTTTAGTGATTAGGCAGTTGAATGACTGTGACATGTGAGAACAGAATATGGATGGTTTTGCAACTTTCCATGTATTATGTAACTCATGATTATGCAAAATGATAGTATTATAAATGATTACTTGGCATGGGAAATGTATCATCAGTTTCATGTTAATCAGAGCATCTGTCTCCTGGTTCTAATGCACTTCTAAAATCTTTTCATGCATTTAAAGTTGTATTTGTCCTTGACAGGTACCAAAAAGGCCATGTCAATCTAAAATTACATATATGGCACACATGCATTGACCTGAACCATTCATCCGATAGGCGTCAGAACCACATGAATCAGTATGGGGGGGGGGGGGGGGGTGGGTTGGGGGGCTTTTCTGCCTTTCCTGGCCCAAAATCACAATCCAAGCCAAGCCATCTTGAATTAAACCAAGACACCTTGTATTATTAGTTGGGTGGAAAAACCATCTTGTTTGCTTTCATATGGACACCCAAGTGTGCCCATGGTGAGTGGAGGATATCAGTTTTGGCCTACACCAAGAACCTCATTCTCTCTGCTGGTTTAAATCAGGGATTGGCAGTTCAATGAAAATGCTGTTGTTAGCCAACGTCAGTGGAAATCAGGTTCCGAAACCCAGACCTGACTAGATGATTGGACAAGAATGGGCTGCAAAAACCTAGTTTGAAAACCCAAAAACTTGACTCCATGTTCAGCTGGGTCTGGTCGATTCGTAGACCTGACTTGAGTCGATATTTAATAAATCATCGTCATCCTCCTCCTCCTCCTCCTCATCATCATCATCATCATCTAAGACTTGTCATAATTACTTGGGGTCAGCTACATGAATCCTGTTCCACACCATTCCACTCTCTCAAGGGCCGTACCTTCAGCTAGACAACAAGCCATCAAAGACCCTTCTCAACTACTTCCATCCATATCCTTTTTTCAGTCTTCGTATTTAACAAAATTACAATAAAAATATTATTTATATTGATAGGAGAAATGCTCACACACAACTAGTTGGACCATTTAAATTGGTCAAACTATCTGGGCATTAAATTGTTGAAATATTTTTCTTTATGTATATATAATGCCTATAATGCCTACTTATGAAAGGCCACATGACATCAAGTATTACATGGATGTGTTGGGAACACGTGTCAAAGATCTAGCTCGTTTATAGAACATGGCTCACTAGTTAAATTTTATCAGGTAAAAATTAGTAAATAGATTTTATACTTGAATCCACATATGTAAGTTGAAACTAGATTATAGGAATAGGTTTCTGACAACCCACATTTCTTGTATAAAAATATTATGTACTATTGATATAAATTTTTTTTATATTTTATACCTTTAATTTACTTACAAAGAACTTTATTTGATTAATGGATTGGATTTCTTACACATCTGATACATTATTCAAACCCATCACATGTGCACACCTTCTATGGGTATAACACTTTTTTTTTAGTTAACAAACATATTCCTCCTTCCTCTCTCTCTCTCTCTCCGCATTTAATGCTCTCTCCCTATCTGCGCTTACCCTTCAGCAATTGCCTCGTACCCTTCAGCAACTTCTTGCCCTAGGAAGCTAGTGGGGCCCACTGTAATGCTTGTGATAAATCTACTCGGTCCATCAGTTTTTTTAGATTATGCTAGGACATGGGCCCAAAAATAAGACAGATCCAAAACTCTAGCGGCCACGTAATATGAAAAACTACATTGAACCTCCATTGTTGAAACATTGGTGGGGCCACAAAAGTTTTGTATCAGGCTAATATCTTTGTTTTTAAAAGAGGTTTCAACCATGACCACTCTTTCCACAACCCATATTAGCCGTGGATCTACCTTATTTTTTGGCCGGTCCTAACAATCACCACTATTTACAGAATTACAGTGGTGTGGTCCACAACGTTTTATGTGTATAATGCCAGCATTACGAGGATTAATTACGGCCTTAAATTATGCTACCCCGGTACCATTGGATGCGGATTAGCCACTAAAGTGATGTCACGAAGATATGTGAGCCCAACCATGATGTATGTGTTTTATCCACACCGTCCATCCATTTAGAGAGATCATTTTATGGCACGGGACAAAGAATGATTCAAATCCAAAGCTCAAGTGGACCCACCATAGAAGAAAGTGGGGATTGAATGCCTACCCTTAAAAACATCTTGAGGCCACAAAAGTTGTCGATCGAGTTGATATTTTTGTTTTCCCTTATTCCATGTTTTTGTTAACTTATAAATAGGTTGGATCTCAAATAGACATCATGGTGGGCCCATGAAGGTTTCAACAGTGGTCATCATTGTCTCCACTGATTTCTGTGGTGTGGTTCACTTGAGCTTTGGATCTACCTAATCCTTTGGCTCATGCCCTAAAAGGACCTCTCCAAATGGATGAATGATATGGATACAATACATACATCAAGGTGGGGCCCACAGAACGTGGTGATATCACTTCATTAGCCAGTTACCATCGGGTTCAGTAGCTAATCCGCGGCTGCTAGCATTACGAGCATCAACTACCACCTTAAATTACGCTCGATAGTAGTGTTTTGGGTGTTCTGGAGACAGGTATAACATGGACTCCCACTCCAGGTTTTTTTTTTGGGGCCTACTCTGATATGCGTGAGATCCACTTTGATCATTGGATGTGTAATCAAGTAACAAGCCTACAGCCAATAAATCAGGCTAACCCGTGATTCAGATGGGCCACACCAATGAGAATAATTAGTAGAGAGACAACCACCCTTGATTTTTACTGGGCTCATCATGATGAAACTGTGGAATCTATTCCAATCATTAGATGTCACATCAAAGTAAGCATAGGTCCCAAAAATCAGGTTTATATATGATTCATATGAGCCACTCTATGGGAAACTGTTTGGAGGGTGAACCTTTCCATGCATACTAATGCCAATCGTGTGGTCCTCTTGGACTACCAATGGGGATAAATTTTAAGACCTTGATCGAAGGTTGAGTGGCATAAGTGATGGTTAGGGTTGATTTTATAACACTATGATGGGACTCACTCAAGCCGTGGCCACTTTTCCATGCTAAAATGAAATTAGCGTGCAGTGAAAACATTTACTTACATTAATTAAGAAGAAAGTTTTCATTAAATGCATAGCTAGTTGGACGAAAACGTAATATCCAACTAGTTGTGTGTGAGCATTACTCTATTGATAGATATGTAAGTTAGTTAGAATTGCATTGAGTAATATAAAATAGAAGAATTATCTTAAAATTGTTTGGTGACAAGTGCATGAGGTTGTGGGTTCAATTCCCACTTCCCATTTACATTTTACTAATAATGTTACTGTGACACGCTGGTTTGAGTCACCACAAGTTGTGTCGAGTCAACTGAGTGGTCAAGTTGATTTGATGAGTCAAGATCAAGTCAGACCTATAACTGAATTTCCAAGAGAGTTGGCTCAGAATCTCACTGAGGCGAGTTGACTCAGCTGAGTTTCGAGTCAAGTGAGTGAGTTTTAGAAATATGGCATGAAGGGGCCAGGTCAGTAACCTGGATAGATTTGTGGTCAGCCGTTTTTCTTGATTAAATGTACCACCACCTGATGGAGCTTGTACCTACAACCTCCACTAAGATATCAAATGTCCCATCCACTTGTTTGAGTTGTTTTGTTTTCTTAGTCCTTTTATTCTATTTCTTTTTATTCAGTAATGCATTGATTAGATCTCCTGGTTTGGACCATTTGGACTGGTGGTTCGATTGGGTCGAGTCTGGGTTTTAAAACATTGCATCTGACCTGCTGGTCATAGATGTCTTCATGGTCTGGGTCGAAGCTTGTACAGCAGACCCAGTTGCTGGGTCTTTGAAACGATGCAAGCCCATGTCCAACCCAATTATCTTTTGAGCCTAAAATTCAGGCCTCGGCCTAGCCCATAAGCTTGAGGCTCAGCCCCAAAGTAGCCAAAAAAAGCGGGGCCAACCCAGCCCAGTTGCCTCCCGAGCCCTGATAGCAAGTAATTAGGTGAGAATCGGAAGGTGGATAATGTCTTTTACGGCCTTCATCTCAGTTAATACATGGCTGAGGTCCCTTGTGAAGTGATGAACTATGGCTGCCAGTGTCTAGCCCTCAGCCCCTCCCCATAAACACACTCCAAGTTGCCGTTTGCCCATATCCCTTATCCATATAAGGACCCCTGCGTTTCATCAGCAGATGATCATCAACCAATCTTGACCGATGCCTGAACGAACCTGCCCGTACTCCATTTCCACCATGCATGTGTGGCCCACCCTAACGTGTAGAGGCAATGGCCCCACGCCTACCAAAAAGACCAAAAAAAGAAAAGAAAAGAAAAAAAGTATCAGTGACTATCCATCGAAATGAATAGAAACGGCCGTATGAAACAGTATCTGTGAGGAGGATTTTCTAACAAATTATTAAAACACCCCCACACAAATAATAATTCAAAATGCCAAAAAAGAAAAAGAAAAAGAAAAAAAAAAAAGGAATAAAAGAAATAAACGATCATTCATCAAAATCATCAGTCCATCCTTTAGAACAGCATTGTTCCACGAAAGGATGGTTGAGAAGATCCTGCACCGTGGCCCTTCTCGTCCAGTCCTTTTCCAAGCACCGCCTCACGAAGTTCCCGAACTCCGGCGATGCTGTGTCAGGCACCTCCGGAGGGTCCCCGAAGCATATGGCGCACATGAGCGTCGCCCAGTCTGGCCTCTGCCCCACCGAGATCAATGGGAAGTGGCCCACATGGCATTCCAGCAGCACCACCCCGAGGGCCCACACATCCCCAGCGAATCCATTGTATGGACCCTCACAACGGTCGGGGTCGAACCTCTCTGGGCTCATGTACGCGAATGTCCCCACGTACGAGGAGCACTGTGCATTCCTCTCCACTACTCGGCTCGAACCGAAATCTGCTATCTTCACCTCCCAACGGCCATTGATAAGCAAATTTGATGGTTTGATGTCCCTGTGGACGACGAGCAAGCCGTGCAGGTACCTGAGCCCCTCTAAGACCTGCCATGCAACGTATGAGATGAGTTTCTCTGGCAGCCTCTGCCGGGCCCGCAGCACATCGTGCAGGGATCCCCTATCCATGAGCTCCATCAAGAAGCAGATGTCACCGTCGTCACCGTTGAACACACCGTGACACCTGACGACGAAGGGGGAGTCGACCTGCTTGAGGATGTCGGCCTCGCGATTAGCCTGCTGCGAGCCAGCAGCTGCGTCTGGCCCCAGCCTGAGGACTTTGAGCGCGAAGACCTCTGAGGTCCAGCGGTGCTGGACCTTATAGACTGTGCCACCATTGCCATGGCCTATGACCTCCAGCTTCTTGAGGTCGGACAGGGCCTGAATTCCCGGTGGGGAGTCCGGCGATGGGGGTAACGGGTGCGAGTCCGGCGATGGGAGCAGAAATTTGTGGTGGATTTCCAGAGCGAGCGTTTGGGTTGGCAATGGGAGTTTTAGTGGTTGATGATTCCTCTTTTCTCTCCGAAATGCCATTTCAGACTCTTTTATCTCTATCAAAGCGAATGCAAACGCAAAATGCGATCTGTCAGGTGGTGTAGGAAACTATTAATAGGTGTGAGGAGTACGGGATTTGGAGGAACGATCCGAGCGATTGGGGGGCGGGTGAGTTTTTTGAGGTGACGTCAGCACATATCTTGGCTGAGAGGGGTTCTTGTCGTTATTGTCGAGTTCTGGAGTACCGTTCTTTGAGTGCCACGTGCTTGCCAGGGGGTTTGTGGGCCCATTGTTTCTCCCCAACTCTCTTCCCTTTCATTTCAGCGTCTTGGACGTGTGTGCCACTTTCCTTTTAACACCTGTTACACAGGGAGTCCGTGTAACAAAAATCAGTGGAGCCCATTGTTATGTGTTGTGTGACATCCACTCCATCCATCAGTTTTGCCAGCCAAACGACTAGGAAAATTCAAAGCGCAATCGGGCCATTCACCGCAGTAAAAACAGAGGATAGGGGCGGCTATTGAAATTTCCACCGTAACGTATATGTTTTATCCACGCAGTCCATCTATTTTGATAGTTCATTTTATAAAAGAGTCAAGAAGAACAGACCACAGGAAGCTGTGGGGATGGAACTACTACCGTTGAAAACTTCCTAGGCCCACCGTGATGTTTATTTTCCACTAACGTGTTGATATGGTCACATATACGACCTGAATGAAGGAAAAACAGGAAAACATAAATATCAACTTGATCCAAAACTTGTGCCTCGAGACGTTTTCAATGCTTCATGTAGTCTGGACCCTTGAGCCTTCAATCTGCCTCCTCTTTGGCTCATGCCCTAAAATGATCTATGCAAAGAATGAATGGCGTGGATAAAGAATCTATGGAATGATGGCGTGGATAAAATATATACATCATGATGACCTCATAGAACTAATGACAGGACCATACGTCTCTAGCTAGGTCTGGTGGGGGTAGTACCCAAACCGCTACCGTGGGACTCACCTCATAAACGGGTTGGATGGCATATAAATATAAGGGTGCTACGAGAGGCATTTGAGTTTTAGATAAGCTCATCGTAGTAAACTCGCGTCCGTCTCGGACCGTAATCATCTACGACTATACAACAACTGTTTTGCGCCCCGCGTAAATAATAACCCAGGTCCTGTGAGGTGCGCCATGTTGTATATGCTGAGTGCACTCCACTCCGTCCATCGGATGAAATCCCTTAGGCCTTACATGCAAAAAAGATCGATGAAAGATGCACAACATGGTGGGCCCACATCGACAGTGCAAGTGGCCACGTACATGCACCATGGATGGAGCACGTGCCGAAAAACATACAGATAAAACCATCTCAATTACGCAAGTGGATGATTGAAACAGCGGCGAACAAATTGTCAAGGACGTTTGGTAAGCTTGAATCTTGTACCATGTTCCATGCACATTAGGGCCCGCAATCTGAATGGTCTGGATTTCCATAAACATATTGCGCGTGTAGAAGTTGAGAGTAATCCACTTGTAAAAATAATAAATAAACAGAGTGAGAGAGAGAAAAAAAAACTAGTCGGCTTGAGTGCCAAATAGTAACTGACACGCGTCAATACGAGGTTGTCGGACCAGAATCGTCTGCCACGCCTGTTGTACCCAGAGCGTAAAACACCCTATCTATGCGCGGAAACGGATTGGCTACTCCCTCCGACACCAGCCCCGTGGCTGGTGGTCGGTGCTCTGTGGGCCTCACCATGTTGTATGTATTTCATCCATTCCGTTCATCCATTTTTTAAGATCATTTTAGGCATTTACACCAAAAATTAGAGGGATATAAATCTCATTGGTCCACACCACATGAAAACAATAGTGATTGGATATCCACCATTAAAATCCTCCTAAGTCCCACTGTACTGTTTATTTGACATCCAATATATTGATTAAGTCATACAGGCCTAGATGAAGGGAACAAACAAAAATCATCTTGATCCAAAACTTTTATGGCCCTCAAAATCTTTTTAATGGTCGACGCTCATTCAACACTGTTTCCTGTAATGTGGTCCACTTGAGATTGGGATATACCTAATTTTTGGTCTCGCATAGTAACATTATCTTTAAAAATAGATGGACGGAATGGATGAAACACATACATCATAGTGGGTCCCACAGAGCACCGACCACCAGCCATTGGCTGCTGTCAGAGGGAGTAGCCAATCCGTTTCCATCTATGCGCTCCTCCATGTTGTATATGTGAAATCAAATCCGTCCATAAGGGGAGAGAACCATTATTCGAACGGTATATACAAACGATAAGCACTATTAAAAGTTGATGTGGAGCACACCAATGGGAACAACGTAAAATTGTTAGTAAGACCCTCCTGAGTTTTTTTTTTTTTTTTTTTTTTTCTGTTAGTTTTGTCTTTAGGACATAAAATCACGGAGTGGATTTTACATCTACATCATGGTGGGGCCCACAGACTTGGGTTTGTATTAGAGGATTCAGGTCCTAAGGGTGTAGGCCATAGCCATAAGAGCGGATTTGCTACTGCCGATATTTCGGATCACCGTATCATGGTATCGCCGAAATCGACGCGAATCCAAACAGCTCCCCTTTTCCGTTATAGGCCATTCGTGGCAAGCTCGTGAGTAGGGCTGTAACGGGCCGTGCCTGGGGTTGGTCTCGGCCCGTGTTTTGAATGGTTTCGGTCGGGCCTTCGGGCCATTCTACTCAAAATTTTGAATTTTCAGTCCCGAGCCCGGCCCATTGAAACCCCTACACGTGTACTAATAGTTCTCCGTTCCTTGTCCACGTGCACATACCTCTCCGTACCACATCCGGACGCCTCATCGAGGAACGGATTGCGTACACCCGCGGCCCGTCCAGGACAGGGGCTGTGAGGGGCCACTGTGATGTTTGGGTTTATCCATACCGTACATTCATTTTGCCATATCATTTTAGGTTACAAGCCCGAAAATGAAGAGTTCCAAGACTCTAACTGCACCACTAACTGGGGGATTAAACACCTACCATTGAAAATTTTTCAAGGCGAGGGAAGTTTTGGATCAAGCTGATATATGCCTTTTCCCTTCGTACATGTTTATATGACCTTATGAACAGGTTGGATGGCAGTTAACGATCACGGTAAGTTCTGAGAAGGTTTCAACGGTGGGTGTCATTATGACTGCTGCCTGAGTCTTGGATCTACATCATTTTTAGGCTTGTTGTAGGCTCGTTGTATGGTAAAATGATTCTTCAAAATAAATGGACGACGCGATAAAACCCATCCATCGCGGCGACATCATAGCCTATGTCCGTTCCTATCTAGGACATCACGGGGTTAGTACTCAATACGCGTCCCTCGTCGGGCGGTGAACATCACAAATGGACCATCGCCCTCCGATCAGGCTGGTCTGACATTCCCAACCGCACCCTCTAATATAGGGAGTTATTTCATACTCTGGTGGAGTATGATTGATATACGGGCACCCAAAATTGTACACGAGTCATATTTTGGCTCAAATCCTCAAATCAAATGGACTCAATTGTGGAGCCACTGTGGCTCTGTCTCATTAGAACAATCCTAACCCCTAAATCTAGGACGCTTGATTGTTAAAGCAGGGCTATAGAATACTTTTGGATTTTAGGGGGTGTTCGGACGGTGAGTTTTACTTCTCACAGGTTACTTATGCCTCCAGTAGCTTATCTTGGTTTCTACTTGTTCAACCGGTTGTACATGAAAAGTATAGTATATTTAGCTTCTAACATCCTATGATCCCTTATATCTTAAGTTTGTGCGGTTCACTTCTCTATACTTATTTTTGACACCTTGAGCTGAACCAATAGAAAACAGACATGTGTTGACATTACATGATTGTTACTCACCGAAATCAGGGGCGGCTCAACATTCTTGGGGGCCTTAGGCAAGTCACAAAGATGAGGCTTTTTAGTTTTTTTTTTTTTTTTTTTAATAATAATAATAAAAAATTTAAAATTAAACCGTAAATTTGCTTCTTGACTTTTTAGATGCAAAATTACTAATTAAACTTTCGTATTCAAGTTTACCCAATAAATCAATTTCGATGGATAAAATTGCTAAACCGTTCATAAGGTGAATCCTAGATGGATGAAAGGAAAACATAAATATCAGCTTATCCAAAATTTCTGCCGCTGCAGAAAAGTTTTTAACGGTGAGCATTCAATATCCACTTTTCTTCTGCGTTGTGGTCCACTTGAGCTTTGGTTCTGCTTCATGTTTTTTCTAATATTCTAAAATGGGATGAAGAAATGGATCAACGGAATAGATATAACATATATAATAATGTGGACCCCACGGAGCTCAGGGCTACAGGAATCCCTAAAGTGGCCTGCCCGCAATCCGCGTCTAGTGAGAATAATGAATTTAGAATTGTATAGTACTCTAGCAGTGTTATAGTTAATAAAGAGTCACTCCTAGATTAATATAGCATATTTTGATTCCATCCAAACCGTCTAAATTAGGTGATCCATTCTAGATAGGCTAAATTACAAAAAATCCATTGATTTAACTATTCTATCTTCCAATTAGTGGGAATTTGTACGTTGAATTCAAATAATTTCTTTAGTATACAAGAATCAACTAGTTAGGAGATCCAGCCATTGTGTGTTTTTGTTTTTGTTTTTCATGAACCATCTAAATCAGGACCCACTTTTATATCTGTTTAATTTAATTTAAAAATGTTCAAAGGTTGCAATTTCTCAATGCATGTGTATAGATTACCAAACGCTTTCAGAGTATTAAAAGCCTATTCCTATAATCCTAGGCCTTCATAATTAGGGGGCCTTAGGCGATTGCCTCACCTGCCTATCCCCTTAGTGCCGCCCCTGATGGAAATTTTACTTATGCTTGAAGATATGTTCAATGGATTTGTCTTTGACTATATGCATTTCATTATTGATACAACGGCACAGATCCTTATACACGTTGTTAAAAGGAAATGAATCAACACATGTCATATGGTCACAATTAACAAGCCAATTAATGAGGCAATATGCCCTATGCGCCTATAAAGACCCACCAAGCGAGAACAAATAATATCACGAATCTAGTTATAATATATTTAGTAACGCTACCTCTCATAGTTTTTATAAAATGAGAGATTTTTCTAGAGAGATTTAGAGAATTTTTGAAGGCCTTGAAGCTCCTGAATGTTCAAAGATCGGATCAATATCTAAGCAAATTTGATTTTAGTTTGGACTCGACTTAAAAGAGCGAACATCAGACAAATCGGGTCACAAGCCGTATAATAATTGAAATTAAGAAAATGGGGGAGCTCAATTAAAAATACGATCGAACTCATTTGATAACATATTAGCATTAGGTGGATCCATACCATTTAATCCCTCGAGTACTCTAAACCATCATATAGCGAGGCGTTAAATGCAGGAGGTACTTTGATTGGGCCATCCAAGTGCATAATCATGATCGATTTTGAGGTCTGGGATTGGTGATAGACGCTCTCTTGATTGATCCCGAATCCAATTAGTGGGCCACGAAAATCTCACATAAAGGGGTTAACTACAAGAAAAAGATCCAAGAGGCCAACAATTTTGGTTTTATTCACAAATCTTCCTATTCAGAATATATGCTAAAAATGCAGAAGATTTGCGATTAACAAGGAAACATAGTGAGAGTTTAGCTACCTCAACAAGCTATAAAAGGAGCACCCAAAAAAGAAGCTCAAGATCCAACGTCAAACACGTTTATCTTTACTTTTATCTTAGCATAACCTAGCTTAATTCTAACATAGATTGCTAGTATCAAGTGTCCATCGCTATCATACCACAGGATTAGATTAAATGTCAAGAACTCTAAATTTTTAGATCAACTGAGTTCTTATTGAGGTGATTATGCGTATTTGGTCACATTTTGTTCACTATTCGCCTTAATTATTTGTTCTTATAAATCGATTAGATATTTATCTCTTGTTTGTTTATTTTTTAAGTTAATTTTAAGACTTTATCGATTATTATAGACCAAATATTCAATTTATTAAATTGTCATTGTTCAACCTTTCTTTTATTTATGCGTTCATCTTTATTCTTTTATGAATTTATTGCTTTTACAGGTAAAAGAACAAGTCCTTAAATACAAAGAAAAAAAATCCATAAGGACTAACCCTCGCCCTTTTGCAAATTACATGACCGTTAATCACAACCAATGGTTGAGAGGATAGTTAAATTGTACGTCTAGTCCTTAATTAGTCTGACTCAACGCATGGGACACCAGTGTTCAATTAATCATTGATTCGAGTACGATTCCAGCATGTCCACACTTCTTAATCACACACAAAATCTAAATACAAACTCTCGATCACATGTGTGGCTTCGTATTTGATTAAATTCAACCAACATCACTTTTATTGTCCATTGTCCATCACATGGGCCCAACCTTTTGATGTGGACCGTTCAATATATTGGGCCCACCTTGGCCTTGTCTTCAATGTGAACCATCCATTATATGGGGCCTACCTTCAATGTTTGTGAGGCCTAACTTTGATGTGTGTTATCCTTCATGTCGGGCCCACCTTGGATGTGGACAGTTCATTGTGTTGGCCCGTGTTTAATGTGGACCATCCATCATGTGGAGCCCAACTTCAAAGTGGGCCATCTATCAACTGAGGCTCACCTTGGATGTGGTCATTCATCATTAGAGGCCGACCTTTGATGTGGATTGTCCATTATGTGAGGCCCACCTTGATATGAATTATTGATCATGTGGGGCCACCTTCGATATCTACCGCGCCTCATGCTGAGCCCACATTTTATATGGACCATCATGTGGGCCCCACTTTCAATGTGAGTCGTTCATCATGTGGGGCTTACTTTGGATGTGTGTTATTTGTCATTAGGTGCCTACCTTTAATGTGCCATTACTGGGCTTACCTTGTTGTGGGTCATCCATGATGGAGGCCCACCTTTCATTTAGACTGTCAATCATGTGGACCCCACCTTTGATGTGGACCAGCTATTATGTGGGGCCTCCTTTAATGTGAACCATCCATCACATGGAGAGATATAAGTTAAAAAGCGGGAAGGAAAAAAAAAAAAAAAAAAACTTGAAAATGTGTGGAGTTAACTTGCATCATATCAGTTAGTTTTCCAACGATGCTCATGTAGCTAAATAAAATAGCTTATTAACTTACATAAGTTAAAAAAGTTACTTATTGAGTGGTTTTGAAACCGAGCTTAACTTTCAGTAGATATCCTCCAAGATGGTCAAAAAGTTAATAAATGAAGCAAAATTTTCTCAACTGGAACCGTTATTTTGGACAGTTTAATTAACCCTACGTGGGTGTCGCATGTACGAAAATTTTGAGTAATTTCTAAATGCTTGCATATCATCCGCCACACTTCCAAACCATCAAAATTTCCCCTTCCCTCTCTTTTTTTTCTTTTTCTTTTTTTTTTCCTCTTTTTTTGGTTTGCTTTTTGCGAAATTTTTCCCTCCGATCCAAGCCATCAGGATAGTTTTTTATATTATTATTATTATTATTTGGTTCGGCCAATCAATGTTAACAGAATAAGACAGCTGTATGAATCTGCAAAAGATCTACAATAACACGGTTTTTTCAGCAAACGTTATTTCCATTTTCATGAAAATGTTAAAAAGTCGGGTGAAAAAAAACGTTTACAGTATTCATCCTATAAATGAAATGGATTTCCGCATATGTCATGTTTTCATTTATACAGTCTTCCAGAGGATTCCACCAATCCAAACAGCTTCCCTCCTTCACTTTAAAAACAAGTACAAGGGCCCACTCATATTCAGTGCTCCAATTATCCACTGTTCATAAAAAAAAAAACCCCGAATGATTGTACCATCGTAACCGTACAAAGTCAAAAGCAACAATGATCAAAGATCCAAGTCCAAACTCAACAAGCAATATCCATTAATTTGAAAGTTGGACTTCAACTTATCAACAGCGGGATGAACCAGATGGTAAAGAAGGGTGGGCCATGCCAGATTCGACTGGGCTTTTTGAAACATATAACAGACTAAATTGGTTCTGATAATCAAAGCCCATGAGCTAGAGTTTCAGCAGAGCAAACCGCCCGCAGGTAGAGATGATCTGACGATTCCAACCTTCCCATGTTCTGAGTACTTGTGGACATATGAATCCGAAACGTAGCAAAAGGATATTTTTTACAGCTCACATTCAACTCCACAAATCAACGGACAAGATCATCATTTCACCGTGATTATAGGATTATAGCGCAGAGAGGATGGACAGTTCAGATTGTCTAAACAAATCAGCATTTGGGTCCCGTGAGGCCAGAGTGATCATTATTACCAAAATCAAATAGGTAGCGTTTGGATGTAACCCCAAAATGGCATTTGGTGAAATATGTCCAGGTCCAGGTCCAGCTCCAGAGGCAAGGACCTGAGTCCTTGGGAGTAGCTCTTGTATCATGGGCCATCTAAAGCGGTACTCATCAAGTGGACGGTCCTTATCCACATCTAAAGCGGTACCCACCAGGTGGACGGTCTTAATCCATATATGCCCATTCAATATAGATGGTGGATCGTGGCTCTATGTTTATTTATTTGGTAAACAGGTGGTCCTATCATATCATATTGTGACAGAGGAGAGACTACTCTATTGTATCAGCAAAGAGGGTTGCTCGAATACATATCCACGCATTCCATACCATACGTCAGTATTTTAAACTTTGAAACTGGGCAATCTTCCAAACCTCAGTTGGTACGGTGGAAAGACACCAAGTAATAGCTCCCGATTGGATTGCTTGGCTCTTTTGCTTTTGAACATGAACGGTCAGAGTGACCTCTGTATAATCAATGGGTTGGATGGGAATCTCCCACCAGGGGAAGCCATATCAAATAAACGGTCTGTGAAGGGCCCAAATCCAACAGCTAGAGTTCCGATCTATCACTCACTGTCACACGTGGGATGTAATCTAGCAAACCCCTGAGCCAAAAATGTTCTTTTTTTCCTTGTTTTGAAAGGTAGCCCCTCTGCAAAAAAAAAAACGAAGCATTTTTGGAATCTTCTATTATTTCATGGCATTTCCAAACTATGCTGCATTTTAAGGTTGATTAAAACCATTGATCTATTGAACCAACTGCTTAGATGGGCCATAGGCTTAAAAAAGGGCCACCGGAGGCTGAATGGAAGATGAACAATGGCTCTCATTCAATGGTAGAGATCAATCTTATCAAACAGCTGGGATCATTCGACCATTATGGATTTTTTATTTTTTTATTTTTTTTAAAATCGTTAATACTTTCAGGGCCTTTTGGGAGTCTGGAAAATAAAAAAGGAGAGTGACATTCTATTTGAAAGTTATTTTCCAAGAAAGCATTAATGAGAGAGTGATGGGAAACATTTTAAGACTTTCTATGAAAACATGTTCCAAACGGAGAAATGCAAATCAGGGGAAAATGTCATTTTCTTGGAAAGTAATTTCCACCCAAATACTTTCCAAGCTCCCAAACAGGATAAAGAAAAATAAAATGCAGAGTCAAAACAATCACGGGTGCAAACAATTTTATGAGCCCATATGTATCAGATTCAGTTTGAAGTATTGCCTGAAACCAACAATATATTTTACCTTGCAATTCGTGGGGTCTTCAACAACTACTGTGCAAAACTTAGGTGTATTGTCTGATACATATCAGGCATCAGTCATGGATGATATGAAACGCCAATCTTAAACCTTGCTCTAGAAACAAAAGCTGCTCTAAACAAAGCATGAAATGTGAAGGGAATGCCTTACGCCATATAAAGGGTTCTAACAGATACTCAGGCTGCCTCACTTGTGCTTCAGCTGGAAAAAAATTTAGGCTCGTATGAGGAACTCCACATGTGCAAGTGTAAGATACGCTGCGGAAGATTGCCTTCCAACTGCTGATTGTCATACAGCACTCTAGTGAGAAGAAAACTATAGCAGAGTATTTTGATTGCCTCAAGTAAGCGAAACCAAAAGATATACATTTGATACATTGTTAGCCTTTGCTATCTGATGTAAGAAGCCCCATCTGTTCTGTGAGATGATCCATGTTCTGAGCTTTTTCCCATCCCTTCTCCTTTCCTTCTTGCATGTCTGCTTCTTTCACATTCGCTTCTTGCGTGCCCAACTCAAGCTCCTCTGTGTCGCCTGAAAGCGGGCTCACAGAAAGGAACTGTTCCCAGAAAGAATCATTTATGCCAGGAAGCCTGGGGACCTCATTGAATAAGCTATCGATGTTGGCATCACCAGAAAAAATTTCACCTTCTATGGGCATTGTCCCATCCACTCCCACAGACATAGGATCAATGAAACTGCTTGCTGCATCAGGCACAATGAATCCCTCACTCGACATATCAACCATGCTACTTTCCGCTACAATTCCCTGCATGTCAGGGAAGTCAGGAATACCAATATCTGTTGATGGTGGGGCAATGGATTCTTGCACTCCAGATAGAACACTCATATCTGGCATGGGGGCTGTTGTCACCATGTCTGATACGTTGGAGGAAGATTGGATCTCGGATATAGCAGCAGATGAGCAAATGCTGGGAAATCCAGAGGTGCTGGGCAAATATGGAATCCCTGAAGGTGGTGAAACCTCGGCAAGCGTTACTCCAGAGATCCGACTTGAAGAACATCCATTGCCCAGGGACTCAGATTGTGAGGGAACATTATTGATCAAAAAACTGTCGGAATTATTCGAGGTTTCGCGCCTTGGAGATGCGCTGGTCTTCAGTATTTGCATGAGCATGGTTTTTGCTGCTTCGTTCATTAGAGGCTGGTATTTAATAATCTGCCCGTCTGGAGCAGAAGCATTTTCGCTTTCAAAGCTATCTTCCTGTTTTGGGAGTCTCCGCTTTTTGTTCACTCCAGCTATGCGCCTGTTGCTATCATTCTGCTGCACCAGCTGCGCCAAAAACCCAGGACTCTGCATGGCCTTTGCCAAGAAAGACATCATCTGCTGCTGCCTCTGCTCCATCCCCTGGAGGCGCTGCACTAAGGTCTGCAACTGGTGATCTGTAGTCTGTTGCTGCTGCCTCAACCGGACTAGTTCTTGCATAAGAACGTTTTTGTCTCTTTTAAGCCATTCAACTTCTTCCTCAAGCCCAAATTTCCCCACCTCAACGCATGCCCCAACTGAGGCATTTTGTCCTTGGGGTGGTTGCGGTTGGCTATGTACATGACTGGGTTTTCGCCTGCTTATAGTCTTCAACAAATGCTTCTGACCTCTTAGAAAGCCCTCGTTTGCGAATTCCCAGCGATCTGGATCAACCTTCCTAAAACCCTGACCGAACAAAGCAAAATCTTAATGCCTACAATATATTTGCCAACAAGCAAGTGATCAAGTTCAATAAAACTGACTAGTCTGGGACCCAAATACCATTTGCTTAATTGAGAACCAAACAAAACTCACATGTCAGAAATTGATCAGTAACTACTAGGGGTTGGCTATATGAATCCTATTCTGCCATTCCACGTTATCAAGGACCATATGCTCAGTTAAACCATGGGAGCCACTTCTTCTTCTTCTTTTCTGTTCTTTTTTTTTTTTTTTCTTTTTCTTTTTTCTTTTTCTTGGAAGGCACCATGGGAGCCACATTTTCTCCCAAAAAAGGTGCTCGCAGAATATACAGGAAAATCTTACATATTATTGGACTGAGAAACAAACCATCTGCTACACAGTTTTCCCGAGTGTGACCAAAGTCTAAAACTGAAATATCAACCCTGAGTGACACGTCCAATTTGAGTTTATGTCATTGAGTTCAATAATACAAGTACGTGTCATCGAGAACAAAGCAATGACACAAGGACTGAGAATCTTAAGAAGGAAAGTTAAATGCTGCATTTTGATGAGGACATCAAACCCTTCAAAGTTTATCAAAGATGAAAGCGGCCGACAAATACATCTTTATGGCTCGATGATGGTTCATGGCACAACCAATGATGATTTTGAAGACCTGATTAATGGCACAACTAAGGATGATTTTGAAGATCTTACACGTGTTTGTGAATTAATTGAAGGCCCCACATTAGGAGGACACACGTGTAGGATGAGTTAGTAGGATGAGTTAGAAGACTGATATGTTACGAGGGATTTTTTTTAATTTTTTATTTTTTTTAGAAAGCTTTGTTTTGCGCATTTTTTTTCCTTTTGTTATAGGGGTAATTTAGTCATTTTCTTTTAAATCCAAATTTTATAAATAGGGTGCTTTCTACCCTAAACCTAATAATGTTTTTTTAATGAAAGCTTGGTGCCTTATTTCCCTTTCTCTCTGTGGTAAGTTCTTCTCTTCCTCTAATCTCTTCTTTTAAATTATATTTCTAACCCTCCAACTTTCTTCTTCTCTTTCTATGCCTGGTATTTTTATTTTATTTTTGTTGCTATTGACCTTGAAAATATGAGAATTGATTCCAACCCTCTCTCAAAATTTCCAACCGTCCCTATTCCAGAAATCCTTTGATTTCCAGGACTAGAAAAGCTGCATTGATTGTTGGATTGAAACCATGCAAGATTGGAAGGTCCCATCCCTCGCTGGATCCAATCCACGCATGATTTGAAAATGGTACAACAGGATTGTGATGATAGTTTACAACCATTGCAAGTTCCCTTTATTATTATCTTTACTATGATGTGGAATGTGAATATTTCAATTGATTTGCTTAGTTTATTTCGATAGATAATTTTTGTGCTCACACATGCATTCTAGTTTAGACCGTCCTGAATCACATTCACAGTTTCCATCTTGCCGCCAGAGATAAAAATCTGATGAAGGAAAGAAAACTGTTGTCGACATAAAACATCTTAACTGCTGGAAACATATCATGATCTTGTTAACACCATGGAAGGCATGGACTCTTGGAGTAAATTGTACCATGGTGTGCACTGATTTGTCGAGATCAATGTCATACCAGTCATTCTTAATACAGAAGTCTCGTTCGTGATTGATTGGTCACTATAACAATACATAAATGATCCACAACACCATTGCGTCCAAACCAGATGTCATCACATTACAAATGCAAGTCAAGCTTGTGAGTAGGTTTCCATTATCATCAATTATTTGGATCGAGTGGAACTCTTTAAAACTCAATCAAATGGTTCCAAGTATTATGTTACTCAAAACAAATACAGCTTATTAGACATCCCAACTTCTTACAAAGATGGTATGTGATGCAGTTACTACCACTTCATTTTTCCGGGGTTATTTACACAAATAGGCTATAAAATTAAATGTCTATTTTTTCATGTGTTGTTGAATTTGAAGGTTATACTTACCTAATCTAATAGTGAACAACATTTAGTCCAAAGTTTAGGATTACGACAAGCAAAATATGCACATACAACACGTCATCAGGTATTATGATAGCTGTTAAATTTTAAACTGTTTCAAAAGTTATGGATGGGGTGTACGCTGCTACAAGTGCCAGAACGTCATATGTGGCTACACATCCAGTGCCAGGTTAACATGGCTTAAGGAAGATGCTCAGCTCCTACTACCATTCCTTCCCAAACTTCCAGGCAATACGCCACCTGCCCTCATCAATACATCCTTCAGGCCTGCTTGGATTCAAGGAAAGAATTTGAGGAAAATGGTGTTTTTTGAGAAACACTATTTCTAGAAATTAATGAGAAATGAAAAATTGTTCCCTTGATTGTTTTTCAACAAGATTTTCTTGAAAAAACAATTCTTTTTTTTTTGAAAGATAACTGAAATTTTATTAAAAGCAAGGAAATAACAAAAATAAAATAAAATGGGCGCCAAGAAGGCGGCCCAAAGAAAATTTTTCTTCATTTCCAAATATATTGTTTAGAAAATAGGAAATTTGTACTCAAAGACGGAAGGTGACACGTGTACACTGAAGATGGATTATGGCACACATGACCATATGCAACACATTGACACGTGGGACATTGGCACGTGTGGGATGCTTGAAGATGGATGGTGACACATGTTGCACATGTAGCATGTTGACACTTTTAGCACATGTGAAGCACTTAAATATGGATGGCGTCACATATGGCACATGTGGTACACTTGCACATGTGAGGTGCTTGATGAGGGTGGGACATTGGGGCATCTAGCACATTGACAACCTTGACAATCGGTGGTTGTAAAGGTCGCATATGTAGTACATTGGCAAGTGTATGGTGCTTTAAGATGGATGGTGGCGAGTGTGTGACACTTGAATGCACATTTGCATATGTGGGGCACTAGAAGGTAGTTGGTGGCACATGTTGCATATGTTGTACATTGGCACATGTGAAGCACTTAAAGATGGACAGTGGTTATGTGGCGTATGTGGCTCGATAGCACACGTGGCGCATGTATGGCATTTAAAGATGAGGGTGGCCTATGTTGCACATGGCTCATTAGAATTTGTGGCACATTGAAACATGGGTCGCTAAAAGTTGGGTGATGGCACATGTTGCACATGTGGCATCTGGCGTTTTAAGATGGATGGTAGCGCATGCTATGCATGTGGTACATTGATGCATGTGGGGCACTTGAAGATGGGAAGTGGCACATGTGACTACCATGAGGGGCACTTTATAAAAAGAGGGGTTATGTCCTCTCATTTTCCTCAATTTCTTGGAAATGATATTTCTTGAGTCTACGTAAGGAAATGAAAAGGGGGCATTTTTCAAGACATGAGAGGGAAATTGAAACGTTTCCAAGAAATTTACAAAAACAAACCATGGAAATGGCATTTCCTCAATTTATATTTCAAGAATCCAAACATGCCCTTGAAGTAAAATTTCAATGCTGACAAACTTGCTGTTTTGATGTCAACTGCAGCTCGAAAGTGTATGTTCACTCACATTGATCTTAGCATGGGCACAAAGTGAGATAGATAAGATGTCACTCGAACTGCCTGGTTAGGCATTGGACCGGGCAGTCAACCAGTCAAACCACTGGTTTCCTTATAAAATTGAGAATCCAAAGTAATTTAAGCTGGGTAGAGTCAGAGCGATGATCCGGTCCCCCGCTTCGGCAATCATGACCTCCTGCTTTCCTTCGGAAATTTCATTTTTAGAGTCAGCTGGGTGATAGGAGGGTCTCTTCGTGATGTTACTTCTGTCCCATTCCTAAGGCACAGGAAGGAAATATGGAAGCTTTTTTTTTTTTTTTGAAAGGGGAAAATATGGGAGCTATTCCCTTTTGCCAATCTTATGCTTGGGGGGTTTGTAAAAAAAAAAACAGAATTTTTTAATACAAAGCTGCCTCAGAAGTTGCTCTTACATTCTCCATTGTCTCTATTGCACTGGGATCTACCAGATTTCGCAGGGCTCTCGGTGGAGGAGAGATGAAGAAACTGGGAGGCAACGGTCCTTGCATGACTGATAGAAAGTTAAGGACTGCTAATGGGCAGGGCTATGCATGTCTCGAGCTGTGCCTACTTTGGATTAGTGGATGTTATTTTGTATATCTGTTTGTAAAGTGGAGTAATGATCAGGTCACCATCCACCGTGATTTCTGTAGCCTACTCTGTTTTAATTAAAAAGTCACCATATCAAAAAAGAAGAAGAAGTAGAAGAAGATCCCAACCTCTTCATACAGAATATTTTGGTTGTATGATCAATTACCATCTTATATATTTACTGAAGCAGACACCCCGGGTCATAGTTGGACCAGTTGGGACCAAATCGTTGATAGAAATGGGTCTAGGTTCAAGCCGGGTTTTAAAATATTGGTGGAGACCTACAGATAATGGAATCAAAGAGTAGCCGACAAAGGAGGGATAAGTTGTGGGAACCTAGGGATAAGGCAGTAGGGATGACAATGGATCAAGTTCGGGGTGGGTCATATAGTAGTACCCATGCACAACCTATCCGGGTTGGGATCTTGCCGGTTCCGGTCTCATTCTTGAAGACCAAGACCCAGATCCGATCAGGTCTTTTGGATCTAGGTTTCGGGTTGGGTTCTAGACAAATAGGAGCACTTACATGGGCCCACCTGATGGATGGATTAGATAGAACACACAGCCACTTTGACACATGCATGGCATGTAGCTTTGGAAACCTCATCTCATTGTGGGACTGGTTAAAATATATTTAATATATATACTAGTACTATTAAGACTAGCTGGAACATACCTGGACCCAATTTTTAACCGAGTCCAAGTTGATGGACCCGGTGTTCAGGGTATCAGTACTGTTACATGTACTGAAGACTGGGGATATATAAACGTGTCTCAATATTGCCAATATAATTGCTAATACCTGGAAAAATATTGCCAACTGAGGAAAGCATTCGGATAAAGGTGGAAAAATTCAGTGAAACTTCAGAAGATCTCACAAGGCACATGTTTACACATTTAGAAATCAAAATATTGCAAAAAACAACTATGCATAATAAGTTTCCATTTACTAGCTGGAACATACCCGGACCCAATTTTTAACCGAGTCCAAGTTGATGGACCCGGTGTTCAGGGTATCAGTACTGTTACATGTACCGAAGACTGGGGATATATAAACGTGTCTCAATATTGCCAATATAATTGCTAATACCTGGAAAAATATTGCCAACCGAGGAAAACATTGGGAAAAAGGTGGAAAAATTCAGTGAAACTTCAGAAGATGTCACAAGGCACATGTTTACACATTTAGAAATCAAAATATTGCAAAAAACAACTATACATAATAAGTTTCCATTTACTAGGAGCATAAACCATATGCTGCTGAAAAGGATAAAACAGTGTGGTTATAACCAAAATGAGTTCTTGTCATTCACATACAATGCATGTAATAAAATATAAACAAAAGGGAATGGTCGATGTCACCTAAAGGACAAAATTCTCCAAAAAAATCTAGAAAAAATTATGAAAAATTCAATTTCTGGAAAATTTTGAGGAATTCTTGTGAATTTCTGGATGTCTCCCTGGTATCAACTATAATATCGCTGGTATCACCAATACTACGGAAGCTATATACCAGGATCGATGGAAAACATTGGCAATATCAACCTACTTTTAGGCCAGAAGATCCACAAAGTGTGGACAACCTAATGTCTCATTCACGCATGCCATATAGGAACTCTGCGCTGACATTTAGATGGGTAAGGCTATACATGCAATTGGGCTTAGAAAACCACTATGAAATGGGCTACAACGTTACGATTAATGTGTTTTCATAGGTTATTGCAATGTTAGATTGTCGGGATTCATGAGAAAAGTTTCTGGCCAAATTTTAACATTGGCCACCAACCGGACACAACCCTCCTTCACCCAGGCACGGACTAAAGTAGAGTATATGGAATGAAATTTAACAATAGGAATAGAACCAAGGAATTATTTAATATGACCAAGAATATTTATGATATGGTGGGTCAATAATTCATGGAGTGGAAAGAGTGAGAAGGATGTTCCTCATAGAACAGACTTTAATGAATAGATGCTTCACTGTCAGTTCGCCCAATCCATTTGGACAGAGATCATGCTCGGCTTTAACCTTTCTTGGTGCTTCCCAAGCGAAGTTAAGCAGTTCCTTCATGCGTGGCATGGGGTTCAACTAGGAAAGGTGAAGACAATCATTTGGAGGATGTCAGTCCTTGCAGTCTGGTGGTCAGTCTGGGGAGAAAGGAATAACAGATGCTTCAGGAATTCTTCTAATTTGGCTGGGACTGTTGCTACTAGGGCCAAACGTATTATGATTGAGTGGTCCTCCAATGTTAAGGATCTTCTTGGCCAAGACTTTCTCTTTTTAGGAGTGTAATTGTGGTCTGCTTCCTCAGCAGCCTTTCTTTTGTCTGTTTTTCTTTTGCCTTTAATGAATTCGTTTCATCTTTCAAAAAAAAAAAAAAATGAACGAAATGGAGACATCCCTCTAGAGTTCCATGTGATCAATGCATACAAAGGTACCATAATGATAACGGTGCCCGTAACGGCCACCACCATTACCTTTATGACTGTGGCTAGAACGGCTGCGACAGTCCCTACAACAGCCATTACAACCTTTTTTACTTTCTTGAAAAAAAAAAAAAAAACCTGTTTCAGCCCAGTTTTGAGGTCATTACAGGCCATTTTTTTTCTGTTACGGCTGTTTGGCCCTGTAAGACATAACAGTTACCATCATTACTGTTACATGACAACCATTGTGCAACTGTTTTGGCATGCCATGATGCATACCAATCAAAGTAAAGTACATTATAGCTATAAGGTCAGCCATGTCTTAAGAGACAGTGTTGGGTAGTTAAGGAACAAAATGTTCATAGGATGAGCATAGCTGAATAAGGATGTTGAGATGGATGAGTGGCAAGCTGAGGACAGAATAAGAAACCCATGCATTCCCTTAGGAGTAGCACCAATAGGTAATAGGATGCGGGAAAGTAGACTTAAATGGCTTTGCCATGCGCTACCACTACAGAGACAGAATTGCACCGCTTAGGAGTGAGTCGCTTCAAGTTGAAGACTCTAAAGGGGCAAGGGGGAGACCCAAAGGGACATGGGTGGAGGTAGTAAGAAAATACATGGTGGCCTATGCTTTAACTAGAGATACGATACTTGATAGAGTGGAATGGAGGAACAAGATTTGTGTAGCCGACCCCAAATAACTGGGATAAGGCTTGATGATGAGGAAGGGGTATTGAAGGTTATAGCTGTCTAATAGCAAACTAAATCAATAGTCAAAAGTGAGGATTATGATCGACAAGATAATACTCATGTACATGTAAGTATATATAACATTAGATCTTAAACTGTTTTAACATTTTGGGTACATACAGAAACAGTGGCCATTGGCCTATAAGTACAAATACATGATACATGCACCTATATTGAAGCGCATGGGTAACATAACATGGCTTAAGGAAGATATCCATCCCCTCTATTATTTTCTTCCAGAAGTTTTGCTGCCTGCCTTCATCTAAATTGGTGGGCCCATTATAAAATCCTTCAGAAGTAAAATGTCAGTGGTGATATACTTGCTGTTCTGGCATCAATTTTAACTTGAAAGCTGCATGTTGCTTTGCTTCAATCTTTTCATAGAGACACGGTTCAATGTATGAAAATGTAGGAATACAGAATCGTGGAATAGGGGCCACCATCAAACACTACTTAAGGGCGCCACTGGCTGTTTCTCTAACAAGACGAAGATGTCTCAGGTCACAGGGTACAAATGCTAAACCTTCCATATATACAAATTGCCACAATTATAAATAAATAAATAAATAAAACACACACACACACTTTGAAAAACATATCCAATTGTAACAAGAAAAGTTGAGGAGGGCATGGGATGAAAGTCGTTTTTCATGGTGACAAGATTACATGATCAAATCACAGTCCAGATGAGCAAGAAGATCTACTTATATCAAGAGACTCAAAACTCGACTCCATGCCCAATTGGGACCTAATCGCCATTCCATCAATGTGATAGGCCCCACAAGTGGTGGCAGCCCTAAAATATTTCACCGTTTTCAATTATCGAAACCCTAAAATATTTATCCTGTTTCCGTTGAATGTTACTTAGATCTCTATCCATCGGCCACTGATCGAAGGGGTAGGAATTAGGATGTGTTAACATGGAGGAATTTTCGGACATCCCAATTCACGGCAGGGCCTAATAAATCAACGGTTGCCATGTCATATACACACAAGAGAACCAAACAAGAACTGAAACAATTCACAGTCAAAAGAGATTACGCTGCCCCCTTACGTATGTATTCAATTGCCTGACGAAGCTGGAGAAGTTATTGTGCTTGAAGTATTTGGGCAGAAGAACCTTCTGGAACTCCGGCGGGTCCCACACGACGAAGCTATTGTTCCCGGCGCTCCAGGAGACGATCGCGTCCGTCGACGGATCGTCCACCATGTCATAGGTCTTGCTAAGGAACGGCGGGGGGGCGTTCGCGTTCGGGATGTTACTGCTGTTGCCATGAGTTCCGTCCATATCCGGCCACGCGGAGATCAGACGATCGACATCGATTCGATAGCGGGGAGGAACATCAAAGAAAGAGAAACCAAATTTCGAGATGGAATGGGAATCTTGGAATTAGGGTTTAGCAGAGGGATTCATTGGATGAAAAAGGGTAATTTGGAGAATATAGTTCTTTAATGGCGGGAGGGCGAGGAGTAAATAAAAAACCCTAGATTGCGGGGGAAGGTCGTACGGTCTCGAAGTGCATTTTATTTTATTTCTTTTTCCTTTTTTCTTTTTTCTTTTTTTTAAGAAAAGGATTTTTGGGAGAGAAATGATCCTATGGGCTAAAGTGTATCGAAATCTTTCACATGCACCTAGTTGTTTTTTGGAAATTTTTTACGTTTATATCATCCATCTGGACCGTCCATAAGGTGCAGCTTACTGGCAAAGATTATAATGATTGGGTTATCCAAATCTTAATTCAGTGTCATGAAAAAATGGACGGACAATATCGTTCAATGAAGATATGTCCAGTCACGAATGTTTCAGACCATCCGATTGCGGTTATTTTTACAGTTAGTGAAAGAAGCGGGGACTGGAGCTTGTGAACAGTCCAGATTGGTGATATGGATGCCAACAAGTATATACGCAACTAGGTGCATGGAAAGGTTTACAAACAGGATCCACACCATTGATTTTTGGAAGGGCCTGATGCAGTTATACGTTGATTTTTGTACCGTAGTTCGGGATTCATGCATTCACAAGTAAAAATGCTCCATGTTTGATGGTTTTAACATTGTACTGGTGCCGTAGATAAAGCGTCCTATAAACACAATCCGTCAAAAACCCAAGGTAGTAGATTGCATGGGCAGGATCATCCAATCCAGAAGATTTTTGGTCCACAATCAATTCATGGTGATTATTATCAGATCGACGGTTTGGATCAATAAACCACAGTCGCCACTTGTTCAGATCCATCCGGTCAAGATTCAGTAATCAGTATTCGGGACCGTTCAATTCCACGGTCTGGGCAGGAGAAGTGGTATAATGGGGCTCGTAGGTTGTGAGAATATGCGATGTGCCACTGGGGTTTTGTGCGGAGCTTACATTTTATTGGTTAATTACAACCGATGTCGGTACAACCGCGTCCCTGCCCAGTTGGGGCCCTGTAAGCGAGATATTTGAGGGTATATGCTGTCATTTTGACACAGACGCCAACGTGACTCATTTGGACTCGAGAAATCTATACTAGACATTACAGACCTTGTTTGTGTTAGAACTTTTGCATGACAATAATACCCTTGTTAAATTGACATGGTCCACCGTCTCTTCACTCCGACCCACATGCTAAGTTTATCAACGATCAGAGTCATCAATTGTTACGATTTCAACACGTGTAATCTAATCCAATGGAAGCAATATTGACAGGTGTCTTAGGAAACCTGTCCGTTGCTTTAGATAGGTAGTTTACTGATGGTTGGTGAGACACCGTTCAATATCCACCGGTAAATGGCTAATATTATCTAAATTTAAATGGTACGGACTACTTTAGTTTTGGGATGCTGTATTTTTCAGTTACTTTTATATCCCGATGAGGCGCATCAGATAAATGGAGTGGATGCCATTTAAACGTAATGGTGGGCCCTACGCTCAACTAACAGCCAATTCTTTCCTATTGTTTGGGCCACCTGACTTTTATTTCATCATAATTTTTATGGTTCCACGGGTAACATGAGACATTGTGACTGATGGACGGGATGGATCTTGTGAAAGTTATCCCACGTGGCTCTCCGTCAATGAAAGTAATCCAGCACGAGTTGCGCTGGTGCGGTTCTTAATAAATGAAGGCCGAGAACCGTCACGGATCGCTTCTCTGCCATTTCTCGGGACCCGTCATTTTCAGGAAATGAAATTCATACGTATAAATGCTGTAGATACGCCGCGCCCCATGCATGCCAGTTGTACATCTGGCGCTAGCGACTGGAACCTTGGATCCGGTGGGCCACAACGTTGATGGACACTTTACAAATCTCAAGGGATCAGATTGCGGGACCCATCTGAGCAGTGCCTGAAACAGTGACGCTTTACCGCTAAAACAAACAACGGTCCAGATCTACATGAATAACTCGCAACGGTTGGATAATTACATATGTCCAGACATTACTATTTTGACACATAGATAATCCATGCGGTAGCCAACATATCAACGGTCCATATCATACAACACGTCTTATGCGTGTTGCGTATGCCACATAATATCATTTCTCGTTTCCGAGACGAAGAATTGAGCCGATGACGTGGGGGAGCGGATTAGGTGCAGCCCCCTGCCTCACCCAAGACGGTGCGGCCCTTCTCGTGGGGCGCACCTTAACGTATGTCTACTATATCCGCGCCGTCCTTCCGTTTTTTTTCAGATCACTTTAGGCCATTAGACCAAAAAAGAAACAGATCCAATTCAAAGGTGACCATGCTACAGGAAAAAGTGGTGATTGAACATCCCACCATTAAAAACTTCCAACGGCCCAACTTAACGTTTACTTAACGTTTATTTACCATCCAGCCGGTTGATAAGGTGCCACAAAACTAGATGAAGCGAAAAAGCATATATCACATTCATCCAAAACTCTTGTGGCCGACAATATGTTTTCAATGGTCAGTCACTACTGTTTACTATAGTGTAGTCCACCTGACGTCGGGATCCGCTGCATTTTTTAGATAATGACTGAAATAATGTGAAAAACGGATGAACGGCGTGGATGTAGTGTGCGTTTGTGTCTATATATACACACACCTGGGAAAAGGTTCTATACCACCAAGCTCATGGGAACTCCCCATGAGGTCCAGCTGTGTGGGCCCCACCATGATGTATGTTGAACAGTTACCCCAGTGGGCATAGTGCTTAAAAATCAATTCAACCCATGATTTGTGTGAGCCACACTACATACAAAAGTTGAGAAGGGTTACCCTTCATTAAAACATTCATAATCATTTTTTAAGCCCACGGAGATGTGGTTTATAAATCCAAACTATCTATTATATGCGTCCCACTTGGATGAAGGATTAGACCAAGTTTCAGACACATTGAAATTTTAAGTGGGCCCCACCAAGTGCTTTTATATGTTTTAGGCATATCTTCACATGATTTTAAATGGTATGGCCCACCTAAGTTCATTATAAATGTGATTTTTGGGATATCCTATAATTTAAAAGCGACCCATCAAATATTAATTCAAGGACTAATTAATGCTATTAATACCAAGAAAAGTTATTCTAAGAGGAAAAGTAGCCACCGGTGGTGGCCCCACTATAGTGTTAAAGTGAAATCCACCCCCAACCATCATGTGAATCACCCTGTATTAGAACTATGGATTAAAAACACAGTATCATCTATGGTTCAAGTAGACCACATGATTGAAAACAATGTACAAGGAAAACTCAGTCTCCAAACTATTTTCATTGATTTAGCCCACCTGAATCATGTATGCCACTGATTTTTGGACATTAGCATAGGTTTTTAGTGTGTCAACTTAATGGTTGGAGTGGATTTCACGTGCTTGTTATGTTAAGCATAGTAAAATTCAAGGGTGGACGTCTCTCCCAATGTTTCCGTCGTGGTGGCTGAATTCAATCAAAGGTTAGCATGATTTGTTTTTTTGGCTCCAGACCATAATGGGATTACGCATATATTTATTGGAGTGAATCTTACTTATACATCAGGGTTGGGCTATAAAAATAGGAAGGTGGTTGTCCGCGCTGCGGCACCACTCGATTACATAGATGAATACCACCGGATATGAGTGATTTCAAGTCACAGTGGTTGGTCATTCAGATGGGCCTGCTATGGTTTTAATTTGAAATCCACTTCCACAGCCAAGTGGATCACCCAATGTTAGATCAAGGGACTTAAAAATCAGTCCCAACATGATTTATACGTTTTATCCACGCCATCTATAAATATTTTCAAATCGTTTTAGGGTAGGATCCCAAAAATGAGGTAGATCCAACGTTCACGTGGACCACACCACAAGAAAAACTGGAGATTGAAGGCCAACCTTCAAAAACTTCTTGGGTTTCACGGAAGTTTTGGATCAAGCTGATATTTGCATTTTTTTCTTCTTCATCCAGGTATATATGACTTTATGAATAGGTTGGATGGAAAATAAACATCATGGTGGGCCCTAGGAACCGGTGCGGGAGGGACGCGAGCCGTGTTATTTTACGGGGCCATACGTTGATGTGTATGTGAGATCAAATCTGACCATTATATCTATAATCAAATTCGTCCATTAGATGTGTAATCCCATGATAGGATAGTAGCCAAAACATCAAGATGATACATTATTAATTTGAGGCACACGAAGGAAAATAGTTGGGAGAGACGTCCACCCTCCATTTTTACAGGACCCACTATAATGTTTATGTAAAATCCATGACACTCATTATATGCGAAACCAAAATATTGGCTTAAAGGCTAAAAACTCAAGCTCGAATTTGATTCAAGTGGGTCACATTTAGGGAATAGCGTAGAGGGTTAGATTTTCTGATAAAAATTTTCCAATAAACGGGGCCCAACTGAAATAAAATGGGCAGGTTTTTTGGCCCTAGGTCAAACAGAGGGTGACTCACCTGATGGTTGGGGTGGATTTCACTCTAACACCACAGTGAGGCCCACCCAAGCTGGGTACTCCTTTTGCGAAGTAACCTCCAGCAGCTTCCCTCTGCATGAGAGCATTTATTAACATTAGTTTATATGTAAATTAGGCAATGGATTTCAAGAGAAAATGGGATGAATTAGGAAGCTGCACACATATTATATGTTTATGTGTACAATAAATGTATATGAAATCTAGTCCATTAATTAGGTAGGATTTCTTTTAAACATGAGAAGGAATAAATTATTATTTTTAATGATTAATGGTATGATATCTATTTACAAAAAAACAGAGCTATTAGAAATTCATTTTATCCGTACATATTTAACTTGTATGTGTGGCTTCATTGATGATGATCGTTTATTAAATTTTATCAAATAAAATATAATTAATAAGCCTTGTTTAATGGACAGGCCGGATCTTTGACATATAATTTCTATCATACTTAAGTAAAACTTGATATTACGGATCTCACATGTGGTATATTACTTGGGATAGAAAAGTAATTTTTTGCTATTAAATACACAGCCGGTTGGACCAATTTG
Source organism: Magnolia changhungtana (assembly GCA_030180095.1). Classification (NCBI taxonomy): domain Eukaryota; kingdom Viridiplantae; phylum Streptophyta; class Magnoliopsida; order Magnoliales; family Magnoliaceae; genus Magnolia; species Magnolia changhungtana. The sequence goes on from JASAUF010000667.1 coordinate 3,467,975, forward strand.
AATTGTCCAACTAGTTATGTGTGAGCATTACTCATATATATATATATATATATATATATATATATATATATATATATATATATATATATTTCCCATATATATAAAGTTAAATTGTGTAAAACATATAAAAGCACTTGGTGGGGCCCACCTGAGTTTTTAATGCGCCAGAAACTTGGTCTAAACCCTCATTCAAGTGGGACACACATAATGGATGAGCTGGATTTACAAACCACATCTCAGTGGGCCCTCAAAAATGGTTATGCATGTTTTAATGGTGTACAGCCCCTCTCCACTTATGTGTGTGGTGTGATCCACACAAGTTACGGATTGACTTGATTTTTGGGACCTAGGCCCACGATGGAATGGTGCATCTGACTGATGGGGTAGATGTTCGAAACGCATCACGGTGGGGCCCAAACAGCTTGACCTCATGGGACGGACCCGTGAGCTCGAGTGCATAGTATATATATATATATATATATATATATATATATATATATATATATATATATATATATATATATATAAAAGGGCCGCACCTAATCTGCTCCCGAGCAGCGTCCATCAGCAGGCAGATTTCCACAAAAAGAAAGAATATTTGAGCGGTTGAGGATCTCCGATTACATCTCAGTGGTTGCAGTGGTTTGTGAGGTCATGTGTTTTTTTAAAAAACAAGAAAAAAGAGAAACGGGCAAAGGACCATCTGGTGTGTATAGACCGCAGATGTGATTCGAGGCGGTTGCTGCTTCGGAGAAACCTGAACGTATGGCGCACCGATGTATGTGTCTTATATCCACGCCATCCCTCCGTTTCGCCCAGGGGACCAGCCGACAAATGCAGCGGATACAAATCTCAGGTGGATCACATCACAGTAAAAGTGGTGATTGAACGCCCACCATTAATAATTCTATATGGACCACCAGAATGTTTATTTGACATATAACCTGTTGATAAGTTCACACAACCTTTGTAGCTCCCGATAAGTTTTTTCATGGTAAATCACCGGCTGTTTATCATAGCACATTCAGCTGAGAAATCTAAGAGAAGATAGACTTAAGGGAAAGGGTGCAACTCCAAGCAAGTACAAACCACATCCAAAGAGAGAATGGTATTATCACTAAGAATCTTATCCCCACTTTTTCTTATCAAGTGGACCGCATAGAGGTTTTACTACACGGGCTTCCTGCATAATACATATATGGAGGGGCTACACAATGCATAAGCCTCCGCATAAAATACTTAAAAAATAAAATCGTCTTGATTTAAGAGCCACATGCACCCGAAAAATAGATTAATTCTCTTTGTATAACTAGTTGCATAGATAAATCTAACTAAACATCTGTTATATTTTATTTGGTTATAACAGGTGCAACACACATAAAGAGGGAGGTAGTAGTCCCCAACATTTGGGAGAGCGGTAACGGTTATGAAACGGAGTTATTCTATACTTGAGTAATTTGAATTATATGCGTGCCGTATGTTAGCTCAATTGAACAGCCCAAGGCATGGGAATTATAGTAAATAAGATTATTTTCAAAATCTGTGTTTATTTAATTTTTATAATCTCTAATTAATAATGCATTATTTGTTGAATTTGAACTTTGAATGTTTTCATGGTAGTCTATTTAATATCTACTAATTAGCCAGTTGAAAATTCAAATAACTATATATTTTAATAAAAAATTGTCTAAATTTCAATTGATGATTTACACAATTTAACTTCGTTCATTATTCTCTGTCTATAATTTCTTAGTTAATGCATATCAACTTTCTCTCCCAGACTATATCAAAGTTTTTCTCTGTATGAGGAGGAAATGCGATTTTTTTTATTTTTTTCTTTTTTATAATAACGAATCTTATGTTCTTTACTTAAAACCTACTAAATGAAAAAACTTGTAGTTACTCCTCTCTTTCACATCACATTGCATAGTTTCAATGAGGACTTGCCTATAACTCACTCAGCGCCATGGAAGGAACGTACTTTAGATTCACCGTGTCTTCCATCAAGTGTGTTGCCATATTTTCACCCTATATCTTAAAAGGTCAATCCAATCCAACACTTACATGGGCATACCATATGGAACTCAAGAAAACCACGACTAAAAGCTCTAAATCTATGATGCGAATCAACGTGGTGTAGCTCAAAAATGAGATACATCCAAAGCTCAAGTGGACTCACCACACAAAACAAAGATGATTGAATGCTTACCATTGAAAACCTTTTAGGTGCTGAAGAAGTTTTGGATCGAGTTGATCATATTTGCATTTTTCATGTCCAAAGCTCAAATGGACCACATCAAATAAAACAATGGGGATGATGATGTCAACCATCGAAACCTTCCTAAGGCAAAATGGATGGACAGTATAGATAAAACATATACATCATGGTGGGGTCAATAGAGCTTTGACTAGACGGTGTCGGGGTCACCAGCCAAGCCAAACCGCATCCTTGACAGTGTACATGTCGATTGGGTGCATGAGTATGCTCGTCATTCTTTGCTAGAACATGACATAATTCAACCATAAGCTCGTGCAATATCCAGCATTAATTCTCTTTCAGCTTTCATCCTATAGACAGGGGATTCAACTTTAGTGATGCAAGAGTAGAGAAAGAGGTCACGTGTGTAGCCTTGAGAAGCAAGGGCTAAGATAGGATATTGCAGGGTAAATGGTTGATGGATGTGTTATTGCATATAAGCGTGCAATATTAATCAATTTGCATTTAACGTGAGGTAGACTCACGAGAGTTTCAACACGGGTCATGGGTTCCAGTACTCATTGGGTGAAATCCCACTTTGGTGTGAGTATGTGGCTGTGGGTGACGGTGTGAGTGGGTGTGCAAAAAGAAATATCAATTAGCATTTTATAATTAGAAAAAAATTATACAATCTAGTGCCCATGTAAAAAATTTAAGAGCCTATTTGCTTTAAAGATTTTCACGATGACATAATTTAAATAAGCTATTATCACTATTTTACGGTGTTCGTTTAAATAAATATTACAACACATATTTTGAAAGTCAGATACAATTATAATAAGAATATGGGTAAAAAACTTTGTAATAGATTATTGTCTTTACAATTCTATTTGAATAAAATAAACAATGTAAGTAATACTATTATTATGGTGAAATGTGACTACTATATTTAGATAAGTAATTTGCAAACATTGCCCATTTCCTTTATTTTATTGATATAAATAGCGAAACAAGAGTGCCTTTGTTTACACCCCACCAACGTGGGCCAATGAGAAGTAGCCACGTGTCATTGCTACAGATTTGGTGATGATAAAATCATACTCGCGTCCAAAGTTATCTTCAGTTGATATTCTTTTAACGGTGCAAATTATGTTATTAATGTGATAGCATAGAACTATATACATGCTTTTAAGAGAGCGAAACGCTGAGTAGTACATGGCAATGATTAGCAAGCCAATTGATGAGGCATCGTGCCCAACACATCTATAAAGACCCAATAAAGAAAAAGAATCATATAACGAATCTAGCTACGATATACTTGGAAAGGCTATCTCTTGTAATCGTTTTAAAATAGGAGATCTTCCTAGAGACGTTCGTAGTTTTGTAGTGATCGCGAATATTCCTAATATATGAAGATTAGTCCAATATTTGACCAGATTGGTTGTAACATATACCCAACTCAGGAGAGGATGGACACCAGTAGATCGAGTCCCTGTCCATCAACAATCGAAATTAAAAGAATAGGAGAGCTTGATTTGGTGGGTCCGATCCCATCAGTTCTACGATCAAAATGGACTAAGATCGTGGAAATGTGGACAACACTGATTGGGTCATTCAAATGCAACGATGACCTGATCGATTTGAGATTCAATATGAACGGTGGAGATAAATATGATCGATCCCAAATTTAAATGTAGTAGGGTTCTAAAAATCTCCAATATGAGAGCACCTACATAAAAGTGGAGACATGAATACTAACAAATCTAAATTTACAGGAATCTAGTTATTCAAAATGCATGTCGTAGACGCGCAAATGATCCAAGATCAACATGAAAACTTAACAAGGATTTTGCCAAGATCAACATGAAAGCCTAACGAGGATTTTGCCGCCTCGACAACTCATGAAAGGAGCACATAATAAAAAGCTCGAGGTCCACGTCAAACACAATCTATCTTTTTTACATTTATCTTTATGTTTATCTTAACTTAGCTTAGTCTTAGCATAATCGCTACTGTTCAGCGCCACCAACATAGTAATGTAAGATTAAATTAAATATCCATAATCTTAAGTTGCTAGATCCTAATTAATTGATTAATTCCTCGTGGGATTATCTTTATGGTCACATATTAGTAACCATCTGTCTAGATTATCTATTCTTACTAACAAATCAAATATTTATCTCTTATGTTATTTATTTCTATAGTTTATTTTGACACTATCAATTGTAATGAGATTTACTCAAATATTAATAAATCAACATTATTTTAGTCTTATTTTATTTTTATTCATTTGAGAAATATTGATTGTAATAATTGGTGAAAGAAAAAGTCCTCATACACAAGGCAAAAAGTATCCATATCCTTTCGGAAATCACCTGCTCACTAGTCACAAAACCAGTGACTGGCTCAACAACTAAATTTTTGAATCCGTTTTTCCATAATTATTTCAGCATAGGGTCACCAACGTTCAATTAAATATTGAGTCAAGTACAACTTTGGCATGCCCGCACTTCTTAATTGCACACGAAAATTGAATATAGGCACTCAATCACACATGTGGCCTTATATTTAATTGAATTGCGTGAACAACCTTAAGGAAAGATACCTCAATGATAAATACCATGGGGATGGAAATTACATATGAGTTGAGTTAGCATTCTATGAAAATTCCTTTAAAGTATGTGTGAATTACTTTTTATATATATATATATATATATATATATATATATATATATATATATATATAACTAATACCCTCTCAATCTCTAAACATCTCCAAGACAATGGATTGGCCCGAACTTAAATGGACCCCATTTTATTAAGTACAAAGGGCCCACCTAAACCCTGCCCAATTTTGTTACAGTTAAGAGTTTAATGACTCTCTTTTAGTCCTTTTTCAATCCATGATGGACTCAACCTAGAAATTCTACCGATTGCGCTGACATCTTGTAGGCGAATGGACCCAGATTGTCTACGACAAGGTGCTGCGTGAAGTTTCTGTGCTCGTAAGTTAGGTGGGGGCTCAGCGTGATGTTTGTGAGAAATCAACCTCATCCATCCATTTTTTCAACTCATTTTAAGGAGTGTTTGGACGGGCCCATCCCATGGGATTGGATTGTATTAGGGTGGATGGCAAGTAATGATGGCTGTGTCAGTGGATTGCTGGCAATCCCATGAGATTGCTATATCCAGGGAATTCACCATCGAGTATGTTTGGCTCGCCTGGCCAATCCCGGGATTACGTCAGCCAATCCTAGGATTGCTCTATCTAACCAAACATGTCCCAAGCAAAATAGATGGGATTAAGAGGGATTGGGTGGATTTCAAGGTAATGATGGTGATGTCAGTGGATTGCTATATCCAACTTCTGCCTGTTTGGCACGCCCGGCCAAATCCCGGGATTGGTCCTTCCAATCCATCCTAATATTAATACACCCTAATCCCATCCACCTTGCCCGGCCAAACAGGCCCTTAAGGGCTTGTTTGGCCGGGCAGACTGGATGGGATTAGATTGTATTGGAAGGGATTGGAAGGAGCAATCCCAGGATTGGCCGGGCATGCCAAACAGGCACATTGAACTTCTGCCTGGATTGAGATTACCAGCAATCCACTGACATCACCATCATTACCTCGAAATCCACCCAATCCCTCCTAATCCCATCTATTTTTCTTGGGACATGTTTGGGTGGACGGATTGGAAGAGATTGGCCGGGCGTAATCCCGGGATTGGCCAGGCAGGCCAAACATACTCGGTGGTAGATTCCCTGGATATAGCAATCCCATGGGATTGCCAGCAATCCACTGACACAACCATCATTACCTGCCATCCACCCTAATACATTCTAATCCCATGGGATGGCCCCTCCAAACACGCCCTAAGACATGAGACCGAAAATGAGATGGATCACCGTCAATTGAAACATTCTTAAGGTCAAGTTCCTGTAGCTGGGAGCTGTGTGGTGTAACGAAGATGCTCGTTACAGCTTCACTCTCTCCATCAGTTCTGAAAGACCACGGTAGAACAAAAATCTAAAAATCAGACATATCTAAAACTCATGTGGGCCATGCCACACGAAACACTGGGAACAGAAAAGTCCACAATTGAAACCTTATTAGAGCTGACGTTTACATGCTATCCAGATTGTTTATATGATTATTAACACTTAGATAAACCGTAGGCATAAATATCATCCCCCACAAACTTTCCAACGGTGGGCGTTCAATCCCTGCTTTTTTCGTGAGGTGTGGCCTACATGTTTTGTGACCCAGGGATGAACGTGATGAGGATAAATACTCCGAATCCACGGAGCTTCTCTAGACTCCTCACAGAGACTTCTTGAATTCACGAGGAAAGAAGGCAGAAAATATAAATAAATTCTAAGAAATTCGAAACTGATTAATTGATGACTAAAAACGAGTTCACAACCCTTTAAATAGGGGTACCAAGCAATGGGAAAGAAATCAGAATCAAACTACAACTAGAACTTCTAAAATCTGCAACTTACTATAAATAGTAAACTTACTATTTATAGACGGTCGTGATGTCTACTAGTGCACAAGGTTTTCGGCCAAAAATAGTAAGTGTCCTATTTGGCTTCACCAAACCGTTCTCCTAATTATTCTAAGCTCTTTTCACGTTGGGCGCAACTCCTAAAGCCCAACGGATGAAGAGTTATAACTTATAATCAAACTAAAACTTACTATTTATAGTAAAAACGAAATTAAAGCAGAGATCTAGGGGTTTTTCGCAATTTCGGAAGTCGCAATCCGGCGTAGCTGGGTTGGTTGGCTAAAGTAACTCATTCTACCACAAAATTATATATTTTACGTCAGGTAACTCATTCCGGATTGCGAGATATGCCCGATCTAAGGTCCGATGGTCCGGATCACTTCTGTCGTCGACCGGGCCTTTTCTGATCCATCTTGGCCATGAAACCGTCCGCGACCCACTCTACATCATTTTGGATGTCTGATTTCTAGAATCCTGTCATATATCTGTTTTGCAAAACTGGTGGACGGAGTTGATTTACGATGGTCATCTCTGTGGCCCCACACAACTTTCGGCTACAGCAACGCAGTAGGTGGGTGGGACCCCCGTCTCGCATGGGTCCGCAACGCAGTAGGTGGGTGGGACCCCCGACTGTGGGGCTCACAGTGATATAGGTGCCTTAGATCCACACCGTTCAAACATTTTGAAAGCTTATTTTAGGGAGGACCCTGAAAATGAAGGTGACTCAAATCTTAGGTAGACCACACCACAGGAAACAATTGTGATTGAATCCTCACCATTAAAAACTTCATGGATTCCAACAGAATGTTTATTTGCCATCCAACCTGTTGATAAGGTCACAAACTCATAGCTGAAGAGACCACACAAATATCATCTTGATCCAAAGCTTTTGTAGCCCACAAGAAGTTTTTAATGGCCAATCACATTGTTTCCTGTACTCATAGCTGAAGAGACCACACAAATATCATCTTGATCCAAAGCTTTTGTAGCCCACAAGAAGTTTTTAATGGCGAATCACATTGTTTCCTGTACTATGGTTCTTCTGGATCTGGAACTGCTTCATTTTTTATTTTTATTTTGGATTAAACCCTAAAATGGGCTTTCAATACGGATGGACGGCGTGGATGTATCACATACATCACAGTCGGCTCCACAGTCAGGGTGCATCCACCTCGGTGGATTCGGCATCTCACCTAATCCGAAGGTCCCCCCGATTTCCCATCCTGCCCCTGCAGTGAGGATTACATCTGTTGCCTGCATCGCCACACATCATCGGAGCCGGATCCTCTCCAGCACATGGAGTAAGGAAAACTCTTAAGCTTTGTAGAGCCCACCATCATGTGGTATATGTAAAATCTACTCGGTCCATCAGGCTCAATCTTCGATTCTAGGCCAGGGTGAAAGTAAACTAGCCGGATCAACAACTCAGGTGGGCCACACAACAAGGAACAACGGTGACGGGATTGTCAACCATAGGTATCTGTGTGGCGCCAAAATGGCGTGTATCTTTTAACAAAGCCTTAGTCACGTGTAACTCACCAGCCTGTAGTAAAGATGCAAAAATAAGCCCGACCAAAACTTAGCTAGGCCCATTGGGATTTTATATTGGTACAGTCTTTTGTTTCTACGGTTCAAACCGGCGTTCTCGCATGATGGCTGAAGTGGGTGTTGTAAACGATTCCGGTCCCACACCATCACATCACAGGTTTTTAACTGTCCCACCAATGGCCTATAAATGCACACTGAAATTTAAATAATAATAATAAAAAAAAAAAGAAAGAAGGAAAAGATTAAAAAGAAAAAGGTTCATCAATTGGTATTGCAAAAGATGACCTCCTTGGATAGCTACTGGATCAACTGCTCAAATTGGCCTAATATACAACCGAAATTGCCTTCACGTGGGTGCTTTGATGGGTTCAAAGAACTCACAGAGTTCCGGTTTACATCTTGCGTGACGCAGTCCACACTGTCCAATGAACAACATTGCAGCAAGGGAACTCAGGTAAGTAAACTCTAGTTTATCCCCCGCCCAAGTCTATAAAAACAGAGTTATGTGATCTCGCCACACACCATCAATCAATCTCTACGCGTAATGTTGCAATAAGTCTAAAATCTTTAATTTAGTTAAATCTTCTACTGTCCATTGCCATTTCTGCGGTACACCTTATGAGTAGTTTAAATATTCACGATCACTTATTGATTACTGGGTTCTTACTTAACAAATTATACCAATCTTGTTTGGTAGATTGTACACCTCAATGTTTACGTCCCCGTAGGCAATTATTTTTATCGCTGCTCAATTTAATTTTCTTTTACTGATTGTACTATTCTTATTTACAAAACAATGAAATTGACAATTTAACTTTAATTTTAAATCTTATTCAGTCATTATTGTATTATTGAAAAATCCAAAAACATTATCATCATTGAAAGAAAAAATCCGAACGCAAGGCAAAAAAACTTCCATTTTGAAAGACTAATCATAGTCTTCTTAAATCACCTAATTGCTATAACATTGGTGGTTAAATAGTTAGATCAATCTTCATAGATTTGATCTTAATTCGGCTAGTTTGGTGTTTGAGGACATAAGTGTTCAATCAATTCAAGTCAAATGCAACAATGACATACTTGACACTATTTCTAATCGCACATGCTTGACGAAATTCAGGATGCTTGTAACGCGTATGACCACACACTCCGATTAACCATCAATATTTTCTTGAGTTCATTTTCGCTCTGTCCCTACTCTGGATCCCCATTGTGTCCCCACCCATACCAAGCAATCCGATAATCTAAGCCATCTCAGTTGTGAAAAACTTTGGACGGATGATTGTAGCCATCACTCTCTATAGATGAACTTATAACAAGGAAAGGATAACTTTAATAGCTCTCATTCAACTTTAAAAATAAAAGGTTAGGATCATTTTTTTACACTTTTTTTGTTGAATACTTATGTTGACTAACAAGATGCCGCCACGTATCTGTATTATGCGCTAAATGATGGATAAAATCCTACTCATATGTCAAGAATATTGTTTAAATTTGGCATGGCGTGCCCAGATCAAAGATACAAAAGATGCTACGTGGTCGTCATATTATATGTGGCGTGAATCACTTCGAGATGAGTTAAAAGACATGCATATGAGAGAATATTAAATGTTAGAATTATATCAAAAGTACTATACTTAGAAGCAAAAGTCTTGTTAAGATATGTAAGTCCTCTCTTTAAGCATTAAAAGCCAAGAAGTCTCCCTTTAAGCGTTAAATGCTAATAACTTATAAAAGCAAATATGTATTTAGTATTAAATGTTAGAATCCTTTAAAAAAAAAAAGGACTATCTAAGAATTGCAAAGCGAATGTGAAGATTCCAACCACACGCTATAAGCTAGATTGGCGCTATTTGATGTTATATTGATGTGTAAGAGTAAAGAAAATTTATGTAAACAATCGTCTAAATCTTTTACGATATCGGAGACTACACAAAATATTTTACGATGCTTAAGATTACCCAAGGCCATTGTCTCTCAAAAGCCTGTTAAAAGCAACAATCGACCAAGAATTCTAGGCCTCATGCCATTATTACCAAACTTAATTTTACGCCACCCATTCACCATGAACATTTATATATATTTTTTAGTTTAACCCATGAGGCCCTTCACCATGAACATTTATCTTTTATTTTAATTTAACCTGGTCATTGCTTATAACATGAGGTCATAGTTTATCTCTCCACCATTCATCCACGGCATCTCGTTAAATTATAAGGAAGATCGCTTAGTTTCGAATGGGATGTTGTGAGACTTTAATGCTGCGTGTTAGGTAATTTTGCTGTCTATCTCACTACAAAGTTTGGTCCGCAGTATATGATAAACGAATAGTTGAACGGTTCTCACCTAAACTACGAACATACTGTTATCTCAATAGCCTTTTCGTCACAAAGCTCAGTTCTAATTTAATTATGAATAGATTGTCGAAGATCTACCCTCCATCGACTATTTCTCCACGAGGCTCGGTTCTCAATCAAGTAACAAACATATGATCATCCCACACATCACAATCATCCTACTATAAATTTTAGTCGATGCTTATTAACAATTGAATCATCATTCTCTTTTATTTATTATTTTTTATCATTGACAAAAGGTAGTTTTCAAGTTAAAAAGTAATTTAAGGCAAAAAAAAAAAAAAATCCATCATGAAGGGCTAATCCTTACCCTTTCGCAAATCGTACGGGTCTTTCTTTGTCGTCGCAGCACGGGGCAGCGGAGCTTGCACTTCTTACTCGCACAGACGTAAGCCATTGCTGGGCTCAATCGCATGTGTGACCCGTGTTTGATTGAATTTCACAAACATCGTCCCGGCGCATAATAATAAATAGTAGCTTATTACAGGGGCAACGATAATATAGACGGTTCGAATCATCGGACCATTTCAGCATGTGGCCCCACTAGGAGGCGACACACGTTGGATGCCTACTCGCGACGGAGGCAAAAACTAACTCTGTTACCTTATCCTCGCTCCTTGCTCTCCTTCTCTTGAAAAGAAGAGAGGCGGAACAATAACAACAACAAGAGAAAACAGAAGGAAGAGATGCTAATTGCAGCTTCCGATCATCTATATGGAGCAGGAAATGCATGGAAGATGCATAGAAACCATAGATCGTTTGATTTCAGAACTGATTCTGGATGTAGATTTCATCACTACATGTGGAAGATTTCGAGGCCGAAATGCGAGGCTCGTGGATTTCCATCATTCAAAGCGAGTCTCATTTCGAACCCTGATGATTTCGAGGTAGGACGCTTAGTCGGAAGCTACGGATTCATGAACATTACCAGGTTTCAATCTCTCCCAATTTTTTTAAAAGTTTTTTTTTTTTTCCTTTCGAATTTTGGTTCTTTTCTTAATCTTGTCTGGCTTAAAAATCAGCCAAATCAAGCAACAGAAAAAATATAAAATATTGATAAATTGGAGAAGGTCTCAAGGCCAACCGGCTGGACCATAATTTACGTTCCACCTAGAAAATAATCTCTGAAATATCATGCGTATATGACATCCAACCCTTCCAGTAGTTTTGTCCCCACCACGAGGATCTAATTCTATAAAATCCGATCCATCCACTTATCATGTTGTCCACAACATAGAAAAAATTTCTAGCCATTGAAAATGATCAAAATAAAAATGTGGTCCATTCGATGAGTAGATGTGGCTGATTTTTACGATAGATGATCCTCATTATTTGGAAATCTATTTTAAAGGATGGATATAGAAAGAACATGAAAGGTTAGAAGTTATCTACTGGGTGGACGGTAACTTATGGTCCAAACGTGTCACACGTATGATGACCGGAATCGTCTGCCATACCTGTTTTACTCGGCGCGAAAAACACCCAGTATCTGTGGGGTCTACCATGTTGTATATGTAAAATCCACTCCGTCCATCAGGTGAGAACCATTATCTGAGCCGTACGTGCAGAAGATAAGCTCTAGTACAAACTCATATGGAACACATCATTAGGAAAAATGTAAAATTGCTCCCAAAACCAGTAACTTCACACCGTGTGGCCTGCCAAAGCTTCCCAACTCAGGTGTACTACACCAAAGTGAACAATGGGGGACAGTGGAGAGGGGCCCACCATGTTGTGTTTATGCCATCCAGCCCGTTCATCAGGTGCACCTCACCAGGATGAAGGGGTATACAGAAATTCAAGCCTTTCCAAATCTTAGGCAGGACACAACAAGTGAATATATAGTTTTTAGGCGTGGTTGCACATTGATCTCGTTGGTGTCCCACTTTAGCTTTTTAAAGGGATGATGCCCATTAGGAGGCACACGAAATGCATGGTTTGGATTGCACATAGACATCACGGTTGAGCCCTTGAACACATGGTAATTGCCATATGGTCAAACCCTTGTTTGAAACATTCTTGTAGGTAGTTGTCATTTGTTACATGTGATCTTGGATGATTATTCATGTGCTCTCTGTTGTTGGGGGGTTTGGTAGGTCCACTCACACCTATACATGTGGGTGTTTGTGCCAACATGACATCTGTGGGTCACAGTGATCTATGCATAAGGTGGGTCCACAGTAAGGATGCTCTTGCATGAAAATCAGGTTGGCCCTATTATCAGGAGGGACCAACGTCAATGCCGAGCGTGGACAATTGTGGTGTTTCTTTGAAACCATCCATTGCTGGGGATAAATACAATCATTTGATCAGGGACAATGCTTGACTGAACTTGCCAAAATGTTAGCAGGATAGGTTAGATCTTGATCAAATCATAATGGACTTTCTCTATGATACACGAGGGACTTGTTTTTCGTGGTCAGGAACATTGATATGGTGGACCATAAAAAAGGAAAGGGATCCAAACCATAGTACACATCCAATCAGTGGCCGGGAAAAATGAGATATGATAGTAAAAATGCAAGCAATGGTCAATATTCGACGGGGAAAAAAACCACAACAATTAGATGATCCAATCGCTTCATCTTTTAGTGTACAGTCCCAATCACCATACATGTTTTACGTTTATATAGCTGGGCCAATACTTTGTGGAATTTTGATTTGTGTGCCATAATTGCATTTCTCATGTAGAAAACAAATCCAATGTCCTTACATTGACAGTCTCTTATTGCTAAGGAAATTACAATTTGATTATTCTCACTTTTCTATAGTCGCACAACTGCCATTCAATTCAATGCTTCATCCAAACACAACCTAAGATAACAGTGGATTGAACAATATGAGAAAGTTAAATTTCTATAGAAAGACTGGCCATCTGATGCTTAAAAAACTAATGTAAATTGAGGGTGCGAAAGGTCTAATGAAGTTCTTACTTCCCAGTTGGGTTGCCTTCTCTTATATTATAAAATTCATGTATAATTATGTAAACGTTTCTGGTGAAGGCTTCAAAGAATAAAAAAAACTGGCATTAATGACACCTACAAGTATGTTTTTTTGTAATTAGTGCTCCTTTTTGGATTTTTTTGACCCGGGTTCTCAAATACCGCCAGCTACTCATCATTTCAATCAGGAGGTCTATCTAACGTTGGGATATTCGAAGGATTGGATCTCGGGTATTCTTCGGAAGACATTGAACAGTTGAGAGTCCAAGATGTGGGAGAGGGCCAAGTGAAGATCAGGTGCATTCCGAACCATTGCATCTTAGAATTATTTATTATTCTTTAACTAATATCATTCATGGCAGTCTCATTGTAGGCTTTATGAGGGCAGAGTAACTCAGGGTCCACTGAAAGGAACTCGAGTCATATTCAAGGTATATTATCCTCTGTTCTTTTCATATGTAGTGAATGGAAACAGATTCCCGTAACTTTTTGGGACTCGTGCTATTATAGGAATGCCAACTCAACTAGAATTTTTATCCAACACTGATGTGTTAATATTGTTTTCCATTACCTATCACTTTACATTCAACCCAGCATTCTTTCTTCTCTGTTGCGTATTTATTTCCATCTATTTTTGCTTCTTCTTTTTTGACAATTTTTGTGAATTTTCTCATTCTGTTTAGGGTGCCTTTGGTTGCACCAAATATCATGGTGCAACCAAAATCTCCCTTACCGATAAAGAAGGGAAAAGTCACAAGGCATGCACCTCCATGCCATGAGGTGCAAGGAGAACATCTGCTTCACTTTCCGTTAAAAAACACCAATTGCCCAATTTTGCCAGCTGAAATTGTGGAAAGAATGCAAATGTAGCAAAATCAGTATGGTTTTCTCGCTGAATTTTATGTCTTGGTTTCGTTTTGATTTGTTTCTATTCATTAGATTTATGAGCTTTTAAGTCCATTTGAACTGATGGAAATCCCCTCTACAGTCTTGTGGGTGAATTCTGTGAGCTTCGCTATGCTTTTGTATTACTAAGCCTTAGTTTATGATCTATCAAGGTATATCCAGGGCAGCGTGCTGGTGGCAGTGAGGCAGATATGATGGCGGCAAATGAGCTAAGTGCTCATGCTTTTCTTCAAGTAAGCAAAATTACTAATCCGAATCAATAAAGTATCTTTGTTTACACTCTAGTACATAACTCCTTCCCAAAGTAAATTTTAGTTCTTAAGTGAGTATTGGTTGTCTCGAAAATTGTTTTTTTTATCTATTTGTGCACATGATTTGTAGGATGATCCCAAAGGTATTTGTCAGAATATCCAGATACTCTTGGGCGGTTTCGAGACAAAAACTGGGGAGCAGGTATGGAAAATCAACTAGAGCACTCCTATGGCTGCTCGTGAGGTGGAACTTTGAATCTTCTCCCCCATGGCATGTGCATGTGCAGTCTGTGCTGTTCATCAATCTGCCACAGTCATGCATATGCTGTGACTGGAAAATCAGGCTGGTCAGCTCACCAGGCAGGTCACATACACATCAAATGTGGACCACTGGCCAGTCATTTTAGCCATCTATGATCTCATACATGATGACTTGACCGATATAATTTTCAATCCATGGCACATGCATGGAGGACTGCCTAAAAAAGGCCTGGATCTTCCATGCCCATGTGGTTAGCAGGTTTCAAATCCTACTCTCGCATGTTGTCATTGTATTTTTTCAAACCATTGACATGTAAATTTTGATATTTCTTTGGCAAGTGTTGCTTAACTAACGCCTCCTGTACAGTGGCTTGCTTTTCGTAATGATGGCAAATATAGCGCAGCAGATTATGCAAAGGCTAAGAGCGAAGGCATATCAAAAGACCGTGCTCTGGGTGAACAAAACTTTTGGAATCCCTTCGACTGGGAGCAAAAAATAAAACGTAGAAGGTTTTTTGTTATTAAGCTGCTTCGGGGAGCAATAAGTGGTCTAGCATATATGCATGACCATGATAGATTGCACCAAAGTCTTGGACCTGCTTCTGTCAATCTCAAGTATGCCAATGCCATTGAAATTTCTTTGCCATGTTCTTGTACTTTGCTTGGTTTCTGCCTATCAAACAATTTATAATGTTCTTTTTTGCTACTAACAGCACGATAGCGGAGAGAGAAGCGACTTACCTGATCCCACGGCTCCGTGATTTAGCCTTTTCAGTTGATATAAGGTTGAAATGCTAATTTCCTCCCTTTGGTTTAACACGTTTGTTGTCCACTTAAACTATGAACTTACTTTTGAATTATTTGTTCCTGAAATTAGGTGTTTATTTCAAAGCCTTTTACCAAATCATGTTAGTGCTTGTTGTAATATAGTGAACATTTCAAGATTGATGTCTTAGCTAACTTGACTTCATATTCATTCATTCACCAAGCTAACTTGACTTCATATTCATTCATTCACCAAATCATGTCACAAACATGTACTTGTCAGCCCTTTCCTAGAAGTGGGCCTCATATGGCATCAATACTCGGATACTACGTTTTTTTTTTTTTTTTTTTTATATTTTATTTAAAATTTTAAATTGTTGATTTTACTACACGAGATAAACTTAACAAGATAAGTGTAGCCCAATACAAGTGACCCCCTTGTCACTCAGATATCAGGCCAGCCTTAGTAAGAGGGAACAGAAAAAATTGCGAAAACCCTGGACGAACTAAGAATTGTCACATCCAACTAAAACACTTCTCGCATCCAACCTTTCAAAAAAAAAAAGAAAAAGAAAAAAGAATAGAATAGAATAGAAAAAAGAAAGAAAGAAAGAAAGAAACGAAAAAGAAAAAGAGTTACATCAGATAGAAATATAACTTGATTTTATTTATAAATTATACTATAGATTTTAGCTATGCCATTGAGATGGCAACCCTTAGGCCTTAACTTATAAGGCCATGATACCTTGTTAATGGGTCCTTGATTTCCTTATTATGAAACCTGTCTGATATAAAGAAAAAATAGCTTATTGTTATCTGGAAGCCAATATACATCTCATTTAGAACAAGATAGTAAACCTGTCACAATTTAAGAGCCGAGATGGCTTGTTTTAAACATCTAGGACAAGACTTGTGAATCTGTCAACACTGATTCACGACTATGTATTAACCATTTTGTGACTCTGATGATGTCAGATTGTAAACATCTTGAAAAAAGAGTGCAAATCTGTAGAGGCATGAGTGTAGATAAATGGGTGCTTGAATCTCTCGAATGTTGAGATGAGCAGGAATTGGCTTTGTCTGCTTCCAAAATTTTCTATTTCAGTATAGTTCTCCATGTGGATTATGTAACTTATGTAGAATTTTAAGACTTATGGGGTGTTTGGATTCTCACTCAATTGCAACAATCAGAAGAAACAAACAAAGCGAAGGTGTTCTAACAATGACCAAACCAATAATGGCAGCTCATGCATTTCAAGTTGGACCTAAGACAATCTTTGTACAATTTGGAGCTAGTCCATTATTCATGGAGTGGGACTACCCCATTGTGGTCATTTCCACTTTAGTTGAGTTAGTAATTGCATCAGTGTCCAAAGCATGGACTTACAAACCACAAAGTGTATATTCACATAATGAAATCGCTGCCTCAATCACATTTCACCCATTCATGTCACTATGTGTTGAATGAATCATTTGTATCTTATTTCTATGTCACCTTCAACAAAATATGAAAGCAGCTAAATGCAGAGACTGAATGGTCTTTTGTTGAGGGTTAGATTCCTGTTAATTCTGTGAATTTCATGTGCTCAGTTTTTTTTTTTAAAAAATCATTTAGCACTCATGTTCAGTAGAAATCAGCTATGTTTTATTTATTTATTTATTTATTAATAATTCATGATTTGGCATGTGCCACAGGTATTCATCCCTTGAAGCAGGACCTGGAGTACTCTCTGAGGGATTATGGCGCAGAGCATCTGCAGCTGGTGCTTTTACTCCTTTGGAGAAGAGATCCTTCGGAATAGCAGATGACATGTCAGTGGCTTTTGTAGCTTTGGGTCGTTTTGTTTGGTTGTGTTTATTCTCCTCAACCAACTTCCAGTGGCGAAGTTGATTCTTGGATTTGTATGTTTCATTTTTCTCTCATGTTCACCCATGTTAAGCAGATATGAAGCTGGTCTTCTTTTTGCATACTTGGCTTTTGTCCCCTTCTGTGAAGCCGGTGCCATGGATGGCCTTTCTTTGCAAGTAAGCCAAAATTTTACTATGTACTGCTTCTTGTACCAATTTTTCTTGAGAAGACTCCTCTTTTATACTTTTACAAACATGAGCTTCTGTACCAAGATCTCCTATTGTCCATTGGTAGTGGATTCCCACCCAAGGTCAACCCAGATAATGGGTTGCTTTGGTACGTGGTACGGAACAGGTATGCAGAACGCTACTTCCTCCAATACGTGGTATGCTAGGGATAGGATCATGTTTGTCATTCGAATACATACAGTGTGTATGAAATATAGTTTTATATATGAACACACATTGCAATTCATGTATGAAATGATGAATGTTATTATTACAGGCCCTGCGTGCTTAGTGTTATATTATTCATAAATAAATAAAATCATAAATCTCCACTTGTAAATATAAATTTGGATTAAAATGAATTAATAGTAAGAATAACAAGATAATTTCAGGTTACCAGAAGCAACGATCGGGATCTCAAATGACCCATAATCAGGACAATGTTGGGGGTTGTGTGTTTTAAGTAACATTGTTCTCCCCAACTTTTCAAAAATCAGGAAGGGGTCTGCATGGGGACCTTGACTCCCACCAATGGATGGTAGGAGATTTATGGTGCACAATGTCGAGTACCAGTGGCTGTGCAATCTCTTTCCATTCTTCTTTGACTATTCTTCTTTCTTCCTAATCCTTGATCATGATAGACTAATAATTTCTATTATGAATATGTAGAGGCTTTTTGAAAGCACTTTCCGGCTTGATCTTGAAGCTGCAAGAGAGTAAGTCTCTCTCCCGTTGATATTTGGTGAAACTTTGCCTAACTTAACAATCAGATGCCTTCTTCTCTTTTTCCACTGGTGCCCAGATTATGATTATGATTACATAAGTAAGCTTATGGTTTGCTGACGCTTTGCTGACATGTGGGATTCCTTAAATTTGGGATCATGATTTGCTGATCCAAACGTTGATCTGATAGGTCCCCAAGTGGATGATAGATGCTCAGGAGATCTCCTAAAATGGAAGTTCCTAACCCTCTGATCATTTCCCTAAAATATAGGTTTTGGACAATTGCCCATATTCAGATGAATATAGTCGAATAACCTATAGTTAGAAACTTTCAATCTGGGAGGTGTTCAGGCAATCACCTATCCACTGTGGACCTATTGGATTGACTGTTTGGATCACCAAACCATGTTATCTATTATCTAGCAGGACAATTAACCACTTGCTCTCCCGTGGGCCCCGCCCACCCTGAGTGTGCCCCTACATCCCATAGGTGACCCCACTTGAACCCAGTGTGAAAATGCCCCTGCATTAATCACCCCTGGTGAGGAGTCTCGAGCAGGAGACTTCCCACTCTGACACCAATTTGATGCAGGACAATTAACCACTTGCTCTAAAAGCTCGAACTGTTAGAGCATGGCCAATTAATCCATTTATCTCATAGCTCAGGCCCCAAATCTCATGGGTTAGGACCTCGGCCTCGGCCAAACCCCCCCTGTGGGCCCCAAATCACATGGGTACAGCCTCACACGGGCCGCCCACCCCAAGTGTGTCCCCGGATCCCACAGGCTACCCCACTCGAGCCCGTTGTGAAATGCGCATTAATCACCCCCGGTGAGGAGTCTCGAACACGAGACTTCCCCCATGGGCCCCGACCACCCCGAGTGTGTCCCTGCATCCCACAGGCAACCCCACTTGAGCCCGGTTTGAAAATGCCCCTGCATTACAAATGCTTTTGTACGGCCTTCTATACATTTCCTCAAGGGATGTTCGGTTTATTTCGACGCATGTTTTCAGGTACTGTCAAGCAGATGACCGTTTGTTGGAAGCTGTCAAGTTTCTGGATCTTGGTGATGGTGCTGGTTGGGAATTACTCCAGGTTGACTTCTAATCTGAAATTGGTTGACTGTATGATCTCTCTCTTCTCAAGTATATGCTTTGGCTGTGTGACTTCCTGAAATTCTATTTCATCTGTTTTTGAGGGCCGCGATTGTCACTAACAATCTAAAAACGAGTAGATATGTCTACTTACAGTTTCAAATATTTCTAAAATGTAATTTGAATGAGGAAGTGATATAAAAAACAAAGAATATTTATGTGAAGGGAAAAAGGTGGACAAGTAAGGAGATGCTGATAAGCTTAGGATTTATTTGATTAGTCTGACGATACTATCATAAAATTAAATTTAAAAAGAAAAAAGAAAAATAAAAAGAAAAAAGAAGAAAGAAAAAGAAATGAAAAAAAGAAAAGACTATATAACAAGGATAAGATATGAAATTTTCTTCCCATTGGTTATGACCTTGTCTTATTAATAGAAAATAGAGAAAATTGGAAGAAAAAAAAAAAAACTATGAAATTTGATTGATGTAGGCCCAATGCCCACCATGGGTCCCAACATGTGATGAATTTTGGATCTTTTGCTATTAGTTTTGGTGATACCATTTACTATTTTTGAAGATAGGGGGCCGATTTTGAGGATGGGGATTTTGACCATGAAATTCCTTAGGAATTAGCATTTTGCCAAATAATGCCTGGCCAAATTGAAATTCTAGGGAGATGCTTTTTGAGGGAGTAATTACTAGAATTCCCATGTTTGTTCTTTTTCTTTAGTTGTGGGGCCAAGTGGTATGTGTATAATATCCAACGCGTCCAACATATGCAACCCATCTCATGTGAAGGGAAAATGCTGATTTGTAAGGAGATGTCGATAAGCTAAGGATATGTTATATCAAGGATAAGCTACCCTTAGAATCAACTTTATTCCCCATTGCTTATGACCTCATCTTATTAATATGAAGAGGATGTGTTCTTTTTCTTGCTTGCCGTTCTTCTATCGACGTGTCGAGATGACATGCTTATGCCATCACTTATGTGATGGAATCATCATGCAGCTGCAATTTTTATTTTTATTTTAATTCCATTTGACTAATAAAGTCTTCTGATTGTTTTCCTTGTGAAAATACAATGGCAGTTGCATGTTGTGATTATACATTAATGATTCTGTTGATGCAGGCAATGTTGAATCCTGACTTCCGCCAAAGGCCAATTGCAGAAGCCATATTAAACCATCGATTCATGACCGGTGCTGTTCTATGATCTTCTGTGGCTATATAGTACATGAATCGTCACACAGGCATTGTAAATATAGAGTCGCGTCATCTATTATTTATCAATGAAGGTTTTGCTTGCTTTGTCTGATGAGCAAAGACAGTTCTGTAAGCATTTCTACTGTTGTGTCACACAGGATGCATATTCTATCCCTCCAAATTGGGTTTACAAGTTCACAAAATTGCCTTTAATGCCTAATGCAAGGAATGCTAACTACCATGGCATATCTTACATCGTGAGGTGCTATGCACATGGTTCAAACACCCAAAAACTCGACTCGATATCCAACCAGGTCAGATCAGGTTGGCTCAAAGAGCCAACGGAGTCTTTACCTGACTTGACTCAGTATTTAATAATTAAAATAAAATATTTATGGCAGCATTAAATATTTAAAAGAGTTATGTTTTTGATACAATTGCTGAACTTGACAAAAGCACAGCCCATAGCGTGAGATGGTCACAGCTAAGTTTGTGAGCATGGAACTCGCTACTTTTAATTTAAATTTTTTGAAAAGGGAATTTTACAAAAACTACCTAATTATATGGAATTTATATTCTGGTAAATTTTTTTTAAATGTTTTCAAAAAGTTACCTCGTTAACCGAGATAGACCATGGGTCTGTTAGAACCTTCCGGTTGGGTAACACTGATTTCCGTCGGCCTACCTTGATGTATGTGTTATATATTCATGCCATCTATCCATTTTTTCAGCTCATTTTGGGGCCCCAAAATGAAGCAGATACAAATCTCAGCTGGGCCACACCACAGGAACAGGGGTGATTGAGTGACCCTGATTAAAAACTTCCTACAGCTCACCGTAATGTTTATTTGCCATAAAAAATGTTCATAAGATTACAAAGATCTGGATAAAAAGGGAAAACACAAATATCAGCTGGATCCAAAACTTTCCTGGCTCACAAGAAGTATTTAATGGTCAATCACCACTGTTTCCTGTGGTGTGGTCCACCTGGGATTGGATCTGCTTCGTTTTTGGGCCAATTACCTAAAATGGTCTGGCAAAACAGATGGACGGTGTGGATATATAACAAATACATCAAGGTGGGCCCCACAGTCACAACCTGACCGTAACATAGACCCAGATACAGTCTAGATTGGCAGACCATAGCTACTAATCATGGGCCGTTTTTCTGTTAAATGTGGACCTTGATGTCTATTTGCAGGTTTGAGGAGATTTTTGGGGAATGGTCCATCCATGCTAGAACCCAACAGACTAATGGTCTGGATCACTGAATCATGTGCCCCACTTGTACTACAAACTGAAGAATATACTCTACATATCCCCAGTGCAAGGATTTTTATTTTATTTTATTTAATAAATAAAAGTACATGGGCTATTAGCCCCAAATCCAGTGACCCTCTTATCACTCACGGTATAAAAACATAAATAAAAAAAAAGATCCAGATCACATATTATCCCAATTTCCAAGCATCTCCATCTTTGGACATTCTGAGAATTCGTCTCGTGAGTGCCTAGTTTAAGATCGTCAGTAGAATTCTTTTCCTTCGCACATCTCCATACATATCACACCTATTTGATGAGTGTATGTTTCTCTTCTTTATATTGTCGATGGTAAGAATCTTGTTTGATGTTGCTATCCACTCAAATGCATTGGCTCTAGGGGTGACTGGTGCATTCCTTGCCTTTGCAGAGCTGGACCCATTGTCTCACTTGATGATGAGGGTCGAATATTGCGAAAATAATGGTGGAAAAAGCTACAATCGAAAACAGAAAGACACCCATCTCCATTACACGATTGGATTACCAACAAAATGATAATGCGAACGGGATATTTTAATTGTAAATATTATAAGGATGAAGTAATGCGTAATGTAATAAGTTAGCGTTGATTGTAAAATAAAAAGTATCGGGAAACCGGATTTGATGCTAAAAAGTCATCGAGGAAGGGGACAAGACTAAAGTTGAGGAATGTCTCTTACAGGACCAATATTGTTAAACAATCGAGGAAACAAGAATTTACATGCATGGAGAGGAGAAAGAGAAGAAGTTGTAAGAGAAGGAGAGAGAAGAATGATGTTTTTCTTTATGTTTCATTTAACCTCACATTTTAGAAAAAATTGAATTTATAGATTGCTAATCTATTAGTCAAGGAAAGCATGAGTACATGAGATGAAACCCAATATTTTGAATATCCATTCTTATATGTTAAATTTACTTTAATACAAAAAAAGATTGGTTTGTTTCTTTCTCGACTCATATGCAAGCTTGATTGAGTTAAAGTTTTTTTCATACTTCTCCATCTATGAACTTGACTAGAGTCTATATATGGATGTTGTCTGATAACTTTTATTCTAAGGGCTTACAACTTATCGATCATGAACGAAACGGGCCATTTGAGGTGAATGATACAAAGTGGAGTCGCATCTATCCGTTTCAAGAACGAGGTGTTTTATTTTTAGAAATTTTACTATTAATGTTTTTTAATATTTTTTTAGAGTTTTAGGACATGGGATGAAAAAGTTTATTCATTTTATTTTTAGAAATTAGGCCTTAGAAGAGTTTAGATTAGAATTAGGATTTTATTAAAGTTAGAATTTTGGACACGAATTTTGTTTTTTTATATAAGTCTATGTTAATCTAAACTAGGGTAGAAATCAATGATCAATTAAAATTTCGAAGGGTTAGGATAATTAGGGGTGAATTCGAAAGTCTAGTGAGTAGTCTCTGGATTCGGCGATTGAATTTTCATCCTCTGCGTCGACTATTCTAAATTGCCCTCTTATCACTCACGGTATAAAAACATAAAAAAAAAAAAGATCCAGATCACATATTATCCCAATTTCCATTATTTGTCTTTGGGATTTGAGAAGTCGTCTTGAGTGCCTAGTTTAAGATCGTCAGTAGAATTCTTTTCCTTCGCACATCTCCATAAATATCACACCTATTTGATGAGTGCACATTTGATTCTTTATATTGTCAATGGTAAGAATCTTTTGCTATCCAAAATCATTTAAATCATGTGCCTTTAAATGGAAACATTGTCTCACTTGACACTAGGGCCGAGGACTTCCATGAGAATTTTCCACTACCTGCCATCTCCACGTTTTCCTGTCCTCTGTTTGCCTCATCTTCACTCCATTTAGATTACTCGACAGCCTTGCAAGTGACTCAAAAACTCTTCCTCAATCACCTCTTTATTAGTAGTTAGCTCATGGAGGCGTTGGGATTATGGTAGATTTGAAATGGCTGCCTTTATTTGTGTAATTCTTCCTCCCCAATGAGAGGCAGGATCCTTTCCATCTTTCTTCTTGTCCATTCTTTCTTTGAGGGATTCCAGAATTCAGTGGGACTCCATTTCCCACCTAAGGGAAGGGTCAAATAGGTGCATGGGAGTGCAAGGATCATATAATTCCTCTTAGATCATATGTCATGCAGTTCTTAAAAAACAGCCTTTCAGATCAGATTTCTCTTAAACAATTGTCGCAGTTCCGAAATAGCCTAAGATAGTTCACAGAATGAAAATATCATGTGTACGTACATCCTGAAAACCTGCAGATCCTCGTTAGGCAATGCTGATATCATGTTATATTTTTACAATGGTTGTAGCCAGATAATGTGATTCAATGCACAACTCATTATTTTACTCACCCAACAACCGTCAAAGGTATTGCGTCTGCAGATAGCTCATTATTTCACAATCGAACAAAAGTGTACAGTGAACTCTCAAATATGAAAATTTTGGCCTGTTGAATGAGAAATCTTGGAAATTCATACATGTAAAACTTTGGACTGTTGAATTAGAAATCTTGGAAACATATGCGTAAAACAGTGTAGAAGAAATGTAGATTTAATGTCTCCTCTTGCAATGTCTATCCACCTCGTAGCTTGCTGGTGCAGCCATCTTGGGTTAGAATCAGTTCAAAACCCAAATGAGTCTGGATATGATCGGCTTTCACTCACATTTACACCGTTATGCCCAAATGTACATGGAGAGAGAGAGAGAGAGAGAGAGAGAGAGAGAGAGAGGAAAGGATCCATCACTACACAGTATGTTGTCTAGAGAGAGAGGAAAGGATCCATCACTACACAGTATGTTGTCTAGAGAGAGAGGAAAGGATCCATCACTACACAGTATGTTGTCTACAACCTTTGGGTCCATAATGCTGAGACGCACGGCGGACAGTCTTCCGACACAAAGCACAATAGTGGTTTTGGCAAGACCAGCAGAAGATGTGATTGTTATTCTCGACCTGTTATTCCAACACATCAAAAACTATCAGCCATCTATTTTACATTAACACTAATGAATAGCAATGCCTAATGACCCACTAAGGTGATTAAACCATAGTTCTAAACCTCACAGGGTTGACTTGAAAATCGGTATAAATGGGGAAGGAGGGAATTGAACCCTCAACCTCTGCTAGAAGGAAGATGAACTTAACCAACCCAGAATTGAATGGTTTTTATATATAACAATGTTAAATATCTACTCCTGCTGCCAATGTTTCTAAAATTATTGAATATCGAGTTGGGTTGGTCAAGTCTTTGAGTCAACCCAACCCGGCTGAACATCTGAGTCAAGTCGTGTTTTCAAGTTTTTGAACTATGAATTAAACATGTACATTTCTTATGTTCTATATTATAGAAATAATGCAATTGTTGTCCATCTTCACTAACCTTTGCATTCACCTGACCACAATTAGGGCATGGGTGGCCAAGATTAGGATACAGTTCAGCTCGCATTTGACCCACCGCCTGGCGATCATTCATTTCACGCTCCCAGTTTTGAAACTCTTCACGTGGGAAAAGGTTGCACACGCCTTCCCTTCAAGAGTTCAAAAAGTCCATAAATCCTTTCAAAGTAGAAGATATAATGGCATAAGAAGAGTCGGCTTGGTTTCAGAGAATGGCCCACCTGTAGTGATCATATCCACTAATTGCCTGGTTACACTTGTAACAGAAAAACTGCCCACAGTTCTGGCATTCCATCTTGTTGCAACCCTCGACTCGGGAGATTGCCATCTTGCAAGATGGGCATTGCTTTGCATCACGGAGTATTTCCTTGACGCTTAACATCTCATTAATGATTTCACGCTCTCTGCGTCTTTGGTCACCCTGAAGCTGAGATGAGTTCTGGCGCTCCTGTGATGTCCTTAACATCTCATTAATGCTTGTTAATGCATTCTCCAAAAATTCATTTTAAACGAAGATGGTGATTTGAAGGACATCTTCTTGATAACAGAGTAAAAACATAAAAACTGGAATTTTATTTTCTCTATAAAGATCCAGTGTGATCAATGAAGTGGGCATACAAGATGTATTAGAGGGTCTTGAGCCTTGGAAGACACGCAGATTGCTGATGCCCTCATTTCCATACATGTGGGGCCCATGATTCAGTGATCCACCATTGAATGATGGCCTGTAACTGTGAAGTGGGGATGCCCCTAGAAATCTATGATTGGGAGACTATGGCCCTTCAACCAGTGGCCAACAAATAGACGGTTAAAACACCACATTCAACAATGAAATGGCCAACATTGAAAAGTTAGGGCCTTCCAATGTTGGAATTCTTTGGGGCATCCTAATCCTGTGGAGCTCCATCAGGCATGGATCAGAAGACCATGGGCCCCATATGACCAGAGCTCGGAGCATAGACAATCTGTACGTTTCTTGAGGCTCGTGACAACCATAAGAAGGTTAATACAATCATTTTTTTATTTTTTATTTTCAGAAAAGAATAACAAGATCCAATTTGCTACCTGCAAAATACGAAGCTTTGCCTCTGGTGACATGCACATTACTCCTACATGACGGCGTTCTCTACAAAGGCTACAAAAGCTGAAGTAGCACTTTGCGCATTGAGCATGGTGGTCTTCATCTTCTAAGCAGGCCGTTTCACATCTGGGGCAATAGACCACATCGGACATCGAATCCAGTGTTCTCTGTAATAACAAGGACTCCCAACGTTCAAATGCTTCATCTCCAAGCAGTAGCTTCAATAACCCTGGGGGAACAAGACCTTCACATTTTGCACCGGGGCATAGCAACTTGTTTACTGAACCTTCCTTTACATGCATGTTTGTGTAAGTCCCCATGCATGTCCGGCAAAAGAAATGCTGGCATGGCAATCTAATGAACTCTGTGCCTGGCAAGAATGAAAGAAATAAGTATTTCAATAGCATGCCAATAATCTTAGTGCTTCCATACATTGTCACGCAGGGATGCAAATGGGTTGGGTCAGGATGAGTCGGGTCAACGGGGGTTTAAGAACCGGGTCAGAATTTTGGACCCAGACAAACCCATTAAAATTCAGGTCGGGTCTGGGTCGGTTCCAAGTAAAAAATAGCCAACCCGTTTATCACATGGGTCGGGTGCGGGGTCAGGTATGGGTCAGTTTTGGATCAGGTGAAGAAATTACAATTGATTTTTCACACGAATAACGTTCCAAACCATCCAGATGGCGGTCATCAAATTTGATGGTAAAGAATAAAATGACAGAAAATCTGAATTCAGTGGGTAAAATCAGATGGTTAGGTTAGCCCAATTAGTGAAATTTTGGTATATTCTCCGTTAACATGCAGCCCATGACTTCCACGTTGAAAGTTGTCACAAGTAGTGGATGGGTAATCATGTTTTAGAAAAATGTGGTGAACCATTCTTGTAGCCAAGACCAAGGGGGACTCCACATGCTTAACTAATTTTCTTTGGATCGAGGTCGGGTCCATTTTAGTATGACCCAAATTGGACCCATTCAAAAACTGGGTTAGCATCAGGTCAGGTCAGGTTGATTTTGAGAGGATGCAGACCCACCCAATGGGACTAAATTTTGAACCCAAACCCTCCAATTGTAGGTTGGGTCCAATGACCTGTCAGATTGACCAGACCCATTTGTACCCCCATTCTCATTCTATCTTAATGGCTAGAAGAGCAAGAAAGAATAAGTCAATAGCCTAATCACTGAATTCCTTGGGAAATCAAAGAGCGAAATGGAGATGGTAAACATTACCCCTGGAAAAGGCAATATACCAATCTAATAAAAGAAGATTTAAGGAATGTCTGACTCTGGACAAAGGGCTGCGTGTGTGGCAGCCCTCTCCGAGCTCTTTCCAATTTTCTCAATTCCTCCACCCCCCCACTTCTCTCTCTTTGGGTGTGCGAGTAACCAACTTGGAGTTCCGGTAAAATTAGATGGACTACTCAAAGAATGATACTCTGCCTCTTGCCCATGCACACACTTCAACACAATACATGTGTAGATTAATGTCCACAAGATGTTCAGCCTTGCTTGATTTTTTGGGCCAGTGCATGCCAAGAGAGGGGTCCACATCTTGTTGAACAACTTGGATCTTAAACAAAATTTCAACAGTAGCATGTGTTATGCACCACGCGTCACATGGCTTCCTGCTAGTACAGGGTGAATGGAAAAGAAAATTCTTCACATACAGAACTAAAAATTATGTGGTTAATTGTCTATTGAGTGAAAGAAAGTTCATGCATTTGAAAGACAGTTGTGCAGAAATAAAAAAGGCAATCACCATTCTAAACAAGGTTGCAAGGGCTCATTGAAAGTTAGCGTACTTTTACATCATGAAGAAAATAAGACTGAAAGCCACATAGCAGAGAAAGATAGTTACCAGCATACTCGCCAAAACAGATACTGCATTCATGTAGATTTTTACGGAACACTTTGAGGCATTTCTCATCATTGTAACTCATGATCAAGGGAATATCCAAATCTGGTGAGATACTTCCCGTTACTGCACGCCTATCTCCAGTATCTGGAATACCATATGGACCTAGCATCATTTCTTTATCAACTCCGAGGTACGGAAGAGAAGAACTGTGAAGCCAATCTACCCACTGATATAAAACCTCCTGGCCTGGCTGTTTCATCCAAATAGAGTCCAGCATGCGGCAAAGATTGGAAATCCTCAAGGAATCCAACCACTGAATGCAGATAGTGAAATGAGGAGGCAAATGGCTTGGATATGACTGAGGTAGTAAGCAAGTGAACAAAATTGGGGGCAGATACTGAACTTTGAAAGTGTACACAAACTCATCTGAATCATTGCTTCCTGTCATGGGGTATCTGGAATTTTCTCCAGATTTGAACTTTCCACTGGATGAATGGAGCTTTGCTGATATCGTAAAATCGTCAGGAACTTCAATATGTATGTAGATCTGCCAAAAAACCCGGTATACAGACGTTAAATTGCTTTCATTATATGCTGTATATGAAACTGGTCATGTTATAGATAAACCTGAAAAGATCGTTGACCTCCTTTTCTGTCAAGTATAAAAATGTTGTCCCCATAAATAGCATCCAATGCCAGTAACTACAAACACAGATCAGAGAAGAGTTAGAAGCGGCTGGAATTGATGTATTTGATTGGTAAAAAACCCATGGACATAAGGGCCTGTTTGGATTGGGAATTACCACGGTAATGTAATGGAAAAGTGCTATCATTACGATTTTACCACTGAGAAATCAAACGAGCCAATCGTCAGTCAAATGGAGATGTTTTTAGGAGAAACGTAAAGGAATTTGTAATCACTGTGCTTTTCCATTGCATTACCGTGGAAATTTTGAATCCGAACAGGCACATCAATGCTTGGATTTAATGTTTTGACATTGAAGTAATGGAAAAGTGCCATCATTACGATTTTACCACCAATAAACCAAACACAACAATCCTTGGTCAAATGCAGATGTTTTCCGGAGAAAAGTAAAGGAATTTGTAATCATTGCACTTTTCCATTACATTACTGTGGTGATCTTCAAAATAGGCCCTAACTGAGTTCTTGCCAAATGCTAGGTCAACTACTACCATCGATGAATGTTTAGAAAGCTGAAGGCAATATCATGACCAGAAGTTCTACAAGAGAAAAAGAAAATAACTGAGAATATCCAACAAGGGACTTAAATTGGAATTGGAGATGGCAAGGCAGATGGTCCCAACTGAGAGGAATGGGTTTCAGCACGAATGTGTAGCACAGGCAACAGACTTACAATATTCCGTACAATATTCCTCAAGCACTTGTAGCCAGTTTACATAAGACATGTAAACTCGACCACCAAGATGGGGCTATTTCAGTAACCTCTGTCCAATAGATCTATAGTGAAATAAAAGCGCCAGGGGAAAAGATGATGGACTCTAGACCAATGCACTCGGTATCACGGATTGAAAGTCAGTTTTGGTGTACTGTATTGTTCACCACTGAGACCTGGTTGTATCACCCCATGTCGCCCTATTTCAGGCCTGTCCGTATATGGCGACACATGCCGGTTTCTTCCGACACCTCAAACCGTGATCAGTATAGAATTGGAAGGATATAGTTCCTAGGAAAAAACAAGTGATGACCCATATTATATCCAACAAATCACTAAGTTGAATATGCATTTTGTTCTGAATGTAGTACATAGTGAATGATCCGACAGCAGTTGTCCCTTTGCAAATTGGCAAAGAAATAAAAATAAAAATGACGGGATTTCTGTTTAACCACAGATCTAGTCTTTCACAAGCAAAGGTAACGTAGCGGGTGTGTCGAGAAGAGAAGAGATTCCTGTCTTCTTCTCAAGAATAGATACCCCTTGAATCCATGAGGAAAGAGAAAATCTCTAAGAAGGAAAATAAAATGGATATTAATGAATGAAAAGTGCTAATTACAAGAATCTAATGGCCTTATATAGAATAAGAAAATTTCCTGAAACAGCAAAAATTACTAGAATTGATAAAGATACTAAACCCGGCCAAACTCATAAGCAACTCTTAGATAACCAAAACAAAGACTTGGGACCATAATCGGACTTTTAAAACCTTAGATTAGCAAAAAAGAGAACTTACAACAAAATAGTAAGTTTTAAATTAAAAGTCTATTTTGACCCCTAAAATATGAGAATTTTGCGAAGCCATTTGAAGGTCAATAAACCTTGGGTGATTGGCCAAGGTATAGAGCTCGTCAATAGGTTTCCAATAGTATATTATATGCACGGAATAGATAACTAATCTCAAAGTTATGATTGTCGGAAACTATAGTGCATTAAGGACGTTTTTGCCCAATCAGGGCCCCTCCAACCCGAATTTGTGCAATTCAGGCCATCCACTGAGTCATCCTCCACCCGTCCTATGTGAGAAGGGCACATCTGGATGTTTAATCACAATGAACTGCAATAAGTAAACTCGATAAAGTGTAAATGGTCATTGTGGAGCTAGTATCACTCCATTCACAATGTGGGACTAGTCTCCAAGTTACCATCATGATCGTTTTAAGTACAACTTGACACCACATGGAAATGCAATTAGGCGTTTAGTCATAATCATGAATTAAAATGGCACCACTCCCACTTGGACATTAGCTCCTTACTGAGTTGCATTAACTGCAGTTCAACTAAATTGAGCATCCAACCACCCGGCCCTAGAACTTGCCATTTCATTGGAACAAGAAGATAAATGAAGGAAAATCAAGATGGGCTTTAGAGCTCTGCTAATTGCACATGCGTGTGGGAGCTGTCCACATCCACATGCAAGCCCATGTGTCACAATGTGAGGGGCAGGTGAGGTTTAAGCTTTTCATCAGGGGAGCTGAACACATTAATGGCTACAAAAAAGTTTAACCATCAATTTACTTTGCATGTTGTGCCCCACCCAAAGATTGAAATTATCTAGTTGTTTAGGCAGAAGATCTAATCATTATTTCCAGCATTAAAGAAAGCTCAGATCTCATGCATGTGATTCATATTTGCACGTGTGCCCTCCTGTGGATGTGTTTGGTTCGACGTGCATGTATAAAAACTCAGATCTTGAGCATGTGATTCACAGTTGCACGTGTGCCCGCGTGTGGATGCGTTTGGTTCGACATGCATGTATAATTAACAAACCTCCGAGCTTTATTCCCACTACCTTACAGCTTGCAATTGCACAAATCTTTCCAATCTTCCAACTCATTGAAATGTCATTGCCATATATGAGCAATTACCCAATAATACTACCGAGGACAGTGAATTGAGTGCAAAAATTATCACGAAGCATTGAAGCAGATAGATTCAAATTCTTAATAATTGAGATAACAAAAGATCGCAATTCAATTCATCACATGACCCACCTACCAATGTCTTATTGTCACAACCATGCAAACAAGTTCCCGTTTGGTATTTCACATTGATTGAAAAATCATAAAAAGAAAAGGGAAGCTCAGATAAAAATACCTCATCCTCCTGCAACTGGTCATTGGTTCTCCGTTGTTCTTCCGACAATTCAGGTTCTTCAACGCCCAACTTAAGCTCTTCCAATCTACCAACAACATGAACAGTTTCCTTACACGAATCCGAAGCTTCTGCTGGCTGTGTATGCAAACCCGTTGTGGATTCCAAGAGGTACACCTCACTCAATTTCTCCTCCTCTTTCACTTCCTCGCCACAAGAAGAAGAACTCACTTGGGATTTATCAATTTTGGGAGACTCGACGACTTGGGTCGGTTGATCCGAAGAGAAACCACCAGAGTTGCGACGCTTCGGGGGTGTTTGTGGGGTTTTTTGGATGAACTGAGAGATGGGTATTGTTCTTGAATTGGGCGTGTATTCATGAGGAGAAGAAGGAGAAGAGAGAGATGGAAATGGGTTTTCGAGGTGTGGCTGTGGAAGATCTCTGTCCACATCGAGGGCCTTGACTGTCCAGCTATCGTCTAGCTGCAGATCCTTTCCTTGCTTTGGTTTTCTGCCCTTTCTAATGGCGGTTTTGGTAGCGTCTGGGATCTCCATCAATTTCAATCCAGCGGAGAATCAGATTGCTGTTACAGCTTTGGAAGTGAGACGGTGACTGTATTATATGCAAAGAGAAATTCGTCCAAACGGAGGAGTTTCTGACATATTCACCCTCTCTTATTGCCATATTACAAATAACTCCATCTCTTTTCAGCATTGCCAAATAATTCCTTCCCTTTTTATTTACTGCCAATAAATATTCAGCCGCTTAATTTCTATTAGACTGGACAATTCACATTAAACTTCATTTTTCACTTTGTAGAAATGAGAGAAATTTTTATTATACTCCTATCAAAAAATAAAAAAAGATTGTCAACAGATGATTTATATCGCATGCCATAAGTTGCTTAATTACCATTAGATGGTTTGGATCATATGACTAATTTAGGGTTTATATGATTTAGATGTTACCTCAAATCAACAATTTTTGGGTGTCTACATGAAAGGGTGATATGAGTATAATAAAAAAACCCTAAAAATAAGGATCCTTATGATAGTTTACCACCGTTTAGAAAATGGCAGTGATTCATTATCCTGAGATATGGCTCCCATGTGTGGCTCTCAAGACTATTCAAATTGTTGCCAAACTCTTAACAGATAACGAACGTCTTGAAAATTATACTTATCAAGAAATCCTAACCATTAATTTGACTTCTATTCAATGAATGGTTACTAATAAAATTAGTGAGTGGTCCAATAACCCAGTTCAAATAAGATGGTTAATATCATCTTCTCTGGTTTATCTTTTGGGCTACACCCGACTTGTAGCTGCTTCAACAATTTAGATGACTTGAATTGCCAGACAATTGTGACATGCATGCAGTTACAATCTTCAAAATGGTGGTGAACCAGCATAGATACTCAAGTTCTCCCACTAGATAGGGGTCTGGGATCTAAAATGTTGTGTATGTTAGATAGATATAAATGATAAAATCTTTTTGAAAAAAGAAAATGACAAAAAATAAAACCTGAACCTTTTTTAATGAAAGTGTCATTTAAATAGGTATATAGTTTATTCCCAAAATGAAAAGGTATAACTATCTAAAATAAATTTCAAAATGGAAATAAAAATTCCTATAACAATTAAGAATAAAAAGTCTTTTAAGATAAGACAATGCCTCCAATTATAGCTCCACTAGTTCCAATTCCTTTCATTTTGGCCTTAGCATCAATGACAATTACTGGTACTTCTCTCCTTCATTTGGCATTCTCAACTCCTTGAACACATGCATTACATTACAAATATGAGTAATGGCTCTTGAGTCCACACACTAGGCGTTGAAGGCACTGTTGATAAATAAACATTCAATCACTAAAGTTTGAAGATCATCTGATCCTTATCCTTTTTTGCTTGGCCATTTGTGATTTACAATACTTCTTAATTTGGCTAGGTCTATTACAGTAATAATATCATCCTCATAATTTGGCTTTTAGACTTAACTAATCATTTAAGTGCCAGGTGTTTTAGGGTTTGCATGAGGAAGCTTATTCTCCTTGTTCGTAGAATGTGGGGCCCTTTTTTTTTTTTTTTTTTAAATAATTTTAAGAGTGTTGTGCTCTTTCATAATTTGAACCTTTTGTATATTCTTTCTTTTCATAATTAGTTAGATCATCAGTTGGTGATATTACAATCAAGCTTGTCTATATTATAATTTAGAATAAAGAGGTTTGAATGATGGTGCAAGTGCGTTGAGTATGATATTAATATGAATCTCTCCATCAGAGGTGAGTTGTAAGTAGTTGAGTTATTAATAAATCCTATGATTTTGAGACCGTATTCTTTCGAAGAGCTTCCCTTTGCCATTTTTTTTTTTTAAATTTTATACCATAAACCTTTCTAGGTTGATTGATGAGACTGTATAGATTTTCTCCTGTCAAGAATATAACTTATTGCTAGTTTATTTGTTTTTTTTTTCTTTGTTCTTTTTTATTACAATTGTTATAAATCTCATTTAATTACATTTTTTTAAAAAAATTATAGAGACAAAATCATTAGGAGCTTGAGATATGGCCTCAACTATGAAATACTCAATATCATAAGCCCAGCATGTATTGTTCAACTTAGATCCAAGCTTGGCCCAAGCTCATGATGAGCCAAAATGGTCTAGGCCTAGATGCGTATGCTAGGCCAACATAGGCATATTGGGCTGCGTCAGGCCTAGGCCAAGATGGGTCCAATCCCTGCATGTATTGTTAAACCAGACCCAGGTGTATGATGAGCCACAATAGTCCATCTCAACATGCATATTAGGCAATCGCCTCGGGCCCGCTCGAGCCTGGCACTTGTCGGGGAGAGAGAGTTGCACCCAACGACTTTTTTTTATTTTAATTTTGGTGGTCGAACCTTTAACTGTGGTATAAAGGCTCTTTGGCAGAAAGCAGTTGCCACTCTATTCTCACCCACCCCCTAAAAGTTCAAAGCAAGTGGGACCCACATATTAAAAAAAATAAATGGGGCCCACCTCTACCAGCCCAGGTTTGAGCGGTACTCTGCCTCCACACGAGCATCTCACACTCGCATTGGAGACGTCGGCTCATCATAAGGTGGATCCCGTATGCAGGTGCTGTATGGGGCCACGTCATTCTCACCGGTGGTCCCCACTTATGGCTGAACGGTCTTGATTTCTGGGCAATTCCATACAGATGGTGGGACCCACACGGGGAGAAACTAGGAGTCCAGCATCTCAGGACGGTCAAGTTTTATGCATGGGAGGGTTGGTTTGCCGAGTATCCATCGCATCTAACATAAGGTTAAAATCCACACGTAGTTTTTCTCACACCCTTTGTAATTGTAATGTCAGGAATTGGGATGCGGATATCTGATAGTCCGCGGACTACTAAAGTGAGCTTGTAATACGCTCCACGTGCCAGTAGTGCCAGATGTAGGGGCAGAGATCTTACGACGA
The DNA here is from genome assembly GCA_030180095.1 of Magnolia changhungtana. Taxonomy (NCBI): domain Eukaryota; kingdom Viridiplantae; phylum Streptophyta; class Magnoliopsida; order Magnoliales; family Magnoliaceae; genus Magnolia; species Magnolia changhungtana. The sequence goes on from JASAUF010000667.1 coordinate 3,503,481, forward strand.
ATTGGCCATGGACAAAAGTATGAGCTGCATCCTACCCGTTCATTCGGTGAATAGATGAAATCAAGAAATGGTCGATGGCCCACTTTCAACTTGATTTTAAATGCATATATATTTACCATGAAATGGAAGATGACCCACTTTCAACTCCATTTTACATGCTTGTGCGGTCCACAAGAAGACCAGGATGTACGAACACACAAATGTCAGCTTGATCCACAACTCGTGTGGCCCATGAGAAGTTTTTAATGGTCATTAACCATTGTTTCCTGTGATATAGTCCACCTGAGATTTGGATCTACTTCATTTTCTAAATCATGCCCTAAAATGAACTGTAAAAACGGATGGACGGTGTAGATGTAAGGAAAATACATCCAGGTAGGCCCCACAGTCAGGGATCCACCGAAGCCGCGTGCGTTCTGGGTTTTCCAGCCAGCGGGACTACGATTTCACTTCAGTGGTTCGAAGCCTACGCGACTTTTCCTTTTACATACCTTTCACTCGCGGGAGGGGCATTTTCGTCTGTTACGGAAGGGGAGATTGAAACAGCGGTCGCCTCCATAGCGAAAGATCATGCGTGTATACATCTCAAGATCTCTTCCTCGAGAAGAAGAAACCTTGGCATCTGATCCTTCCTTCTACCATTAGCGATCTATCAAATCAAACCATGAAAAACAGGTCCGAGCTTCATTTCCTTCCTTCTCAATACGTTTCTCCTTCTCAATCATTCATTTTCTCACAAATAATTGAATTCTGGTGCCTCAAATTTCCGTCATTTTAGGACATGTAACCTCGTTGGATTCTATTTCGTTTCTGCTATTGGTTGATGTAGTCTTGTATTTTCCTGATTTGGATTTTCATTTCTGATTTTTCTTTGTTGAATTCGGTGGCTTCGAGTGTGGGTACGATGGACTTGAATTTTGGTAGAGAAACTATGATCATCGATGGCTTCTTGGTGATTTTTTTTTTTTTTTTTGGTAATTGGAACCCTGGAATTTGGTGATTGCTGTTATTGGTTATTGGATCCTGATATTTTAAAATTGGGATTTCCTTTCTTGGTAGTCACTGAATTTGTTTGTTGATGTAGGCCTTCCATTTTTGTTGTAATTGAAGCTTTGTCGAGAAACTATGATGATAATGTATTGTTTTTTTTTTTTTTTTTTTTTTTTTTTTGGGTGACTGAAATTATTTAGAGATTGTGGGTGTTGTGGAATTGAATTTGGATCGAGAAGCTATGGTGAGAAATGACTTATCTGGCTTATTTGAGATTTGGGTCTTCCTTTCTGGAAATTGAATCGACCCCAAATTGTTGGGATAAGGCTTAGACGATGATGATGCCGATTTCTGGATATTGAATCATTGATTTTTTTTTTTTTTGGGTGCATTTAATGCTTATGATGAATGTGAATGTAAATTGAGGATGGAAATTGGATTATTTTGAGATCTGGATTCTCTATTTCGGTAGCTGAATTGTCAAATTTTTGGGGGATTTGGAGTTTGAGGGTATGATGGAAGTGAATTTGTATTGGAGTCTGACAACTATAACTGTTTTGACATTTGGGCCTCTCTTTTTTGATGATTGGTCATTGAACATTTGAACATTTTTGGAGTTTTTGGTTTTGTCTTTCTGGTAACCAGAGCAATCAATTCGGAGCTTTTGGGTGTGTTGGAAGTGCATCTTCATCATGAAACTAAGAGGAATGGTTTAGGGAATGCTGATGTCCCCAAAATTTTTAAGAGCACATGCAATCATTGATCCGTATCATCAATTCATTCATACCAATGGCAGCGAGGTGATTTTGGAAAAATCATGCCAAGTGGATGATTCTAACCATATGATCAGCGGCTAAAAAAAAAGGGAACAAGATTGATCAAGAAGCAAATTGGTCCACTTATCATCCTTTTAACATCAATTCATTAGCTCCCACCATGGATTACTTATGATTCCAAATAACCACTTAGGTTTGATGAGTCTAACCATCTGATCAGTCGCTCGTAAAAACTGGATGTTTGTAACAAAATGAAAAATGGCCCACATTCAAAGGCTAAGGGCTATCCAATTCGTATGATTTTTTTCACCATAGCTGGCCCTCTCTCTCTCTCTCTCTCTCTCTCTCTCTCGGGTGACTGAATCAGTGACTTTGGTCATTTGGAGTTGAGAACAGTTTGTAGGCCTTTGGCGGGATTGAATCTTGATAATGATATTATGACATCGATGGCTGAAAGTTTGCTGCTTTAGGATCAAAAACCGGTTCAAGCTAACATATGCCTTATGGCATCCGGGGGTGCCATTGCTACCATTCCATTAAGGCACTTTATTAATGGTCAAGAAGGTATTAAAATCAAAATATTACCTTTCCAAAAGAATTAATGAAAAGATTGTGTGTAATTAAATAAGACCATGACAGATGTTAAATTCTTTCGAGAGTAGGGTTTCTTGACCGTGAAATTATATGGTAAAGCTGGTAGAACCCAGCATCCATAACACACATGACAGGGATATGTACCAATCAGGACCTCCCATCTAATGTGATCTATCATTGATGTAAAATGGCTCAAAAAGATCATTGGTGGTATGACAATAACCATCTAACCAGTCCTTCAAAGTGACGGTAGAAAACAAACATTTTTAGAGGTCTACATTCAGTGGAGCAAAGTGATGGGTGGGATTTTCTAACAGATGTGATTTTCTATACTACATGGTGTCCGATAGATGGATGGTTTTGATTAATACATTCCCTTTCAATCCTCTACCATGTTATGATGATTCCCCCTACTAGCCCCACATGAAACCTCTACTAGGGCGGCCATGGGTTGGAAGCCTGCATGTCAATTGGCCTAACTTGCTTTTAAGGCAGGTTTGCTAAATAGGTCTTGACCTAGAAAATGTGGTTCATTTAAGCAAAATGGTGGTTGTGATTGGGTTGAACCCGGCTTGACCGACCTGCCCATACAAGTTATCATGAGTTGGGCTAGATGTCCAACCCAACCCAAAACCCAAAACAAAATAATAGAAGATGAGTATAGATACATATGATATGTATTTATGTATAGAGCAGTGGTCTCTTGCAAGCAGTGCTGTAGGAGGCCTTACGGGTGAGCCAAGTGGGGGTGAGCTCGGGTGGTCCCAACCGTGATGTGTACTTGAAATCTCCTCCTACCATCAAATGTGTCAACCCATATTATGCCCAAGGTCAGCAATCGGCCACATTCATGATTCAGGTGGGCCACATGATAGGGAATAGTTTACAGGGGGATGCCCACCCTCCAGACTATTTTCCTTGGTGTGGCCCGCCTTAATCTCCTACCAACCTGATTCTTGGGCCGTGGACTTAACGTGTTATGAATCATCTGATGGTCGGAGTGGATTTCACATACACATCACAATAGGCCTTGTAAAAAATCAATAGTGGGCGTCCCTCTACCAATTGTTTCCTTCGGCGTGACCTACTTGAGTCACATGACAACTTGATTTTTGGGGCCTGGGCCTGGTGTGCGACGACACATCTAATGGTCAAATTGGATTTCACATATGTGTCATGGTGGCCCTGTTAAAATTGAGAGTGTGCATTCCTTTCCTAACCGTTTCCCTTGGTGTGGCCCACCTGAGTCACGAACTGACTTGATTTTTGGGCCATGGGCCTGACATAGGTTGACGCATTTGATTGTCAGAGTGAATTTCACGTACAAATCAAAGTGGGGCCCACTGAGCCCACCCCCACTTTGCTCACACATAAGGTCTCCTGTGGCCCTCCTCGTAGGAGACCATTTTCCTTTATGTATATATCCACTTATTAGGCTATGCTTGGTATACCTTTAATCCAATATGCCATTTATACTTTAGTTGGGTCTTACCAAGTTGGCAAGCTTGATTAATTACAATTAAGTGGGTTAGATTGGGTTAGGCTTGGTCTAATGAATTTTAAGCGGGTGTAGTTGGGCCATCGGGTAATGAGTCACATGTCTGTTTTGGGCCATAGTTTGTGGCATGTATAGTAAACAAGTTGTGCTTGAGTTGACCTTGATTTGACCTGAAGCAACCCCATTGCCACCTCTATGCATGCACCTTGTACCAGCATGGCACATTTGCAGAACATCAAAATTATGCATGGTATGGAGCTCCATGTAGATGACCTAGTGAAAAATTTAGGCTAGTCAACTCATCAGGTGCATGACACTTGTTTGTTGAATGATGACCATTGGTTTGGCCCAGTCCATCAATAAGTTATACGGGCAGGTTGGGCTAGGTTCAACCCGAGCACGACCATTTACTTAAATGGTCCACATTTTTTATCCCGAGCCCAAACTCTACCATTTAGCTAGGCCCAAACTCACATCAGAAGCAGGTCAGGCTATTTGTCCTACAAGCCGACTTGAACCATTTTGACCCCTACTTCTAAAGAATAAAATGCAATGTAACCAGGTATTACGTGCTAGTTCACCACCCCTTTTAAAGTTGTGGACTCTTCTCGACCATAAGCATGGTATGCATGGATAGAAATCCGGACCATCCAAATTGTGGACCCCTTTTAAAGTTGTGGACTCTTCTCGACCATAAGCATGGCATGCATGGATAGAAATCCGGACCATCCAAATTGTGGACCCCTTTGTCGTTTGATCATGGCTTGAGATTCACAATGATTAAATAAGCTCAACCGTTTTATAGCTCTCATTGAATTTGGATTACTGAATCCTTTTTTTTTTTTTTTTTGCCTAATAATATTCATCATTTGGATGGTTGATCTCATTATCCGCAATATGTTCAATAGAAGAAGTATGTGTCAAACATTTGTATACTAGGTGATGATGGAACTTCGACAAAAATGCACAAATTAAATGAGAGTACATGACACATTAACTTGTTATCGAACTAAGGTTTCCCCTTTGACTTGTGCTTGGCATAGACATTATGAACCACCCTTTTTAACCAGTTGTCACTTAGTCCATGCCAATAGTGGGACTTGGGTTCATGAAGTATGCTAAAACCCAATTGAAAAATGAATTAGTGATATTACTAAAAAAATGCAAGAAATTAGGTGATGCAACATACAAAAATTGAAGACTAATAACTTATTAGCTAGGTAATTGTTTGTTCATGAAAAAATTGACGACTAATAAGTAATAACTTATTAGCTAGGTAATTGCGTGCTCATGAGTCTTGTTCCATCCTTGATTAATGATATTATGTACCCATCTATAGGACCAAGGGGTTGTACCTTGGTGGTGTCTTTCATGATCTACATCGATTCGTACATTGGCCCTATCAACGGCCATGTCTCACTATCCACCACCCTTAGGAATTTATAAATGAGTTTTAGAATGACGATCACATCATGAATGCAGTCTTAGAGTGCATTGCTCAAGATAATTGACACAATCTTGTCTCGATGGACCGGCACTTGCACCCCATTTTGACCATTCCTCAGAGTAGAATAGGCCTCTGATGAGGACATCGTGCACACGCACGGCCGCACACCACCACCCCTACGCACATGTATGCTTGCAGAAGGAGGATCCCATCATCGATCTGGCTCGATGACGACGTCCAGGAGGGCCTCCTAGCTAGAAGACAAGTTTTGGTTCAGTAAAAGTGGGCCCGATAGTCAAGAAAAGCCCATCATGGGATCTCATGATCGTGGCCCACTCGTCGGATTGATTTCATTTTTAGGTTTTGCTTATTGTTATTATTTAGAACATTGTGAACGCTTTAGATTTCGTGTTTGGTTTTTATTTTAGTTTACTTCATCGCCAAGTAATAGGTGTCGCACATGGTGCGAGTATAGGGCTCTCCCTATAAATAGGCACCCATTGTAGTTCTTTTGATTCATTGAAGTTTAATAAAAATTCCGCTTTAGTTTTTGCTCTCTTCGTGATGGAAGAACTCAAAAGTGGGTGCGAAGCCCTCCTTTTCGAAGGGCTAACTCACCGTGGTGCGAAGCCACATCGACTCCGATTCATCCCCATCCCCCATCATCTTTTTTTTTTCATCTTCCCCACCATCCATACTTCGAATTTGTCCTTCTGTTGCATCGGAGTTCTTCATTACAAGAGGTTTCAGATTTCACCGTAGGCGAGTTGAAATCGACGGAGCGCCCCAAGCCCCTATCCATACGCGGGATCGTCTTTTCGTTGGTTTTTATCCTCTCATAGCCTTTTTTCATGAAACCTAGCCCAGATTACGTTTTCCTAACTTATATGCCCCTTTCCTTTCCCTAAAGGTTCCTTGATTTGAAACTGGTGAATCCCTTGGATTAGGGACCTGATTACTATGTATGTGTAAGGATTATTTCTTATCTTTGAGTATCGTTTGCTTCATAATTTTTATTGATCCGGACCTATCATGTGTAGGCCTAGACTCGCATAAATTCCCTTTAATGAACGTTTGGATTTTCATGTGGGATGTGGAATTTGTGTAATTGTTTTTGAATGGTATGATCTAAGCCTGAAATCTTGCATATCATATTTACATTTCATGTCCTGCATCAATTGGTATCGAGCCTAAGGTTCTTGTAGGGAATTCACCACATATTTAGGGTTTAGTTTATTTGATCATTATGCATTCAATCCATCATAAATAGTGAATTTTAGTAGCGGTGTGTTATCGCCTTCATATACAATCTCATAGGGTCATTTAGTTTTTTTTTTTTTTTTTAGATGCATATAGTTGCCATACAGTCCTTAGGTTGAGTTAGCTTGTGTATGCCCACACGAACGGGTCGCGGTTTTGGTTTGCACCCTACTCTAAACATGGAGCAACTACAAGAATCAATGGCTAAGTTAACCCAAATAGTTTGAGTCTATGTCTAAGCGCTTGGAACAACGCATGGATCAACGCCTTAACCAATTTGATGATCGCGTTACTCAAATAGAGGCCTCCTCGTGGCAAACCCCACCATTGGGGAAGATGCCCATTCTCAAGCAGGTGGTCGGAGATTAGACAAAGGAATGGAGGCGGCCAAGGAGTTGGTCATGGCGCGCACTCGCACCCGCCCGTGAGGGATATCATGACCAATATGACCCGATGCGCAACTCCTCAAGGGAGTTAGAGTAGATGCCCCTACTTTTGATGGCCACTTAGACTCTAAAGCTTTTTTAGATTGGTTAGCGGATATGGACCACTATTTTGAGTGGTATGATATGTCGGATGCTCGATAGTCCGATTCGCCAAGATGAAGCTTGTGGGTCAAGCAAAGAGGTTTTAGGCGACGGTTGAGCGAAAGAAAGAAAAGCGAGGAACTCCCAATAGTCCATTGGGGCGAAATGAAAGAAACACTTAAAGAGAAACCTCCTTTTTCTTATCGTCTGTTGATTGAGGAGTGGCAATCTCTTATGTGGTTCCATGAATGTTGCTTGACTATATTAAGAAATTCAAGAGTACTTGACCCGTTGTGAGGTTGATGAGGACCCAGTACTCACCCTGCTCGTTTTAAAACGGGCCTCCGTCCCGACATTAGGAGAGAATTGCTCGCCAAAGACATAGACACTATCGAAAATGTTGTACCAAGTAGTGTTAGATGTTGAGCAATACCTTAAAGCATATGTGGGAAATGACTTTCGCGAATCCCAGATTAAGGCCAACCTCTAAGACCTAACACGGATTCCAAAACAAACCTTCCCCTAATGTTCACTAGACCAAGGATGATAAGGGTAAAGAGATTGTCGGGTCTAATTCACGTGGAAGTGGGGCCACTAGGTGTTTTAGATGTCAGGGGTTTGGTCATTTTGCTCACCAGTGCGGCACCAGAGAGGGCACCAAAGTACTCCTTATTGATGGGCAAGTAGAAGTAGTGCCCCCAGAGAGTGATAGTGAGGAGGAATATGAGCCAGTCGGAACCCCTAGTGATGAGGAAGAGGGAGCACAAGAGTCCGTGACCCTCACAATTGTGCGTTGCGCCCTGGCTCAAGCGAAGAACACTGATGACTGGCGCCGCAACACGATCTTCTACACTTATGCGAAATGTGGGGAAAAGAACTGTAAGATGATCGTGGATAGTGGTAGTTGTGCCAACGTGGCATCGACTAGCACTGTGAGTCGTTTGGGCTTGAAGCTGGAAGCCTATCCTCAGCCTTATAGAGTCTCCTGGGTTGATGAGACATCCATTCCAGTCTCGCACCGCTGTCTTGTCCCTATTCAGTTCGAATCTTATAAGGACACAATTTGGTGTGATGTTGTTCCTATGGATATGGGCCATATCATTCTGGGTAGGCCGTGGCTCTATGACAGGGATGTTACCATATTTGGTCGTTCAAATGTGTGTACATTCTGGTTTGAGGGCAAGAAGGTCAAGTTAAATCCTCTACCACCCAAGAATACAACTGGAAAAGAGTTCACCACAAGTAGTGTGAGCGGCCCAAAAGAAGTGAAGGAGTCGAAGTCGAAGTCCAAACCGCTCCATATTTTGAATGCCAAAGACTTTGAGCGTGAAAGTAGGTGGACTCGATGATATACGCCCCTTGTGGCTAGGAGAGTATACCGGAGACTACGTAGAGTTACCCACCGAGGCCATTGGTAGTACATGAGTTTCGTGATGTCTTTCCCCCGATGATTTACCGAATGAGCTTCCCCTATGAGGGATATAATACTGACATGCCATTGATTTAATCCCCTGGGCAACTCTACCAAACCTCCCATTACAGAATGAACCCGAAGGAGCACGCTGAGTTGAAGAGGCAGATTGATGAACTCCTAGAGAAGGGTTTTATTCGAGAGAGCATGAGTCCATGTGCCGTGCCCGCCCTTCTTACACCTAAGAAGGATGGCACATGGAGGATGTGTGTTGATAGTAGGGCCATCAACAAAATCACAATCAAGTATCGGTTTCCCATACCGCGTCTTGATGACATGCTAGATATGATGGCCAATGCTACTATCTTCTTAAAAATTGACCTCAAAAGTGGGTATCACCAAATCCGTATACGTCCTGGTGATGAGTGGAAGACGGCCTTCAAGACGAAAGATGGGTTATATGAGTGGCTAGTTATGCCTTTTGGGTTAACTAATGCCCCAAGCTCTTTCATGCGTGTGATGACCCAAGTGTTGAGACCCTTCATGGGGAAATTCCTAGTCGTATACTTTGATGATATCTTGATTTATAGCATGACTAAGGAGCAACACCTCAACCATTTGAGGCAAGTTTGTGGGATCCTTAGGGCCGAGAAGTTGTACGCCAACCTAAAGAAGTGCGCATTCTTGTCTAGTAGTGTGATCTTCTTAGGTTTTATGAATGTCACCGAGGGCGATCGGCGGATCCCGAGAAGGTCAAGGCCATCATTGGCTCCGAACCCCGCAATATTCATGAGGTGCGCAGCCTTTCATGGCTTAGCCACTTTTTTATAGGCGGTTCATTCGAGGCTTCGGCCCATTGTGGCTCCCATATGATCGCATAAAAAAGGGAGAGTTTCAATGGACAAAGGCCGCCTCGAAGGCCTTCAAGGAGATAAAGGTCAAGATGACCGAAGCTCTATCACGCGACTTCCAGATTTTTCAAAAGCCTCAAGTCGCATGTGACGCGTCGTGAGTCGGCAGAGGAGTACTTAGCTTAGCCAGGAAGGGCACCCTGTCGCCTTTTTAGTGAGAAACCGAACGAGGCGAAGGTAGATATTCCACCTATGACAAGGAATTCTATGCGGTAGTGCAATCACCGTGCCATTGGCGACATTACCTATTACCGCAAGAATTCGTCTTGTTCTCGGATCACGAGGCCTTAAAATACTTGAACTCTCGAAGAAATTAAGCCCCGTGCACGCCAAGTGGGTTCAATCCTTCAAGAGTACACTTTTGTGCTTAAGCACAAGGCCGGTGTAGAGAATAATCCTGACGCGACGCGTTGAGTCGTCGAGTCGTATTACTCAACTCCATGAGCGTTGAAGTTACGGGCCTGAGCGCATCAAAGAAGAGTATTTTGAGTGTCCAGATTTTGGGGTTGTGTATACGTCTTTATTAGAGAGTCCGTGAGCTAATAGTGAGTATTTGATTCTGACGGATATTTATTTAAGTGACCGCTTGTGCATACCACGCACCTCCCTTCGCGATTTTCTTGTCGGGAGTTACATTCTGGGGGGTCGCGGGTCATTTCTTGGCCGTGACAAGACCATTGCCCTAGTGGAGGATAGATTTATTGGCCAAGCCTCAAGCGGGATGTTGCCAAAATTATAGGGCAATGTCGTACTTATCAACCGGCAAAGCAGAGGAAACAGAATATGTGATTATATATACCTTTGCTGGTCCCCTTCATCCCTTGGCAGGGACATCGTATGGACTTCGTGCTTGGACTTCCCAAGACTATTCGAAAGCATGACTCCATATTTGTTGTCGTGGACCGTTTCTCCAAAATGGCCCACTTCGTTCCTTGTTCTAAGACCTCCGACGCCTCTCATGTTGCCAAGTGTTGTTCTTTAGTGAGGTCGTCAAACTGCATGGGTTACCAAAACCATAGTGTCCGACCGTGACGTAAGATTCATGAGTTACTTTTGGAAGACACTATGGCACATGATGAATACTAGGCTCCAATTTTCTTCGCTTACCACCCTCGGACCGATGGCCGACCGAGGTGGTTAATAAGCCTAGGGAGTTTACTTCGATGTTTAGTAGGGGAGCATAAGATGTGGGACGCCGTACTACCCATAGCCGAGTTTGCATACAATAGTTATCAATAGGTCCACAGTCTAAGTCCTTTTGAAGTCGCATCGGTTACAAGCCTAGGAAGCCTATTGATCTTATCCCCATGTCATTATCCCATAGGCCATCGTAAGCAGAGTCTTTTGCATATCACATACATTCATTGATCAAGAAAGGTAAAGATCACTACTAGTAATGAGCAATACAAATTTTCTGCAGACCAACATAGACATTTCAAAGAGTTCAATATTGGGGACTCTGTGATGGTCCGCATCAGGCCCGAGCAGTACCCTCCAGGGGCCGTTCGTAAGTTACACGCGTGTAGCACTGGACCCTTCAAAATTATAAAGCGAAACGGCTCAATGCGTATGAGGTAGATCTTCCACCCTCCATGGGAATTAGTTCCACATTCAATGTGGAGGATCTAGTTGCTTTTCAGGGACCCACTGATACTTTGTCCGGCCCTTCGCCCACCCGTCCTGATTCTCCAAACTTAACCTTTGATCCATGGCCTCTTCCCGACCTTTCATCCCAGCCTCTACCTCCCATACCTAGCCTTCACACCCCAAGAGAGGAAATAGAGGATATCCGGACCATGAGATAATTTCTATGTCGGATGGCGGGTTTGGGTACTTTGTTAAATGAAGTCACGTCCAGCCTTCAGACAAGACATGGCTCACCGAGGCGGAGCTCCGGCGACTTGATCCCGACATCCTGAGCATTCAGAGTTTTATTTCGCCGGATGGCGAAATCTTCGCACCGAGGAGAGTTGATGAGGACATCGTGTACACGCACGGCCGCACACCACCACCCCTACGCACATATGTACGCAGAAGGAGGATCCCATCATCGATCTGGAACGACGTCCAGGGAAGGCCTCCTAGCTAGAAGACAAGTTTTGGTTCAGAAAAGTGGGCCCGATAGTCAAGAAAAGCCCATCATGGGATCTCATGATCGTGGCCCACTCGTCGGATTGATTTCATTTTTTAGGTTTTGCTTATTCATATTATTTAGAACATGTGAACGCTTTAGATTTCAGTATTTGGTTTTTATTTTAGTTTACTTCATCGCCAGTATGTAGTGTCGACATATGAAGTTTTAGCTGGTATAGGGCTCTCTCCTATAAATAGGCACCCATTGTAGTTCTTTTGATTCATGAAGTTTAATAAAAATTCTCGCTTTAGTTTTCGCTTTCTTCGTGAGTTGTGGAAGAACTCAAAAGTAGGTGCTGAAGCCCTCCCTTTTCGAAGGGCTAACTACCGTGGTGCGAAGCCACATCGACTCCGATTCATCCCCATCCCCCATCATCTTTTTTTTTCATCTTCCCCACCATCCATACTTCAATTCGCCTTGGTGTTGCAGATCGGAGTTCTTCATTACTGAAGGTTTCCAGATTTCACCGCAGCGAGTTGAAACTTGACGGAGCGCCCCCAAGCCCCTATCCATACGCGGGATCGTCTTTTGTCTGTGTTTTTATCCTCTCATAGCCTTTTTTCATGAAACCTAGCCCCAGATTACGTTTTCCCTAACTTATATGCCCCTTTCCTTTCCCTAAGGTTCCTTGATTTAAACCGGTGAATCCCTTGGATTAGGGACCTGATTACTATGTATGTGTGAAGGATTATTTCTTATCTTTGAGTATCGTTTGCTTCATAATTTTTATTGGGCCCTATCATGTGTAGGCACTGGACCGCATAAATTCCCTTTAATTGAACGTTTGATTTTCATGTGGGATGTGGAATTTGTGTAATTGTTTCTGAATGGTATGATCTAAGCCTGAAATCTTGCATATCATATTTACATTTCATGTCCTGCATCAGCCTTTAAGCCAGCCTTTTTACTTGCTAATGCTCTCTAAGGTGATGAAACTCATGGTGAACCATGTCGTCCAAGCCGCATTATATTATCATTACACCTTCCTCATTTGTGATAACAACCAAGTGTAGTTGTAAATAAAATTCACGATTGCCCCCACCTCCATAGTCACACTCGTAGCTTGACGTAGGAAAACTAACCACTTGCTCTAAAAGCTCAAACTGATAGAGCATGTTGAATCAATCCCTTTATCTTATAGCCTAGGTCCCCCCCCCCCCCCCCCCCCACTGTGGGGCTCCTCACACGAGCGACTCGCCTCCTGCATTAATCACTCTTGGTGAGGAGTCTTGAATATGAGACCTCTCGCTTTGATACTACTTTTGATGCAGGACAACTAACCACTTGCTCTAAAACCTCGAACTGATGGAGCGTGGCGAATCAATCCCTTTATCTCATAACCCAGGTCATGCCCTCAGCCGAATCCCCCTCGTGGGCTCCACTTCACGTGGGTCCCTCCTCACACGAGCCACCCACCCCGAGTGTGCCCCTGCTTCACATAGGCCACCCCACTCGAGCCCGGTGTGAAAATGCCATCCTATTTGAGTGTGCCCTGCAATGATATCACTTTTAATGCAGGACAACTAACCTCTTGCTTTAAAAGCTCGAACTGATAGAGCGTGGCGAATCAATCCCTTTATCTCATAGCCCAAGTCAGGCCCTCGGTCGAAAACCCCCCAGTGGACCCCACTTCAAATGGGTCCCGCCTCACATGAGCCACTCGCCTCACACGGGCTGCCCACCCCGAGTGTGGCCTCACTTCACACAGGCCACCCCACTCGAGCCTGGTGTGAAAATGCCTTTACATTAGCATGCCTCTCCGTTATTGCTTGGAGCATCAAATTGATGCAATGGACAAAGCATAGAGGCAATACATGTTGTAGTTTTTTGTCAACTCCCTTGTCTTTACGAACACACTCCACATCCATGATAATCTAAGATAGGCTGCTCGATCCTTCTTGCATGGTGATTTTCATCAATCCATAAACTGTACCTTGCATCCTTAATGTTGTTCGACAAATTGACAGACTTAAGGAAGATGGTTCTCTCTTTGCAGTATACCGTGATGACGGACAATCTAGTCGGTCTTGTCCATCCATCATATATCAATGTCACCCATACATCTCTCATGATAGCTTCATCAAATTAATATAATCTTGCATCTGGTCATGTAGGTGGCATCCAACATTCAACATTCTCGTGTGGTGTAGGAGGTTTTACACTTTGGCCCAAATGTAGCACTTCATCAATCATGTTTTTGAAATTCTTAATTGACAAGGATTTGGTTGTAGATGGAGAACATAGAGATAAACAAACTCGTCCTCTCCTTGATGTTCCCCTTACTCCATAGATCCTTTAGGTGCTTCTACCTCACGGCCCTCACCCCCTCACTCCTATACAATGAAGATTCCGTGGGTGGATCCGATACATGAGCAATCTGCGTACGTTGCCTACTCCCTTCCCCCCTGTCTTATGCTTGCAGATGCTCTCTAAGGTGATGAAACTTGTGGCAAACCATACTGTCCCAAGCCACACTATGTTACCATTATACCTTTTCCTCTTTTCTAATAACAACCAAGTGTGTTTAATAGATAAAATTTATGATTGCCATCGCCTTGACAATCACACTTTCCACAACTTGCCTCTTATGTATTGCCTGGAGCATCAAATCTATGCAATGGACAAAGTATAGGACACTGCAGGTTGTAGTTTTTCATCAAATCCTTTGTCTTTATGAACACACTCCCATTGTCTGTGACAAACTGAGTTAGTTTGCTCAGTCCACCTCCTGCATGGTGGTCTTCATTAGTCCATAAATGTACTTTTATGTCCTTAATGTTGTTCGATATGTTGATAGACTTAAGAAAGATGGTCTTCCCTTTGCATACCATAAAATTGATAATGGATAATCTAGTTGGTCTTGTCCATCCATCACGTATAATCTCACATCCAATCATTTAGGTGACATCCAACATTGTCATGTGATGTAGGAGGCTTTACACATGGGCCCACCTTGAAATTTGAAAAACGTTGCCTCAAATGTTTTACAATGCATTGAAATCATGCATAATTATAGACTTCCAACTATTTTCTTCCTAATCAATACGCAAGAAACAAATTTAAATGCATTTAATTTAACTTTCCTCACTGGTAGATGTTTCGAAGTTAATGGAAGATACTAGGTTATTTTCGTTGTCAAAGTTGTTTAATAAAATTGTTAAGGCCGAAGAAAATGCTAGAGGAATAGAGGAAAAGTATCATGGTACCTATTTATAAGAACTAAGGAGACATACCGAATTACATTAACTATTATCGTGGGATTAAACTTATGAGTCATACTATGGAACTTTGAGAGGGAGTGATGGAGTAAGGATTTAGGCATGAGACGAATGTATTAGAAAATCAATATTTCATGCCAGGGAGGTATAGTGTTGAAGCTATATTCATACTTAGACAATTGATGGAGAAATATAAGGAACAGAGGAAGGATCGCAACATGGTCCTTATTGACTTAGAGAAAGCGTATGTTGGGTCCCTATAGAGTTGATCTGGCAGGTGTTGGGATAGAATGGAGTTTCAAGAGGCTATATTGACATGAATAAGCACATGTATGGGGAAGCGGTAGGCGGTAGCAAATGCGAGGCTGACCAGTGGAGTGAAGTTCCTAATTACTGTAGGCTACACTAGGGGTTAGGATCAAGCCTATACCTTTTTGCATTGGTTGATAATGACGAGTTCTCCCATGGTGTATGTTGTTTGTGGATGATGTAGTTTTGATTGACAAGACAAGGCATGGAATAAACACAAAGCTAGATTTATGTACAGATGCATTAGAATCTAAAGGATGTAAAATAAGTTAAATTAAAACAAAGTGTATGTAGTGTAATTTTAGTAACAATAGGAGTGGAAATGAGGAATTAATTAAGATTGTTGACCAAGAAATATCCCAATATGACCACTTGCAAATATTGGGTCAATAATTCATGAGTCTGGGGAGGTTGAAAAGGATGTTGACGTGGGATAACTAACCACTTGCTCTAAAAGCTCGAACTGATAGAGCATGATGAATCAATCCCTTTATCTCATAGCCGAAGTCAGGCCCTCGGTCGAACCACCCTTGTGAGCCCCACTTCACATGGATCTCACTTCACATGAGCCACCCACCTCACACGGGCCGCCCATCCCGAGTGTACCCCTAATTCACATAGGCCACCCCACTCGAGCTCGGTGTGAAAATGCCCATGCATTAATCATCTCCGGTGAGGAGTCTCAAACATGAGACTTCTTGCTTTGATACCACTTTTGACCCAGGACAATTAACCACTTGCTTTAGAAGCTCGTACTGATAAAGTGTGGCGAATCGATCCCTTTATCTCATAGCCCAAGTTAGGCCCTCGGTTGAACCGCCCTCGTGGGCCCCACTTCACCTGGGTCTCGCCTCACACAAGCCACTTGTCTCACACAGGCCGCCTACCCTGAGTGTGCTCCTGCATTAATCATCCCCGGTGAGGAGTCTCGAACACGAGACCTCCTGCTCTGATACCACTTTTGATGCATGACAACTAACCACTTGTTCTAAAAGCTCGAACTGATAAAGTGTGGCGTGTCAATCCCTTTATCTCATAGCCCAAGTTAGGCCCTCAGTCGAACCGCCCTCGTGGGCCCCACTTCACATGGGTCTCGCCTCACACGAGCCACCCGTCTCACACGGGCCGCCCATCTTGAGCATGCCCCGCTTCACACAGGCCACCCCACTTGAGCCCGGTGTGAAAATGCCCCTGCATTTGATGTTGCCCATAAAATTCAAGCTGGGTGGAGGAAATGGAGATTTGCCTCGAAAGTTTTATGTAATTCTAATGTACTAATCAAATTGAAGAGGAAATATTATGGGGTAGCTATAAGAGGGGCCATACTTATTTTTTTGAAAGGTACTAGCCGTACTTTATGGCATAGAATGTTTGCCAGTTAAGGAACCACATGCTAATAGGATGAGTGTAGCTGAAATGTGGATGTTGAAATGGATGAGTGGCAAGACGAGATAGGATAGAATTAGAATTGAATGCATTTGGGGGAACTTAGGAGTCACACCAATAGGTAATAAGATGAGGGAAGGTAGACTTGGATGGTTTGGTCATCTACAACAGAGACCAAAGACTCCACAGATTGGGAGTGAGTTGGTGCAAGTTGAAGGCTCTAAAAAGGCAAGGGGAAGGCCCAAAAGGATGTGGGTGGAGGTAGTGAGAATAGACTTGATGACCTATGGTCTAACTGAAGTTATGGCCTTTGATAGAGTGGAATAACAGAATAAGATTCATGTAGTTGACCCAAATTAGTTGGGATGAGGCTGAGATGATGATGATATTGAATCTAACTTCTCTCGCCAAGTGGATTTTGTCCCATTTTCATTATTGGATCGCGATTTCTCTGCCAAAATCATGTTTTGATGCTAAGGAACTCAATTGGAGATGTCAAAACACTCCACACATTTTCCCCCAAAAATTTTGAAGTGTGCGTGTCTCTCTCTCTCTCTCTCTCTCTATATATATATATATATATATATATATATTTCTGGTTTTTAAGGAATTTCAATAAGTATCATGCATTGAAAATACATTTCATTTACATAAAGGGTCATTAGAATATCGCGACATGTCTCACAATATAAGTGATAACGGCCAATACTATCGTCACAAAGAACCTTGGTTGGTGGAGCCATTACCCACATTTTTGTATGTTTTGTCCCTTGAATGCTGTAATTATTTTCAGTAGCACAGAACAGGGGATTTTTTATTTTATTTTTATTTTTATTTTATTTTATTTTATTTATTCATTTATTTTTGATGTCTCTGTGCACAAGCATGCTCA
Source organism: Magnolia changhungtana (assembly GCA_030180095.1). Lineage (NCBI taxonomy): Eukaryota > Viridiplantae > Streptophyta > Magnoliopsida > Magnoliales > Magnoliaceae > Magnolia > Magnolia changhungtana. The sequence goes on from JASAUF010000667.1 coordinate 3,520,834, forward strand.
CACCATGAAAACATGTGCTGGTTTCATGCAACTGAAGAAATGAGAGTTTGAGAGGGATGCACTATGATTCTATGACTTAAGTGTGTTCCCTGAATGTCATTCTTCATTCCTTTTGATAATAAATGCTGCTTATGCTCTACATCTGCCTTTAGGTTTTGATATCTTGGTTGGTATTGGTAATGGATCAAACCATTTTTATTTTGCACTGTATATAGTTATCCCATCTTTCAGATTTTTCTTATGGACACTGCCACTCCTATTTAAACTTCAGCATCTGGAAAATTCAATTTCCTCTCTTCTTTGTTTTCTTTTCTTTCAATCACAGGGGATTATTTAAGAATAGAAGTGCTACAGTATATTATGTAGACAACTGCATGACTGTTGTCACGGAAGTGGCATAGATGGAAATAAAAGTCCTCGTGCAGGTTCTCCAAATACATCAAACTTTTGTTGGGGATTAGTAGCAGAATTTTCCATGGTAGACTCAACGGCTGCACGTTGTCCAAATATTGTTTATAGGCCTATACGGCCATCTGATCTTGAAGTTCTCGAGCAGATGCACATTGCTTTGTTTCCTATCAGGTTAGATGCAGTATAACTGATACTGTTTCAGTAGTCAAGTGTCCTATGTGAAGCTTTATGGCATTACTTAACCCGAATATGAAATTTGTTGGTTAATGGATGTCTGTGAGTTTCTCTTACATTTGTAGGTACGAGTCCGAATTCTTCCGTAATGTGGTCAATGGCCATGACATTGTCTCTTGGGCTGCTGTTGACAGCAGCAGGCCAGACAGTCAATGTGATGAACTTATCGGATTTGTCACTGCACGCATCATTGCAGCAAAAGAAAGCGAGGTGCATTTCGAGACTGATATTCAAAACACTATATATGCTTAGATTTATTTGCAAGTCTCAAATTCATTGAAGCTCTTTGTTGGCCTGACAGATTGGGGATATGCTGGGATATGATTCTTCAAGGACTGATCAAACACTTGTTTATGTTCTGACACTTGGTGTTGTAGAAGCTTACAGAAATCTTGGAATAGGTACTTCTCTTCTCCTCTATTTTGTTTGTCTGATGATTCCATGCTCCCATTAATGCATATCCATGCTAATTGTACTTGCAGCCAGTTCTCTTATTCGGGAGGTAATCAAATATGCTGCCAGCATGCCTGTTTGCAGAGCGGTTTACTTGCATGTCATTTCTTATAATGATCCCGCTATTCATTTCTATAAGAAGATGCAATTCAAGTGTTTAAGAAGATTATCAAGTTTTTATTACATCAAGGGCCGACATTATGATTCATTCTTGTTTGTGTACTACGTAAATGGCGGTCGATCTACTTGCTCTCCGCTGTAAGTAAAATAATCCTTCCCCTTTAAATTGTAGCATTTTGATTATTTGTGCCTTTTATTTTGTTACTTCTAGAGATATAAAATAGAAAACTCTCTACTGAGATGTGGGGTTTATCTGCCTTTGCCGTTTATATCAAATCAGGAGTTGGGGGTTCGGAAATTTTTTTTTTTTTTTTGAAAGATAACGATTTATATTAAAAGGGAAGAAAAGATACAAAAGAAGAAGTGAGAGACTGCTGAGAAAGCAGAAACAACTACACCTCAAGGAAAAGAAAATCAAAATCCTTAAAAGCATCTACTTGAGTGGCCCATTCAATCAACAAACATTTTGCTTTGACGGTCACCACATCAGCGGGATTAGACGAATTCTTAAAACATCTACTATTTCTTTCTTCCCATACGGACCACCATATAGCAAGAATAGCCATCCTCTATAACCTTGTCTCTCTCTTTCCTATTTTGATCCTGTGCCAGGCTTTTAGAAGAAAGTCCTTCGAAGCCGTAAAACACCAACTGATTCTAAAGCGCACCAGAAAATCTGCCCAAATAGTAGCTATAAAAGGGCAATGGATCAGGAGATGATCAACCGATTCTGCTTCCCCCATACAGCAGAGACAAACATTTGTTAAAATCATCCCCCTCTTTCTCAAATTATCCATTGTAACAATTGTTCTTTTCCCAACTAGCCATCCAAAAACCAAGGCTTTCAGGGGAGCCGAGTAGTACCAAACATGGTGAGAGATGATCTCCTGGAGAGTTGTGGTTGAAGAGAAGCATCTTATATAGAGATTTGACTGTAAACCGAAGGGATTTTTCCGATCTCCAGATGATCCTGTCGTCTTTTAATTGATTTGGACAAGATTCGTACACGCAGCTAAGCAGATTCACATAGTCCTCAATCTCCCAGTCTTGGAGATTCCTTCTACATTGCAGATTCCACACCGTCTTGCCTTTCATAATCGAGTAACAATCAGCAACACAGATTTCCTGATTTGGAGCCAGCCGAAACATATTTGGAAACCTATCTTTCAGAGGAACCTCTCCCAACCACTTATCTTTCCACAAAAGAATTCTGTCTCCCTTACCTAGCTCAAAACTAATTGGATGGTCTTTTTTTTCATCTGAAGAATGCCTTTCCATATGGCAGAGGCCCTATATGATGACGAATCTTTTGTCCACCAGTCCCCAACAGAACTGCCATACTTACACTTGATAATTTTATTCCACAGGCTTTCACTTTCCGTTCCCAGTCTCCAAGACCATTTACCAAGAAGAGCTTGATTCATCGTCTTTAGATCCTTGATGCCCGCTCCATCTTTATAGTGATTATACACTTGCTTCCATTCTACTAAATGAAACCTCCTTTTGTCCCCCTTTCCTTTTAATGCAGGGGCATTTTCACATTGGGCTCGAGTGGGGTCGCTTGTGGGATGCCATACACACTTGATAATTTTGAGACTCCACAGGCTTTCACTTTCCGGGGACACACTCGGGGTCCCAGTCTCGAGGTCAAAACCTATGAAATTTACTATGAGATGGATTAATTTGCCATACTCTAACAAGAGCTTGATTGCATCGTATCGAGCGGGAGGTCTCGGGTTCGAGATCCTGTGGGTGATTAATGCGGGGCATTTTCACACCGGGCTTGAGTGGGGTCGCTTGTGGAATGCAGAGGTACACTACGGCCCACGGAGGAGGTCTCGTGTTCGAGACTCCACCACGAGGTGATTGATGCGCATTTCACACCAGGGCTCGAGTGGGGTAGATGGGATACACACTTGCCCATGTGATTTGGGGCCCCATTCCAGGTCTTAAAACCCATGAGATGTGGGGCCTGGGCTATGAGATAAATGGATTAATTTGCCATACTCTAATAGTTCGGGCTTTTAGAGCAAGTGTTTAATTGTCCTGCATCACCTTTCCAAAGAAAATTGCGTCTAAGCTTGTCTATAGAAACTAAAACCGAAGTTGGGCACCTATATAAGGACATGAAATACAGGGGCAAGTTAGAGAGGGCTGCTTTTTTGAGCGTTAGATGACCTCCTATTGATAAGAATCGACATTTCGAAGCTGCTAGATATTTCTCAAACCTGTAGATAACCTTCTCTCATAGAACTTTAGGAGGAGGACCGATACAGAGTTGGAGACCAACATATGAAGTTGGGAAAGAGTCTGAGGAGCAACTGAACAGATCCGCATAATCAACAACTTCCTGCTTCTCCAGATTAACCCCGAACATTTTAGATTTGGCCATATTGATTTTCAGGCCCAATACAACCTCAAAACAGCGGATGGCATATTTTCAGTCGGGAGTTCAGAAAATTTTTTCCAAGTTCTTTCTTTTTTCTTGAGTCAGGGGTCAATACTCTTTTGTCCGCTGCTTGTGGGCATATAACAATTTCTTGTTCTTTTTTTATTTTTTCGTTGAAAAAGTAAACTTTCATGGACCTCCCTAGACATGAATTTGAAGCATTGCTGGTCTAAGAGTTCTATAAACCTTTAAGGTTATGCATGAGCTCTAAGCCATGGGGTCAAAGCGAACTGATCACGTGCATGCAACAGCACCACTAGTTGTGGTACCATACGATCTTTCCCACCAACATCTCACTTGTCATCAGTGCCATGAAAACCATAGGCCCTGCCATGAAGATCACCCTTCTCGAAAGTCAGACTGATGCACTCACTAGGTGGGCCACATCTGTTTGTTAGCCAGACCATTGTTTGTCCATTGTTTCCAATGGTGTGACCCACCTGATGAGCAGACATGCTTGATTTTCGTGCCAGGTGATCATTGTGGTGGGGCCAACCATTTGTAGGCACTGATGTCCTGCATGAGTGGCACGTTGTTGGGAAAGAAAAAGGCACACTCTACCACAAGTTGTGATATCTTGTAGGCAATCAATTCTGAAGGTCAAACTGTTATGGAATGAGACTATTTTGACCAGGGGAATGGAAGTGATTAAAGTAGAGGATGACGCAGGGAAGGATGTGATGAGGTCGATCACCGTCTTCCTCAGGGATAACTACTCCGAATCCACGGAGCTCTTTGGACTCCTCACGGAGTTTCCTCGAATCCACGAGGGATAAAATAGAAATAATTTCTAATAAATTTGAAAATAAATTGATTGATGATAAAAATGAAATTACAATCCTTTAAATGATGAGTTCAAACCTAGGATGGAGTTTTAGACTCAAACTCCAACTCAAAACTCCCTAAAAACGTGACTTAAACTTACTATTTATAGATGGTCATGATTCCCATGGTTTTCGGCCAAAAATAATAAGTGTCCAATTTGGTCCAATTTGGCCTAACCACGTTATTCTCCTAATTTTTCTAAGCCCTTTTCATGTTGGGCACAACTCCTACAACTCAAAGGATCAATAATTATGATCGGATTAAGACTTACTATTTATAGTAAAATAGTAAGTTTACTTGCTAGAGTTAGAATCACTGATATCATTCTTCTTTTTTCCTTGTTAACTTCTTGCTGATCTGATTGTGGTGTTTGTTATGCAGGGATCTCATGGCAGCACTGGCGACATACGTCAGGAGCCTATTTTCATCTCTGGCTGCAAAGCTGTGGAAGAAGGAAGAGAAAAAGGCAGCAAGATGGTCCAAATGCAAAGAAACTAGTTCTCTCCTAATTACCCAGAACAAGCGGATCCACACTGCTGAGAATGCTGCATGCCAATGCGTTTAGGTGCTAATTCCTCTGTGGCTCTGCTATATTCCAGCAGGAACTCTCAGAGGGATTTGTCACAGCCCGTCTACTCTCATTCTGGCTTTCATTGTTGTAGATTTTGCATAACACATGTAAATTAATTTAAAATGTGGTTCCTTTCGGTTGTAATATCTTCAGATCTTTAAAAGGCATGCCCTTGCCTATATAATTTATTTTATGAGATTCAGGGGTTGTTTGGCATCTTAGGTTTGGATTTTTAACTAAAGAATCCAAAACCATGTTTTTCAATTCCTGCCATTGGCAGCCTGGATTTCGATCCTGTGGAATTCAGAAACTGTGTTTGATATCTTGGATTTTCTAAAAGGCCACTTGAGAGAACAGTTATGACAGTAGGAGAGGGTTGAAAATCTTCCAATTTCTCATATAAAGGCCTTGTTGAGGGTTTAAATACTACAGGCCCAAGTAGCCTTCACATTCCCTTCAGGAATGGGTTTAATGTGTAAGCTCGTACCATGTTCATCATCTGTGCCTTTTCAAACCAGTTTCAAGTTGTGAAAAATAGAAGCAGATTGCGTGCTGAGTAACTCTATACACAATACTTTGCTGATTAAACTCTGTGAGGACCACTGTGGATGTATTTGTCTTTATCCATGCCGTCCATCCTTACCAGCTCATTTTAGGGTTTGAGCCCAAAATTGAAGCATATCGAAAGCTCAAGTGGACTACACCACAGGTAACAGTGGGGATAATGATGTGTGCTGTTGAAACCTTCATAGGACCCATAGTGACGTTTATTCATCATCCAACCTGTTACAGAAATATCAGCTTGATCCAAGACTAATGTCACCCCAGAAAGGTTTTCAATAGTAGGCGTTCAATTCACATGGTTTCTCGTGGTGTTGTCCACTTGAGCTTTGGATATGCGTTAATTTTGAGCTCATGCTCTAATATGCTGGTAGAAAGGATGATGACCTGATGAGCTAATATGCTGGTAGAAAGGATGATGACCTGATGAGCCACATACATCAGATGTTTATAAGGTGTCACAGACATGAATGAAAGGAAAACAGAAATATCAACTTGATCCAATACTTCTGTAGCCCCCAATAAGGTTTTCAATGTTAGGCGTTCAATTCACATTATTTCCTGTGATGTTGTCCACTTGAGCTTTGGATTTTGAGCTCATGCCCTAAAATGAACTGGTAGAAAGGATGGATGACATGGATAAGACACATACATCACGGTGGACCTATAGAGTTACTCAGTACGCAATCCACTTCCGTGAAAAATGCATCAGAAAACATGATTATATTCATCTACATTTCTTATAAAATAAATCCATGAGAAAACAACCACAAAGTGAAAAATGCCAAGCCTCACCCACCAAATCCAGCAGAAGAGAGGGAGAGAGAACTGCTGCTTCCGAAGCTCCAGTGTCCTTGACCCAGCAGCGTTCTCAGCTTCTAATGCAGCAAATCTCATCCCAGAAGATTTCGGGAGCAGATCCGGTCAGGCTGTGACCATGGCCCCACCTTTATGTACATGTTGTATATCCACACCATCCGTCGGTTTTATCAGTTCGTTTCAGGGCATGAGAAAAAAATGAAGCAGATCCAAATCTCAGGTGGACCACACTACGTGAAATAATTGTGATTGAACGCACACCCTTACAAACTTCCTAGGGCCCACCATAACGTTTATTTGCCATCCAAACTGTTAATAAAGAATAAAGGGAAAAGACAAATATCATTTTGATCTAAAACTCTCGTGGCCCATAAGAAGTTTTAATGATCAATGTCTCCGGCCAATCAACCTCCTGATTATCTCCAACTCCATGTGTTATCTCTTAATCAGAGCTGCTATGCCACTCCTAAGTGTTACTAGTTTTGGTTTTGAGTTAAAATAATTTAAAATGGAGAGATAAAAGGAGTTAGTTCGTTTTTGTCTCTTACATAACCTCTGGTCTTTTATTTTTTCCTGTTCGAGAACTTTAGTCCTGCATCAAATTGTCCCTAACTTTGAGAAGCCTTTATAAAGAGTTCATTTTTAAAATTGTCTAGACACGTGTTACTTGTTTAACTAATTCCACATCAGTTAAAATTCGTATTTTAGAGAAAAAAATTCGGATTAAAACTTTTGGCTATTAATTTTTATTTTCCCTACTTTCTTGAGGTATACAAGATTATAAAGTCTCTGTTCAAGGAGAAGCCAGAGATCAACAAACTACGACCTAGTGCTTCATATGGTGGTGGCGAATTTGTCTTTTAGACAGTAAGTCACATGCCACGGTTCTCCTGCTTCTGTTATTACTGTTATCTATAATTCACCCCTTTTCAATTACTACGTTGATTAGTTATTATTGGATTCAAAGTTATTAGTTTATTATGAATTTCCATAGAATTTATTAAAATTCCAAATAACAGTTCCCACTGTTGTGCTCTCAGTTATTGCCTGTCCTAGTTGTATTCTTCTAATTACAGCTAGTTGTGCAATTCTCCGGTTTGAGTTGCCCCACCATATGGTGGTTTTTAATTGTTTCTTTTTCTTCTTTTTTCCTTTATTAATATATTACCTCGAATATAAGAAAAAGAAAAAGAAAAAAGAATATAAGTGTTTATAAATGAATAGGTTGGATTTTAATTACCTTAAGGACGTGTTGGATTTTACCCTCTCATCCTTACTTCCTTCTCTCTTTGCATCCATGTGTGGCTCGCACATGAGCCCATTCAACAAAGGCAATGTGAGGCTCTGTGATGATCATGTAATATTAAAATGTGTTTTTAATTAGATTAATAAAATGTTAGAAATTTTGAAAATCTGCATGCTTATAAAACAATTGCTTTAGTTTTAGCCACCACCAGGATGGGTTGGATTTTATTGGCTCCTGTGTGACGAGCTCACTTTCTCTTATTCAGTTTGCATGTGGCTCGCATATACATGAGCCATTCAACAAAGCCTATGTGGGGCTACCATGATGACTCTATAATATCTATTTAGACATCTGTTATGCCGCCTTATATTAAGACATTAACTCGGTTGAAAATGAGAAAAGTGTGGATGGGTCACCTACCATTGATGATCTTCTCTTACTATTTACACGTGTAGACACATTCTTCCTCTCCTGACATGGATTGCACGTGCAAAGGATTCCTGCAGCTTGTAAGCTCCATGGGGCTTATTGCCTGCTTTGTTTATGCCCTTGGCCAGCTCATTTTAGGACATGAGGTAGATCCGTGCTCATGTGGACCACAAATAGGAAATTATTGAGTGTAAACACATGTACGGATTTTGAATTGTTTCGTCTGATTTTTCAGGCCTGAGCCCGGCTCACTGACACCCCAATTTGCATGCATACGAGCAGCTGGGTTTGATGAACGTAGGCCTTGAAGAGTTTGTTCTTATCCCAGGGAGATGAGGGATAATTAAAAGAGTGCCGCTAGTCATTTTCGTCTAATGGCAGTACTCAAATGGCGGATTTTAACCGTCCTTCCTGTTTTGTGGTGGCACACCCAATCCGCGTCTCTGTTCAGTCAATCCACCAAACTAGTTCCATGTTTAAAATTCGTGGAAAATTTCCAACTCTAATCATGCGGGCCCCACCGTATTATTGAGGAGCTTTCCTCGCCCTGAGACGTAGCAGATAAGGCAGTGGATCCAGACTGTCAATTTAGTAGGTCACATTGAAAGGATGATTGGAAGCATCAGTCTGCGAGGAGAGGATCATCCTTTAACATGGGCCATCAACATAGGACCCACAAGATGGACGATCTGGACACACCACCTTGACTGTTAGACCATGCCGCGGTGCATTGAACCATGCATTAGGCTCTCGGTGCATTGAACCATGCAACCATGGTGCCAGCGGAGAATCTGGCCCATCCAGACCGTTTCTAACGGATGAGATGATCAGTGGGTGAAGGAAAGTCAAGTCAACATGAATGCGTGTCGAAAAGAAAGACCCTTAGTCGACGAGATGTTAGTCTACACTCTACAGTGTAAGTTCCCCACGACAAGACGTTAGTCTACGGTGTGAGTTCCCTACAACAAGACGCCAGCCGACAGCCAATCTGGACGGTTGTAAGCCATTCATTGTAGATGGATTACAGCCCAAATTTCCCACTCATCTGAATGATCTTGACCGTTTGATTTTTAGGTTAGACCATTGATCTCTTTAGCCATCCAGTTTGGACATGGATTGTAGTGGCAGGGGCTCTGTGGGGCCACCATGGTGTATGTGTTTTTATCCACGTCGTCCAACCATTTTAACATATAGTTTTAAGGCAAGAGTCCTAAAAAGAGGCAGATCCAAGCTCAAGTAGGCCACACCACACGAAACAGTAGGGATTAAACACTTACGGTTGAAAACTACTTGGGGGCACAGAAGTTTCTGATCAAGATTATATTTGTGTTTTCCCATCATCCAGGTCCATGTGACCTTGTGAACAGGTTGGATGGAAAATAAATATCACTGTGGGTCCTAGTATAGTTTCAATGGTGGTGTCCTTATCATCACTGCTTCCTGTGGTGTGGCCTACTTGAACCTTGGATCTGGTTCCTTTTTTACCTCATATCTTTAAAATAATCTTTTAAAATGGATGGACGGCTGTGGATAAAACAAATGGATCACAGTTAGCCCCACTTTGTAGTCTTTACTGTTATACCACCTTGTAGTCTTTACTCTTTAGTATCAACTGTGTGGACACGGATTGCATCCTAACCCCATCAAGACGGTATCGGATCCGTGTCACTACCAGTTGACCACGGAAGTTTTTATGAAGAAGATACTATGTGAAATGAACACGTTGGATGGAAAATAAATATCACGGTGGGCCGTGGTATAACAGTGAACCACTGCTTCCTGAGGTGTGGCCTCATTGAAGGAAAACTGAAAAAATGATAGATTACCAGACAAGACGGCCCTTGAGGCACTCAATAGGGGTAGGGCTGTATGTGGAATCGACGGGCTTGAGCAGCCACGATAAAACTTGGGTGGGTTTTCGGCGATCCGATGACTCAAGCTAACAATATATGCCGGATTTCTCTCTCCCGGATAGATTGTGTGCTACACAAGAGTAGCTTTCCTATATTTTAGTTTGTTTGTTTAGGAAAAATAATGCTTTTTATGATAAATAATGACTTATATAATTAATAAAATTATAGATATAAAAGATAAGACCTTTATTGAAATATGATAGGCTAATGTAATAATGAAATATTAGCCTGTATCTACCTGAATAACCCGACTAACCCGACTAAGCTCGCTTGGGTTGGGCTTGGGTTGAGAATTCCCAACCCAAGGTTGGGTTGAGTTAGGGTTGAGGTATAGTAACCTTGGGTTGGACTAGGGTTAAAGCAGACCAACCCACCCGACTTTCAGCCCTAGGTAGGGTTAGGGTGGAATTGACGGCGTCCACACGGTTGACGCCAAAGACCACAAAGTGTTTTTAACAGTAAACCAAGGAAATCAAATGATAGAGTACTAGACAAGAAGATGGAGGCGATTGAATGTGGAACCTACAGCAGCCCTTTCGGCGATCCGATGCCATGGATCGGTGTATATATAACAGCAGCTTCAATAGTTTGCTTATTTGCCATGGCGGCCGATATCATTGAGGGGCTCCCTCGAAAGCTCTGGTTTCCATGCAGATTCTTCTCGCTCAACGCCACTTCCTTGACCCTTCTAGCAATCGCGACGAAACTGCCTGCCGATCTTAGCACTCCAATGCCCCAGTCTCTAGATCAGCTCACCAAGCTCAGTGGGACCGTCCTGATTTGCACCGCAATGGCCAACTTCATGCCGTCTTTAGGAACCATGGAAGACTCCCAGGTGATCTTGAACGTCGTTCCTTTGGTAATTCTAGTAATCACCATAATCATCAATGTCTGCATTCAAATGGTTACCGGCGTCATTTATGCCTTCTTACCAGAACACATCATAATCCTGCTTTTCATGCTAATCATGCTCCTGATTCTTTGTTCCTCTGCTTTAACGGTTTCAACCACGAGTCAGTTGCTAAAACAACAGTACGAGTTGAAACACCATCAAGCATCGGATGACAGGGCCGAGACATCAACGGTTATGAAGTTGAGAAACGATGTGAGGAAATGTTGGATGATGGCCCATTGTTGTAGCCCTCAGCATGTTCTGAGTCGCTCTACAATGTGCACCGCCTCCGGAGCTTTCTGTCTCTTGGGTGCTCTTGTTTTAAGGCAATCATCGACCAGATCATTTTGGATGCACGATATCGTTTGTTAGTTACGTGTCCAGGTCTCTGGAAAATCTGATTATAAGTGGTCGGTTCTGTGATTATAGGTCTTTTTGTCAATTTTCTGCAGTATGGGTTGGAACAGTAGCTCCTGCTTGGAGATGGTTCAACGTCGTCAATTCGAGGTGCCTTGAGATAAAATCATGGAGTGAATTCAAAGGCGAGTTTAAGGTTGAGAAGTATTGGATACAGAGATTGAGGGAATGGAAAGACCGCCCCTTACCTTTTGACATTGGGAACAGGCGATATCGAAAGATCCTCCATGGCTCAAGAAATCTAGTCCTCAATGTCGGTCTATGTCTTCAGATTGCTATAGTTTTAACAAGCAAATCTATACGACTAGTATCTATACTGGCCGTCAGCTTGCTCAAAAAGACGCTATTCTGCTTCCCCTGCATCGTTCTACCGAAGTTGTTCAAGAGATACGGAAGTGTTTCAAATGACGAAATGAGGTCTTCTTCGGGTACAGAGATGGACCTGAAAGATTTCGTATTGCATATGGAGGGTGAAGAAAAATTGGTCCAGTTGATTATGAAACAAGGCTATGTGGACACAGAGAAATGGATCTGCAGAGGTAGAAAGAACCGATTAATACATCTTACGGATCTTTTAAAGAAATGTACAATTTCGGAATGCTTCAAGGGAGTGGGCGAATTTGACAGCGATCGAGTTTCATCAGTAGGTTCAATGGAGCCTCCTCCTAACTGCTGGGCTCTGACTTTGGTAACCCTTACGAGCATAGCCATTGCAATTCCTTGCATTGGCCAAGATCTGATCGAATCGCTGATACTTGGGGTAAATGAAGGCCTTCGATATGTGAGACTTGTAGAGAAGAAGCTGGATTTGAAAGGGCCAGTAAACATGATGGACGCAGCAGATACAGTCTGGCTAGGTATTGATCTTTACCATCGATGGCTAGATGTGGATCTTGCTGTATTGGCCCGTGAAGATAAGGATGCCAAGAAGATAATCGAACACCTTGCAGAGATTGGAAAGAATTGCATTCTAGAGTTTGAAAAGAGCGCGGAGACTGGGGGCGAAATCACAAAAAGCACTTTGAAGTGGCCAGCCAAGACATTGGCGGGCAATTCTCTATATAGAATCTGTAAAACCATTCTGGATGACTATGAAAACAAATTTGGGACGGTGGAAGAACTGTTAGAATGGTTGTCCATAACAATTTCTGATATATTAGGCGCTTGTCTTACCAATTTACCGCGTGTGATATCCATGGAATGCTTTTCCAGTGCCATCGAAGCAAAGGAAGACAGCATCAGGAAAGCAGCTTCTCTTCTTGGTGAAACTGAAAACATACTGGATACTCTCGGACACCAAGCGATTCAAGATCTGGGCATTGATCAATTTGCCTACATCGATGACTGGCGTGCGAGCAAGCTGAAGAATAATAACTCATCGTGCGTCCCTTCGGCTACTTCCGATGTAGATATGTCTAGCGCTACTTCAGGTGAAGTGAGTTTATCTATTGAGTAGGGATCAGATGCTTTTAATTCAAGGAAATAAATGTATGTCATTATTTATGGTTTCAATTAGTTGGTCACCAATTCTACATATGACTCCATAGATCTTATCTAGATCATTAAATTAATTTCCTTGTATTGAGTTAGAATTAATAGTAAATGCAATAATGTGTGATTATATCGAGTGTCAATTCAAACCAATATGATGTTTGGATGCAACAGCTAATTGCAATGCAAAATTAAGTTTAAGCAAAATGGCAAAAGGTATTAGCAATGATTCACGGTATTCACAACCACGAAGTAGCATTCAAATTGCAAATAACTTTGTTTTAGTTCAATTTACGAGTAACCATCAACAGTTCCAATAATCCTATGTCTGCCATGTGAGGTGAATGAACTGTGTAGAATTTATATGGAGATGTGTATTATCATTTCTCTGTATCTTCCATATTATTGTCGTCCAACTTTTAATAACATCACGATATTCTTGCTGAAAAACTTTTAATAACATCACGATATTCTTGCTGAAAAAGGATGATACGATAGTTATCTGGATATTTTCAAAACATGGCCCTGACCAATATTTCGTTATTTTAATGTGATATTATACCTTTCCAAGGTAAAAACGTTTAGAAGTAAAAATAATACGTCTTACAACTATGTATTTAATTTCAAATTATTTATTAATTTATAATTGAAGTTTTAATATTTTACTTTCAGCAAAGTTTCCTAAAAAATTTAAGAAAAAAAAAAAACATCAAAAATCTGAAAATCTAAAAATCTTCTGAGAAATACTCATACTGAGAAATTGCCATGACCGAGCTTTGTCACTAATTTGGAGCTGTATATGGGCTGAACTCCGGCAGGCGAAACCAATTTTTTTAGTAGGACCGGTTGAACAGTTAAAATACGAGTTGAACTGATGAAGAGCGGGCCGTGGACGGTTTTATGGCCAAGATAGATTAGAAGAGGTCCAATCGCAAGCAGAAGTGATCTGGATCGTCAGGACCTTAAATCGGGCGTCCCTCGCAATCTGAAATGAGTTATTCAGTGTATCATATATGATTTTGGGTTAGGACGAGCTACTTTAGCCACCCAACCCCACTATGCCAGGTTGCGCACGCTGAATTTGCAAAATATCATCAAATTGACAGTTGAATTCTTGTTTTATTTTCGTTTTTATTATTTATAGTAAGTTTTAGTTTGAGTATAACTCTTCATCCGTTGGACTTTAGGAGTTGTGCCCAACATGAAAAGCACTTAGAATAATTAGGAGAACATCATGGTTAGGCCAAATAGGACACTTTTTATTTTTGGTCGAAAACCATGCGCGCTAGTAGACATTAGTTTTAGTTGTAGTTCGATTCTGAAACTTCTCCTGTGGCTTACTATCCCTATTTAAATGGTTGTGGACTTGTTTATTTTATTCATCAATTAAATTATGAATTTTTTAGAATTTATTTTCTATTTCTCTTACTTTTTGATCGTAGATTCGAAAAGTCTCCGTGAGAAGTCCAAATAACTTCCTTAGATTTGGAGTAGTTATTCTTGATGAATACGGTGATCGACCTCATCATGTTCATCCCTGCTTCATGGACCCAAGGCCGGCCGCTGACAGCCTTAGTTACTATGTTCCATGTGAGTCCATTAGGTGCACGCAGTCTAACCCCAATGAAGCACCTGCGCGTCATGTGCGCTCACACCAACACATGGCACTTTTTGATTAACTGCATGTCGTTGCCGGGACAAGGTGTCACCTAGACGCCAACCGCGTCCGTTGCAGATATTATGGCCATGAGCACCTCCGCACGTGAGATGAGCTGATCACCGTACGTTAAGGAACTCAGTACGTTGCTGCTAGTCACGTCGAGCATTTGCTGCGAAGGAGGAATAGGTGCGGCCCTTACCGTGTGGCCTATGTATTTTATATCCACACAGTCCTATCCCTTGTTCCAGATCATTTTAAGTCATGAGCTCAAACGGAAGAACAGATGGATATAAAATATATACATTAAGGTGGGCCTCACGGTAAGGGCGACACCGTCCTGGGTGAGCCTGGGGTCGCACCTTAACCGCTTCCGTTTCCTGCGCAGAACGCAGATTTGGTGCTACCCTGCCTGTTCCGAGATCCACAAAGACTGGGGCTCTGAGGGGCCAACATAATGATGAATTTTATCCACACTGTCCATCCATTTTTTCCTATCATTTTAGGGCATGAGCACAAAAAATGAGGCAGATTTAAGGCTCAAGTGGAACACACTACAGTAAACAACAG
Organism: Magnolia changhungtana; assembly: GCA_030180095.1. NCBI lineage: Eukaryota > Viridiplantae > Streptophyta > Magnoliopsida > Magnoliales > Magnoliaceae > Magnolia > Magnolia changhungtana. Next base: position 3,535,892 of record JASAUF010000667.1, read on the forward strand.
TGCTAATGACTCTCACCATTGAAACCTGTTTAGGGCCCACCGTGATGTTTACTTTCTATCCAATCTATTCATAGGATCAGATAGATCTGAATGAAGTGAAAACACAAGTATTAACTTGATCAAAAACTTTCGTGGCCCCACGAAGTTTCCAATGGTAGGAGTTTTATCCATACCTTTGATTTGATACTATAAAATGACACGGAAAAATGGATGAAAGGTATGGATAAAACCCATACATCACAGTGGCTCCTCAAAGCCTTGCCTGTGTGGAAATCGAACAGATGACCCGGCCTAATTTTGGGTGTGATATTGTAGACGTGCGAGGGCAAGCAGGTACATGTGTCACGATTCACCTTCCCAAACCTTTTCACATGCATGCCTGGTTCATCTTATTGAAGAGCACCCCCTCATGATCTATCCATCTTATGAGTGGTGCAACTGTGCAAGTCACAAAACTAGCCTCGGTGCAGAAATACTTTGATCAATTACAAGGCATCATCATGGGATTTCGACCAAAAAAACAAAAAAAAAGTGAAAAAGATTTATGAAGCCACATCGAAGATGAATTCTTTTTACGGAGTGAAGATTGATGCAGCCTTTGTTATATTAAAAAGTTGGTACACCAAAAATCACTATATTATATTAAAAATTTTATTTTATATATGTAGTAATCTTTTCCTGTAATAGGGTATTTTAAAATTGTTTTTCACATAAGTTTTGCATTTGTGAGATGAGTGATTCCTTTCTTGTTAGTGAGTCTCCGACCTATATTTTGTTGGGTGAGTGATTAATTTTCTGCCTTTAGATGAATGAGTCCTCCACTATTTCTTGTTGGTGAGTGATTCTCTAATTCCCTATGTAAGTGAATCTTCAAATTATCTCATTTTCATTTTTTTTAGGCTTATATACTCTTAATTTAAATTATAGCAATAAATTTCTTTTTTCCTTATCTTTATTGTATTTCTTGAAATTCTACATCAAGTGGTCATCTTCACATGACGACTCACCTCAACCCAGTCACTGTGAGTTGTGTTGAGTCGACTGAGTAATTGAGTAGGCTAAGAAATCTTTCCCAATTAGGGACAAGTCCCTACCATAAACTAATTCCCTAGCTAAATGCTGGCTTGAAATCCTGAAACCTTCATCGCCCAGACTGATGGGTTTCTGACAGGTACTTGGAACTTGAACACACCTGGGTCTGAGTGTTGAAGAATAGACAAATCCAAAAGGACCTGGCCTAACAAGGCCTAAACCCAATTAGCCTAGTACGAATGCTATAGGATTCAATCTAAACCTATTTCGTTCTGGGCCTGGCAAGACCTAAACCCAGCTAGCCTGGTACAAATGCTATAGGATCCAATCTAAACCCAACTTATTGACAGACCTTATTTGGACTTTTGGGCATCCACTTCGCCTGACATCTGAGACATGCTTTCTGCAGTCGGGATCACCTGATGAGCAGCAAGTAAGCGTACCTTTAGTAATTGTAAGTATGATATATATCGTGGCCAGAGGAACTATAGCTACGACACAAATAAGCTGTTCCCACTATATACATGACACGTAATGCAAATCTGAACCACTCAATAGTTTGAACTATGTTCATAAAAATAAATTAAAAAAATCCAATTAATTGGAGAAATCTTTTACTAATGGGCATCTTTTTGTTGAATTTGCACCTTTTTCTAAGTTCTTAAATTTACACTCCAATAGCTGTCCACCAATTGACCGGTTAAGATCATATTTTCGGTGCATGTTTTTGGGCAACAATCCAACCAAAGCGTGTCCCGGTATTTGACGGTTCGGATTTGAGGCACAGCATCTTGAACAGTGTTACAACTCACCTGTATCTAAAGCTACAGCGCATTTAGCAGCGAGAAAGGAAAAAACAAAAAAAAAAAAAAACTCTCCAGGAGAATAAGGTGGCATGCGTGCATCCGAAGAATAAAAATTCTGGGCCCATTGCGAATGGTGGATAATAATAATCCGAAAACTGCAATGAAGATATAGATGATCAAACTGTACGATTGATTGCCATCATATGGACGGTGAAAATGAATATAACATGCCTGACTAAATGAACTGTGAAGATGAATATGAAGGGCTCGTATTTAATGTACAAATGTCCACTGATAGGAGTTAGGAATGTCCAGTCCATGCGACATTGGATGTACACTGTAGATGCAATAGAGGGTGGCAAGTATTGATAGGCCTCGTTGGGAAACATGTTGCTTCTGCACTCATCTATCTGTATGCTTACTAGACTTTCTAAGCATAAATATGAAGAAGGTTCCGTGGAAGGCATTGTGAAATAAGCATATTCATGATAAGCCGCGTGTGGGGCCCACTGCTGATCACCCTACCTTGAAAGTTAGATGCCCAAAAAAATAGGCCACTTCAATAATTGTGTGAGCCATCATGTACGTGATCAGGTTTGTAGATATGGTTATCAATTCTTAAATGTGGCTCATCTAATAAATGGATTGGCCTGATTTTCAGAGCATTGGAAGCAGGGATGGATGTGATGAGGTCGATCACCGTCTTCTTCAGGGATAAGTACTACAAATTCACGGTGCTTCTCTAAGGCCCTGTTTGGGCAAATGGATTAGAAGGGAATAGGTGGGATTGTATTCAAAAAAACATCATTATTACCCATGGCAGGGATTGTTCCCTGATTCCATGGGATTAGATTAATGCTCTGCTTTGTTGGTAATACGGTGGTACATTGAATGGATATATCCACCATCATTTGAAATTACCAGAATAACATATATATATTATATCTAAACCGTTCATTTGTTTTGTAACCTCATTTTAAAGTATGGGTCAAAAAATGAGGTAGATCCAAAACTTATGTGCCCCAAAGAAGTTTTCAACGGTAAGTATTCAATCCCCATTGCTTTCAGTGGTGGGTCCACTTGAGCTTTAGAATTACCTGATTTTTGGCCCATGCTCTAAAATAATCTCAAAAAATAGGTGGACGGTGTGGATATAGCCCACACATCAGGGTAGGACCTACACAACTTGCTAGCATTGAGTGAAATTGGCATGGGACCCAATGTAATTCCATCCGATCTAATTCCAAACTTTGCCAAACATGGAGTAGAATTGGCACGGAACAGATGAATCCAATTCCACCTAATCCCTTCTAATCCTGTTGCCCAAACAGGGCCTAAACTCCTCACAAAGATTCCTCAAATCCATAAGGAAAAATAGAAAAATATAAATAATTCTAATAAATTCAAAGATAGCTTTATTCTGATAAAAACGAATTTACGATCTTTAAATAGCACACTAGAACAAAAGCCGGACAATGTGCGCGGCTGGTTTACCGGCGCTAATTAAAATTAGGAGTCGTTTAGTGATAGGGTATAAATACCGTACGGACTAAAACGCCAACCCTTTTGACTCCCCTCCCGAGTCCCGACGCTGTCCTTCTCCTTCCCGACTCTCTCTCTCTCTCTCTCTCTCTCTCTCTCTCTCTCTCTCTCCCTTTAGATGCGGCGACATGACCATCGCCGTCTCCACCTCCACTATACCTTTCTCAATCGACCGTCTCTCTCTAATTCCCTCTTTCCTATCTCAATCGACCATCTCTCTTCGTTTCCCCTTTCTCAATCCACCTCTACTCCTCTAGGGTTTCTCTCTCTCTCTCTCTCTCTCTCTCTCTCTCTTAGGGTTTTTAATCTCATCTCTCTTTTAACATGTCTAAGGATGAGATACGAGGATCTCTGCAATCCGATGACATCAAGGAATCCTTAGCCACTTGCATCTCAAGCATTCAATGGATCTCTCCATAAAGCACGAATATCTCCCTGAAGATCTACAGGTCGTCTCTCTGTATATATCTGTCATCCATCTGTTAGATCGATTTTTTTTTTTCCGGATTTTGTCTATGACTGTAGGTTATAAAACGAGGTGCAAATGATTGAATCTGTGAAGTTTTCATCAATCTATTTTTAAATTTTGGTTATGTTATGATTTGGCACCTTACATGCTCGATTAAATGCCAAACGGCCCAAACTTCTTTGTATTGTCAAGAACTCTGCTTGTATTCGTGCAATTGATTTGGGTTTCTTGTTTCTGAGGAAAGATTTTAGCTTGAAATTCGCTCCTATGTGATCCATTCACTGAAGATGGGGTTAAATGATCTGTTTGCTAAATCTCGAGTGTCCACTTCCCATTTCAACTTTCTTAAAGAGATTTGTATGGTTTTCTTACTGAATGTGTAGGCAGGTTGGTGGATAGTAACATTCTTACGTTGATATAATTGAATCTTGTTTGGCTTCCATTCATCAAGTAAGCTTATGATTGTTACAAAATTGCAAATAACATTGGTTATATATATATATATATATATATATATATATATATATATATATTGTTCATAGTTTATTATACTTTTCTTCCACTCATATTTTCTTAAATTTGTTCACATCTTTAATTTTGTCAAGGAAATATTTTCTTGATGCAATGGTAGATTTGGATCAAGTAATGTTGGGAATCAGTGCTGGTCCTCTCTTCCTTTGTGACTTTTATTGCACCACATGCCTCCTACATACGACAGCTGGGTGCAAGGTGTAAACTTCTGGATCTTGCTCATAGCCCTTGGTCATTGGCAAGAGCTCTACAAATATAAGGAACAATAGCTTATTCGGGTGCTTTATCGTCCTTTGGTAAGTCCTCCAATGGTTTTTTCCCCTTAGGCTTTTTTATGCAACATGGAACCATGTATCGCTTTTTTTTTATTATTATATAATTCTGTGCATAATGTGCTTATATATGTCTAAGTGTTGTTCCATCATCCATTATGAGGGTATCTTGGTAATTGTGTGTGTGCATTGGTTTTGATGTCTCCCACCTGTCCCTTTTTCTTAGTTTCCCAATTGTTAACTTGGTTATTCCACATCAACTCGGCAAACTGTATGTTGAGGATGTTGGGATAAGATGGAGTAAGTGGATGGGAGAATGTACGTGTTCTGCATATCTTTTTGTGCTAGTAAACAGATCTCTAAATTTTTTTAGGGGACACGAGACTTGTGTTGGGGAGATCTTTTATCTCCTTTCTTGTTTGCATTGGTGGTAGAGGCTTTGAGTTGAATTGTGGAAAGAGCAAGGAGGTTGGGCTGCCCTTAGAAAAGTGATCAGATTAAGCAGCTTTTCAAATTTGGTTGCCGCCTTTGTTAATAAAATGTTCCAATGTTCAAAAAGAAAAGAAAAGAAAAGAAAAGAAAAGAAAAGAAAAGAAAAAAAACCAGCTTTTCAAAAGCCAAAAGCCTCACCTTATGTCTTTTCGGAGACGAAATTGGAGCTATGGGTATTCAGATCACCACCACCGACTTGATGAGCTTGTGCTGAGACTCTTCTTGTAATGACTACCAACCACCCCGATTATGCCTCTGTAGGTGTTGCATTTACGCATTTAATATCTTTTTTACTACATATGTTTTTGGTCTGTTTCTTATTTGCTTTCTGTGTTGATCTAGCTTCTTGTAAGGATTGTTGTTTCAAATCTGCATAAGAACACAAAGAAGTCGTTTTCAGAGACGCAAGTGTTTGTTGTTGTTTCCCTCTTTTATTTTCTTGAATCTTTTGAAAATTTGGTTTCCTTTGATTGGTTGGTGCAGGATTCGAGATATGTATAACCATTTCACTGAGAGATCAAGGCAGACGGCTCCTTTGGTTGCTGATGATGTTTATGAGATAATCATGAAGGTGAAATCTTGCTTATTAGTGTAAAATATCCAGAATCTGCTCTTCTTCCATTCTTTGTTAATTTTCATGTTGATTGTTCTGCTACTTGTAAATATCAACCTTCGACTCTTGAATTACAAGCGGGAGAAGGAATGAGTTGATAATGGCAGAATCTTGCACATGGTTTATAGTCGGTCAGTCTTGAGCTGTCATGAGCTGATATAACGACCATCACACCATTGCATTAGTCAAGCTATTATATATTTGATATAATTAAATATATAATGGGTGGTATGAACTGAGATACATGGCGGTGTAATGGATGTTGCGCCCTTTATCAACTGAATGCTTTTGAAAGGAAAATGAGTATTCTTGACATTTAAATATATTTTGAATTTACTATATGCATGAAGAAAATAATTTTTAAACATGTTTGATATACTGTGAAAATAATATTTGTACTTTAACTAAACATAATTAACTAAATATTTAGAGAAATAACACCCATAACGAACCAAATTAATTGACATTTTAACACATCGTGTTATGTCCCAGGAATGAGTCTTGGCCTCAGTGAGGCAGTGGCCCTGAAACCTTCAGGAAAGAGGAACATTGAAAGCGTTCTTTACTTCTCAAAAAAGAAAGGAATAATAGGAATAAAAAGATGTTACTGGCCATAATGGTTGTTTTACTTGTGGCTGCTATTGCAACCTTCTGATGGGGTTGCCTCAGTACCATTATAATGTTGTTATAATAGGTCTTACAAAGAAACCATTATTTGAATTAATAGAGAATTAGAAATAGAATTATGGATTTCATTGGAATTTAGCCTCATGCAAAGGAATCATCTGATCTTTCTTGCATTTCTATTTTTTTACATCAAGGCATCCCTGTACAAGTGGCACACACAGTATCCAGACAGTTCATTTGGTGGGCCATACTACAGATTGGCATGTGGTTGGATGATCCCAACCACTGACTGAACTCCTTAAATGTGGACTTGGCTCTTTGTATGTGCCCTACTTTTAATTCTCAAAAGTCGTGCACTTGGTTAGTGATTGGGTTGTTTTACTGGCATGTTTACTGGGACACAGCCAATTCACGGTAGTCTATCAGATTTGTTATCTAGATCTCATGCATATGGGTGAACAATGGATTCTTTCCTTTCTATGATACTTATTTAGAGATGATCAGTGAGCTACTTCAATTATTGCCAACGTGGGGAGTTCTTAGAGTTCTCTATTGATTTCACTTGTTTCAGAATGCCTCCCTCCTGGACAGTGAGATAATCTATGACAGAGACTTTGACTATGATTACTTTGGTTTCAAAACCCTCGAGAGATCCTACCTATTGAAGGTTTCAGGAAAGGTTGTAGAGAGGCCATAACATATGTTGATGAGGGTTGCTGTTGGAATTCACAAGGAGGATATTGACTTTGTTCTTAAAACATACCATTTGATGTCACAACGCTGGTTCACCCATGCTTCCCCTACTCTTTTCAATGCAGGAACACCAAGGCCACAGGTACCAGTCACTAAATCCGTTTGAATTTTATATTTTGTATTTATTTTCTTTTGTTTGTTTACATTTCTTTTTTGTTTCACATGGTTTGCCAGTTGAGTAGTGCTTCCTTGTGTGCATGAAAGAAGATAGCATTGGGGGATATATGATACTCTGAAGGAATGTCTTTGTTTGTTATTAGCAAATCCGCGGGAGGGATAGGAACTGTCTATTCATAACGTTCGTGCAACAAGCAGTTATATTCGTGGCACAAATGGGACTTCAAATGGCATTGTTCCAATGTTGCGGGTATTCAATGATATTGCTCATTATGTTGATCAAGGGGAGGCAAGAGGAAGGGTAATTTGTTTTTTCCACTATTTTCTGTTTTGACATGCTTTTTTTTTTCCCCTCTAAATTATTCGCTTTTATTTCTTTGATAGAGTTGAAAGTTGTTTCCTTGTTGAAATTCTGTTTCTTATGCTTATAGGAGTGTTTGCTTGTGTATTTGGAGCCATGGCATGCTGATATCTTTGAGTTCCTAGATCTCAGGAAAAATCATGGGAAGGTATGGGCGATGTCTTAGTAAGGTCAAATGTTATCAAAGTCGTTCTTGTTTACTTTTTTCACAACAAACCAGATATGTTTTTGTTGTGTAATTTGATGAATCGCCTTTCCTTCTTTTTCTTTTTTCCTTTTTTTGGAGGAATGTTGCCATGTTTTCCTTTCTCATCTTCCAGCCCTAAGTTTCATTAAGACTAGGCTACACATCGGCTATATTCGATGCAATGTGAACTCCATTCTTTGGTCTTTGGGATTTGGCATGGTTTCAAGATGTTAGATGTGTTTCATCTCTGTGCACCTCTTTGGTGCCTATAACTTATTTTTTTTTTTCCTTTTTAAAGAACTCCAAATGATTGGACATGCTCATGGTTTTGGAAAACCACAACATTATTTATGTAATTTTGATATCTAATGGAGAATGGACAGACTTGCTAACACATTTTTCCACAAAGGATCTTGGCTTTGAATGCAAACACCTACTTGACATGCACTTGGTTGAAATATGTATATGCCACTTTTTTGGTAATTCATTAAGCTTGCATTTGGCTCATGGCCATTTAAGGGGCATATAGATAATTTGTTATTTTGGAATTTCCACTCTGTAGAATTTCCAAATTTTATGAGATGGGGCTCTTTTGTGTTTCATCAGGAAGAGAGTTCTCTTCCTAATATGCATGAATACAAATTTTTTTTTTTTTTGAAAGATGATGCTTTTTTAGGCCAAAATTGAAAAGAAAAGGGAAGAACAAAAATAACAAGCCAATTTTTTTTTTTTTTTTAAAAACAAAATGTCAAGACCATCTAAACAACAAACACAAAGAGACCCACATCAGAAATCTCCACAAAAGGAGTGATTCGAAGGCGTAGTCTGGCCCATCATCATCCTAGCCTTCTCCCAACTATTTGGATTTGTCTAATAGTCTGGCTGTTGCTCAGGAGTAAGAACAATGTCCAAAAGATCTAAGAATTAGACTAGAGGCCTTTTATGGAAGTATTGAATCATCATCATACTGGAAATGCTGGATCTGTCATCCATGCTCTATTAATGAGGAATTGTATTGCTTTAAGCATTGTTTGTATATGCTGTGCCTTTGTATCTAGTAATGAGGAATATGGTTGCTCCAAAGAGGACTTCATGATTTAGGAACAGGCCTGTCTCAGGCATCATATCACCAACAAGTGCATCTTTCCAATCCCTTCCAAAACCCTGTTTTTTGCATCATGACACTCTTTTTCAAACCTTTCTTTCATAAACCTTCCAACCCTACAAAGAATCGTACCCAAGTAACTATTGCTTGAAGGAAAATCAACTATGTCATTAGCGTTGGGTGCATAACATTACCAGGGCATTTAGATCTTTGTAAGTGGTTGAAGGTAATCAACCTTTCATTTCTACTAAAGCAAAGTAGCATTTTGGCCATTTCCTTATACACGCAGCCATGCATGTAAGTATGCAAGTGTGTATATGAGCCAAGCTTTTATATTGTGTCATATTGCCATTGTGACACTTTTGTATAAGGAAGAGTCACTCTCTCGTGTGGCTTGACAATTTCCATTTTTCCTTTTTCTGTTTTGGTTTCATGATGGCAATTACCATTGCATAAGTAGTGCCAATCCACTTATATGGGAAATCAACTGCGACAAGTAAGATTTCTAATTTCTCCAATTTTGAGTGATTCTTTTTACATTATTTTGATTTGGGTCATTGTCTAATTTGAATTTCTCATTTGGGTTTTTTTTCATTTTACTTGATTTTTTTTTTTCATTTCATGCATTAATTCTTTGGTTGTTGGATTTTATCATTTTACTTGGATGGTTTGTTATTATTTTGATGTGAATGTTTGGATGTGTTGTCAAAACAAATTGCAATTATTTGTACTTATAAACTGAAATGACCAAATTGTAATTTCCTTGCTTCTAAATATACACTTCAAGTCATGATGTATTGTTTGGGTGTTGATTATGTCAGAAAAATGAATTTAAAACATTGACTTTTGTTTTCTTAAATTGCAGATTTAGTTGCATAAGCAGGCAATATAAGTACCTCTTTTGGAAAGAAAATCTGCATGTATCGGTATGCAATAGATAAATCTGGATATATCTTCCAAACAAACTCACATGAATACGAGGAAACTATGAACAAACCCACCATATCCTGTAAGCTTTCATGACACATCTTGTTTATTTTCTATTCAGTGTAAACATTGGCCTAATTCTTTGAAAATTTTTGTATCAGGAAACATCACAAAGGAAGCTGGACTTGTAAGCATGATTTTCACCATACTAATGTATAATGCTTCAAAGATTCAGGTGAGTTGGTCTACTACTATTCTTGTCATTTCTTCTAGGTTTCTCATAATGACGGAGAGCCTCTCCCTGATCCATATGAGTATTGTAGTATAATTGGGGCCTTAAGTATTTTACTCTCACTCAAGTTTATGAATGTAACGTGCTAATTTTTACATTAGCCTACTTTCTCCTATTTTCATTTTGTAATCAATATTCTTCAGTTAATGAATGATACCAATTGATGTCGATCACCCGACGACCATTGATCTACATCGGTTGCTGTGTGTTTCTGAGCTGCACTCTCTTGTTGTGTGAAGAGACAACTCAGTGTTTCTTGTCTTGAATTGAAGTTGAGCACCGTGATATGGCATCTATAATAGCTGCTGAGTTGACTTGAGTGCAATTTCTACTCTGGCCTTTCCATTTGAAATTCTATGACCCTTCTATTCTTTGTTGTCATAATTTAAGTGCTATGTATGAAGTCAGATTCGGTTGTTCATGCATGTACAAATCAGGCTGGACTAACATATTGTTCATAAGAAAGTTGCTTCAGGGCAAATCAGACCACACTTATTCCTTCTTTTGCACGGTTCTCCATTATTTGTAGTAAGCTGCTTCCTTTAGATTCCCATCACTGAATATTTAGGGAAATGGGCGTTCAGCCTTCGGCCACACATTTGATGGGGAGTGATAAGAGAGAGGTGTAATTTCTCTGAGGTTTTTCTCATAACTTCTATGTACTATAGGTGTCTTGCAATCTAGCTTATCTTTTAGATAGGCTTGACAAGATCTCTAGGATCTCTCTTATAAACTTGAAAGATTTCCGAAATCTTTTAGAAGCCTGTAACCTTAATCCTTGCCATTTTAGTAGAGCATGTCAGTACTACCAAGTGAAAGAGAGAAGGGAAAAATCCTAACTTACCAAATAAAATAGTCTCTTCATGAAATACTACTGGATGGTGAGATTGCCGTCTCACATCCATCCAGAAATGATAAAATTAGTATTTCTGTTTCCATCACACCACAAACCCATCTCCCCCACTCTTGTATCCAAATTGCCACAGGCATATATGCTAGCTTGAAACTTCCTTGTCTGCATTTCTATCATCAACCTGCATCCAAAGTAAGATACATGAATCTCTCATGGGGCATGTATGGGATTTGCTTTGTTTACAACAAAATCCATGTGTTTACAACAAAATCCATTTCATACTTGATTTATGAAAGCTACCAACTTCGTGAGGATAGTATGATTAGTTTTGCTTAATTAGTTTTTTTTTTTTTTTTTTTTTTTTTTTTTTTCAAATTTTTATACTTGATTTATGTGTAGACCATGTACCTACTTCTAATGGAGAAATCAGGTGCAAGGATGGGCTTTCATCAGACAATGTACATGAGACATACATGAACTCAAATTAAAACCGGATTGAATTGTGTGACCCCACTGTCTTGAAGTCATTGTCCCAAAATCACATTGGCAATGGTGTAGAGTTCCTAAATCAGCACATTTCTTTGAAAATGTTTTATGACAGAGAGAGCTTGTGTTGTTTTCTATGACATATATACAAGGAATAGATTATAAATTGGTAAAATGGGGGCCTTCATATCAAGATTAACACTCTTTATTCATTTGCTAGCCTTTTTATTATGTTTTCATGGCTTTTTTTTTTTTTTTTGTCTTAACTCTCTCTTAGTATTGGAAAAAAAAATGCATAGGAGTTGTTTGTTAAAACCTCAAAGAAATGTGATTTTGTGGAGAATGGTATGCTTTTAGTTTGGTTCTACTCTCTCTCTCCAACTTCTTGAAATGCGGAAAAAGCAATGGATGATGTTCAGGAACCCATAAATAGTTGGTTATGGACACTGATTCTGTTTTTCCTGTGTTGGGCAGGAACACTTGCTAATGTTTCAGAGGCTTGTAAGCAAGATCTTGACTTTGTGTCGCAACCATTGCAGTAATTCGGTGAATTTCTACATAGGAGATAAATTACAATTGTTATTTCTAGCTGACTCCAATTCTAACATGTTTCCAAGTTCAAATGAATGCATTTATTTCATAATCTGCCTTCCTACCATGTATTTAATGATCAGATTCTGTCATGTTGCATTAAGTTTCTTTGCTATTTTGTTCATATTTTTGTGTTTTTCTTTTATGCACATCTTATATTTTTTGTTCCTATGAATTAAAATGGTTAGAATTCTCTGCTATGTTGGTGCAGGCTGCTACCATGTTCAAGGTTATGAAGAATGAATCCCCTCCTATACCAGATACATTGGCCCCTGAGGGTAAGAATGTCATGTAGTTCTACTTACGGAGGAATCCAGCAGAGAGGCCGTCAGCAAGCATGCTGCTTGAGCATCCTTTTACTTTTTTTTTTTTTTTCTCTTGTGTTTAGGATTTTAATAGATGTATTGGAATTCAAGTTACAACATTTGTTGCCTTGATAGTTTTTGACTTTTTAAGGATAGGATCAAAGGATTGATTATTTTCCATGCATCAATTTGTTGAATACTACTTTTCGATTTTTTTTTTTTCTTGTGTGCAGTATTTTAATCAATTGTGCCTGAATTTAGTCTTACAAGCACTTCAGCCTTTTGACAATACGAGTGGACCATATAGAGGATCATTTGTTTTTATTTATTTATTCGAGACCATTTTTAATTTTTTGTAATAAATATTATATTTTTTTAATTGTGAATTAATATAAATTGTTTAATATTCAGTTTTAATTGTTTGGCATTGTTTCAGTTTGCGGCGCTTTAAATACTTCTAGCGGCGCTTTTGTCAAAAATACCTACTCCCATAAAAGCGTCGCTAAATTCGTAATGAGTGCCGCAAAATCAAACTCCATCTGTGGCCATTAGCCTATACTGGCGCCGTAGCGACACCCCCATCTTGTGGCGCTTGCTTAGCGCCGCTATGATTATTCTTCTTGTAGTGGCAATACTCAATATAAGAAGAAGTTTCAGAATCAAACTCCATTGGAGGCCATTTATGCCATTAGAAATCTATGCTTTTGACCACATGCAACGCGTCGAGCCGGGCTGGGTTTGGGTCAATATCTACATTTATGTGTGGATTAAGAATACACTTGCCTTAATGGTTTTATTTTGTAAGTTTACACGTATTGTCTTTTTTGCTCAAAGTTTCAAACTAGAGATGCATCTCTTCGGGTGGTCGCACCAGTTGAGTTTAAACCTAGCGGATCTAACCCATTTGAAATGGTGTTTTAAGCACTTAATCGTGATCTTTAAATAGACCTGATCTCGATTCGGTTTTTCATTCGAAACAAATAGGTTTCTCTACCTGTTCTTCCAAAACAGTATTTGGCATCTTGTTTTTCTTGCAACTGAGTTTGTTGTCGAGTCAACTCACTTCGCACTATGTTCTATATACTAGTTTGAGCTCATGTACGATGAGTGCACCGTTATGAGCGGATTATAGTCATTGTATCATTGATTCCTGTTGCACTTGGGACATGATCCAAGAAGGGTAAACTTAATTTCAAGTTGAGTGACTCAGTCAGACGTTCGATGAAATCAATAAATTCTTCTTACATCAATTCAATTAATTTTCTATTTTTGAATTTTTATCTATTGCTTTCAGTATCTATTTCCAACATTCATAAGGCAACTCATGCTCTCGCTAAAGGGAAAACACAGATATTAGCTTAATCCAAAACTTTTGTGATCTCCAATAAGTTTTCATGGTGTGGTCCACTTGAGCTTTGGAAGTGGGTTTTATGTCCTAAAATGAGCTAGTGAATCGGATGGACAGATAAGACGTAACACATGCATCACGGTGGGGCCTATAGAGCTTTGGATTCTTGCAACCTACAAGCTGCGGTCCAAGAAACCTTTGCATGCATGCGAGCTACTGGCTTTGATGAACATAGCCCGTGACGAGGTTGAGTGTAGTGCCAGTCATTTTTGTTCTGGAAAGTACTTTTAAATGGTGGATTTTCACCTGATAGAAAGCTTTGAATCCACTTACATTTGCTAAGTCCAGAGTGTGAATGGGCACTTGTCAGGGCTCTGTACATGACACGGGGAAGGGCATGTTGAGGTCAAGCACTGTCTTCCTCAGGGGATAATTCTTCTAAATCTATGGAACTTCCCTAGACTTCTCATAAAGATGCCTCGAATCCACAAGGAAAATAAGAAAATGGAATAATTTTTAGAAATTTATAATAAATTGATTGATGATTAAAACGAGCTTATAACATTCTTAAACAATGATGTGAAACCTAAGAAGAAGTTTCGGAATTAAACTACACTATCACTACCAAAAAATGATAAAATGTTACGTAATGAAAGAGTCTATAATCTTTTACTACGGATATAAACCGTAGCTAAATTACTAAGGCTTTACTTAAAAGCTAAAAGCTACAGTCTCACCCCAGCGCGGTAAGAAATTGACAGCCTATAAGGGGACCCATGGGGCCCATCGCAATGTACGCGTTTTATCTAAGCCGTCCATCTATTTTGACAGCTCATTTTGGGGTATGAGCATAAAAAAAGGAGTAGATAGAAGGCACAAGTAGACCAAACGGTAGGACAAAGTGGAGATTAAGTGCCTACCGTTATTTGTGGTGTGGTCCACTTGGTCCTTCGTTTTGGCTCATTTTTGGGATCATGACCTGAAATTATCTTTTAAAATAAATGGATGGTGCGGATAAACCACATACATCATGGTAGGCCCCATGGAGCGCCTAACAGGACTGTCCGTCTCTAATTCCTTCCGGATAGAAAACCGTTGCTCTTCTTTTCTTTCCTGCACAAGGAAGCAAGATCGGAAGCCCTAGCCCACCTGCCTCGTGAGATCACTGACCCCACGAACCACACCTCAAGCGTGCAATGGATCTCTCCATAAACCATAAATTTCTCCCTGAAGATCTACATGTCCTCCTCTTTTTCTATATATATTTGTCGTCCATCTATTCCATCAATTTTTGTTTCTTCAGATTTTGTATATTACTGTAGGTTATAAAACGAGTTGCAAATGATAGAATCTGTGGGGTCGTTTGGATGCCTGTAACTTCTCTAAAATGTAAGTAAGTTACAGGTGACTTAGTTACAGTTGGTGTTTGGGGGAGGAAAGTCACAGGTGACTTTCTCTCAACCTGTAACTAAGTTACAGGAGAAAGGGCCGAAAATCTTACAGAGAAAGAGTCGTTTTCAAGTTACACCTGTAACTAAGTTACTGTGTAACGGTTGAAAATTTTGAAATGCAAAACGTTGGGAAGAATCGCACTGCATTGAAGAAGCATACCTACCTTCGGAGGGTCGGATTTTTAAAACGAGGGGAAGAGGAGAAACGCACCCACGGTCGGATTTTTAAGCTCGCAACTGTCTCTCTTTCTTCCCTCTCTCGCAATCTCTCTCTCTCTCTCTCTCCCTATCTCTGCGATCTCTCTTTGCGCGATCTCTCTCGCAACTACCGCTCTCCTCTCTCCTCCCCAAAACGGTAGGGTTTTCATCGCAACCCCTCTTCTTCTTCTTTTTTTTTTTTTTTTTTTTTTGTTTTTGTGCTTAAAAAAGGGGAGTGGTTTAGGTGTTGCTAATGTGTAGGCATGCTCTCTGCAGCACTCGCGCATGTGTGTAACTTTATACACATGTCATGTCATAGGACTCTAATCCGAACGGTCCATGTGATGCGGCATACATGAAACCCGTGGGACCGATTTTCAACCTAACCTAAAACTCGGTGGGCCATAGAAAAGAGATATGCAAATCAAGGGAGGAAACTATAAGTTTTTTCATGGCCCACCAAAGTTTTGGATCAAATTAAAAGTTGGGCCCTGGTTGTTTCATGGGGTTTTACATCACATGGATGGATTGGATAAGCCGCACACATTTATAGTGGGCCTAAATGAGTTTATTGAGTTTACTCAGTACAATAAAAGTATACCATGGGGCCCACCTTGATGATGTGTTATACATCCACTCTGTACAATTAAAGTTTTTTGTTCACATTACTAGCATTTTGAAAACGTGGGCTCACTTTTATGGTCCACCTGTTGATTAGTTTAGCCTAAGAATCAGCCAAACTATTCATTTATATGGGCTTAATAAAATGGAATAATTTTATCCCAGTCTTTTTTATGTGTCAATCTGATTTTTCAACGATTTTTTATTTCAAACTCTATCTAGTGTGAATATCCAACTTATTACTTATAACAAAGTTGCAGGTTATCCAAACACAAAAACAAAGTTACTTGTAACTAAGTTACAACTTACATCCAATCAGGATTACCTGTAACTTACTTACAACTTAAAAAAGTTACAGGCATCCAAACAGGCCCTAAAGTTTACATCAATCATTTTTTTAAAATTTGGTTATGTTATTCTTTGGCACCTTACGTGCTTGATCAAATGCCAAACGGCCCAAACATGCTGTATTGTGGAGAACCCTACTGTATTCCCCTGAGCTGGGTTTTTCTGTACATTGCGTAAAAGAAAAGTTCTACTGCTATAACTTTTCTAATAGAAACTTCACAATGTACTGTATATGTATATCATATTTCATGTGTACAGTTATGATGCTTCAACTGACCGTTTAAATCTGGGAAACCTGCCACATGCGAATCACATCTTTGCTGGTCATTGTCCATTTTGTATGAACTCACTCATCATTCATGACAACAATTTTGTAAAGCCCTTTTGATTGGTGATGCTTCTTTCTTTGCTTTTGATCCCATGTGATTTTCCAAAAATGTCTTTCTGGTTATGTCTATGAAACTATAAATTCTATAGGGAAGTGGCAAAGAAACAAGTACATTGGTGTCTCTCTGGTTGGGAAGACATTGGTAGTGATGGGATTTGGAAAAGTGGGATCCAAAGTTTCTAGACATGTGAAAGGCCTGGGATGCATGTTGTGGCATATGATCCATATGCCCCAGCTAATAAAGCAAGGGCTATTGGTGCAAAGCTAGTGTCCTTTGACAAGGCCATAACTGCGATAAGTGGTTTGCAATTTCTTTGAAAGATCTTTGGTAGTTATTAAATTGTTATTGGGAAAGGTTGCAATTGCTCAAATTTTATTAAATCCAATGATGTTGTGAATTACTTGAATGGAAATCTGCCTTTGTGAAAATTGTAAAATTAGAAGCCAAGTATATGTACTTTTAACCAAGTCTGGAATACTTGACACGGGACTTTGTCGAGTAAGAAAACAATTACACACATGCAGGCATGCTTACAAATGCGCGTGGTAAAATTATAAAAGGAGGATGGGTTAGCTGCCCACAGTTTGTGATCAACAAATTGGAAAGATTGGAATGGTAATTTCTGTGGCAATTCTAAATTATTTTCTCATTTATTATTGAACTAAACTCCCTAACTATTATTGCTTTCTCTCTCTCTCTCTCTGTATTTTTTTAAAATTTTTTTTTTTAAAAGGCTTAAATTCAAATTGGTTCTGTTTTGTGTAGCATTTCAAAAAGTAGATGTTTTTTTTTTTTTTTTTTTTGGTAAATGTTCAGCATTTTGTTGTGTCACCTGATGAGTGGATAACTTGTTTTTTTTTTTGGATAAGGACACATGGAGTCGTGGGATCATATGATGGACATTTGGGATCCTAAATAGCACACAGCCTAAGTGTGTGTTGCATTTGTGCTTGACATTGAATATTTTGAAATGGGATATTTTTTCAAAGACCCAAAAAAGGGATTTCCTTTTCCATCTTAGACTCTATGGCAACTGGTTACCATCCAGATGCCTCTTTTTAAGGTTTTGGGAATTTACAAGTCAACAAGAACTTCCATATAGGTGGGATGAATAGCATTCTTTGGACTCTTAGCTTGTTGTACATGTGTGGGCTTAGCAAACCTTGATATAGACATGTGTAAAGTTAGAATGTTCACCTAGAATCCATTGGATTTTGATCCAATTCATGTTGAGGGATCTGTTATGCTTTTGGATCGATTCCAGTAATCATCATTAGAAACTATTGTAATTTCAGGTATAAACAATCATGCAGTGGTCAGTCTACTATCTTCACCTTCTTTCATACAAGGTACAAACAATCAGAGGGTTTTATGGCCTAAAAATGTCTTTTTCTATTTTCTTTGTGTGTTTATGTGTGTGAAGATCAACTCATGCAATGGAATGAACTGTGGAGATACTTTTGTTGGCCCGAATTGACCAAACAAGCCTGTGTTATGGACCGAGAACTGGACTGCTCAGTAAGTGTACTTCTAAGGATGAACTTAAAATAATTAATAGATTGAATTTATTCTAATAGGATAAACAAAAATGAATTAAAAACAACATTGTTATTGTGTCAAGAATAAAGATTGTTAAGCATGTCTTAATGGATAATTGTCACCTACAAAATTCATAATGAGGTTGTTTTTAAATTCAGGAAGGTTCTCGCTTTTTTTCTTTTTCTTTTTGATATGCCCTGGCCTTGAAAGAGACTAATTGCATTGACTGCTTTGGTTACTGTAGGTAGAGAGTATTTGGACCCACCATCTCAAAGATCAGCTGAAGATCTTGTATTCTCAGTTGCTTGCTTCTTCTCTAAGAATGGCACGCTCGTAAACTACTACATGATATGCCTTGGGGTCAAGTTCTGTAGCAATCGCTTCACCATTCATTTAATTGATTGAAAGACAGAAATCACTTCCGCCTGAAGAAGTTTATCGTTCTGCTTATATTGGCAGTATCATGGTGGAACGAACTTTGGCAGAATAGCTTCCTCGTTTGTAACAACTCGTTGTTACGATGAAGCTCCTCTCGACGAATATGGTTAGAAAACTGGAAACCTTATATATTTTAAGTAATTTGGAGATTTGATAGGAAATATTGACAGTCATTACTAACTCAAGATGTTTAGTTGGGAATTAGAATTAGGAGACCCTCTAAAGGGTGGAACCAATTCATTCATCAGTTTTATTTTTTCTTTGATGATATTAATTAACCAATGTGACAATCACTACCATTTATAAGAATTTATAGTATGGAGATGTTGGGAAGATTAGAAGTAGAAAAATGTGAAAACCAAGTTTAGAATCTTGCATATCATTTTGACATGGATTGAACATGTGGCATTAATTTTTAAGGAACTCCTTGACCAGCGGCAAATACAAAGAAGGCATTACAAGCAATAATGTCCCTATCAGCAAGTACAGATGGCTATGAAATGACCTATTTTTTCTTATCTTTTTGTGGAGATAATGCCTTGTTAGATTTCTTAAGTACAATTATTTTCCTTAAGAGATTGGTCTAAAATAGTTGGAAATGTTCCTCTCTTTATTGCATTCGCTTCAATTTATTTATTCTTATTCAGATTTTCAGAAGGAACCCAAGTGGTGTCACCTCAGGGACTTGCACTCTGCTCTGAGACTTTGCGGGAAGGCTTTGCTTTGGGGGCTTCCCACTGTTTACACAATGGGGAAGGACATAGAGGTGAAAATACTGCGATTAATCTTATCTTTCCGAAAAATGTCATATATATGTGTAAATATCCTAGCATGGTTATTGGAATTATAGTAGACAGTAAGAAGTTTTCCGTTGCAGGCCCATGTTTATGAGAAGCCAGGAACTAGTGTGTGAGCTGCCTTCCTCACCAACAATGATACTAGAGTAGCTGCAACTGCAACCTTCAAAGGTGTTGAATTTTATCTACCCCCTCATTCGATCAGTTTTCTCACTGATTGCAAGACTGTGTTCTTCAACACTCAAAGGGTAATTTGCAATCTCTAACACTTGTCTTCTCAAACACTGTTAAACAACATTACAGAAAAATTTGTCAGATTTAGGAAAAAGCTGGAATTAGTGGGTATACAATAGCTCATTGCCTACTAATTGGCTGACACATTCTATTAATTTCATAAAATGCCCTCATTCATTTATGCTTGCCGAAATGTTTTTACTAGAGACCTCAAATGGGTCTTTTACCATGTCCAACACTTAAATTATTAGCATACAAGCTATAACTATGGCATATTGTCTCAGTTTAACAAATGGTAACCTGTTGGTTGTATTCAAACAGGTAACTTCACAATACAATGCAAGGGGCTATCATCTAGTGAAGGAATCTCACAAGGATAAGGAGTGGAAAATGCATCAAGAGAAGATCCCAACAATCAGCGACACTTATATTAGATCAATGGCCCTATTAAAACTCATAAACTTAGTAGGATAGAACAGATTACCTCTGGTATGTTTTAAGAGCTTTGCTTAACGTTAGATGTATTTTGGATATCGTATTTGTATCTGGCCTGAATCTTGTCAGGACAATGGAAGCTTTGCTCTTTCCTTTCTCCATTTGGAAATTGTATTTGTATTTGCAAAACTGTGTCTTGGATCAAAGCAGTTTCATGAAATCATACAGTGTCTGTTATCTAAGTAACCAACGGGTTTCTGGTTGTTTCTTTTGCTTTGTTTCCTAGCTATTTTGTAGCAGCAGATCTCTTTGGCTTTTGGATGTTTGCCTTCTTATGTGCTTCAACCTACTTTTCAACATGAGCTGGACAGACAGGAGAGGCCTAGCTAATCCGAGCTAACTGTGTCAGCTGCTGCAAGCCCAATGACACCAAACATTAGTTTTTCGAGTGTGTTTCCTTGTAGTACCCTTTGTCTATTTGCTAATGCTACGTAACAATTTGATATAGTTGGGTGCATCTATAGCTTGTTTTGAAAATTTTAAATAGACAGATAATTTTTTTGTTGGTATTGTGCTTTTATGAATATATTAAAATGAAGAATTGTATTTGATTGAATGAATGAATGATAATGCATAGGTTTATTAATGGATTAAAATGAATGATTTAGCCTAAGTTGTTGAGAACTAATGTTAAAAGTTGAATTTAGCCTAAGTTTTATCTCTAATAACAAGGGATTTCTCTGATTGTTAAGTTTTTATTTTGAAATGATATAGCTACGACTCTAGTCCGTAGCCATTTGTACAATCAGTTACGGATCTGGTGCTAATTGGCTACGAATTTGTAGCCATAGAAGCTTCTAGCTATTGAAATAGTAACCACAGATCAAGCTGCTGCCATTGGTATATTTCACTACGGATTTAATCCAAAGCTATTTCTTCGAGAGCAATGGCTATGTATAATAAAACCATGCTATAACCATCTAGCTGCGGATTAAATCCGTAGTAGTTTCTCCTTTTTTGGTAGTGTAGACAGTTGTGATTCCTGCTAGACATCACGGTTTTCCATCAAAATAAATAAGTGTCCTATTTGGCTCAACCACATGTTATTCTCCTAATTATTCTAAGCACTTTTCATATTAGACACAACTCTTAAAGCCCAGCGGATGAAGAGTTATAATCAAACTAAAACTTAATATAAATAGAAAAAACGAAAATAAAATCGAAATTCGACCATCGGTATGATGGAATCTCACAAATTAGGTGTGCACAGCCTGTCATAGCAGATTTGGGTGGCTAAAGTAGCTCGTCCTACCATAAAATCATATATAATGCGCTGGATAACTTATTCCGGTTTGCAAGATACGCCCATTTTAAGGTTCTAATGGCCTGGGCCACTTCTCCCTCCAATCATCGGGCCTTTTCCAGTCCATCTTAGCCATGAAATTGTACACATCCCGCTCTACATCAGTACACGTGGAATCTTAGCAACATTTTAAAACATTGTCGGTCAACATCTTAAAACATTTGTGGAAAGTTTCCAATTCTAATCGGGTGGGCCAAACTGTATCAATAAGGAGTGTTCCTTGCCCGAACACGTAGTAGATAAGGCAGTCGATCCAGACTGTCAATTTAAGCAGGGTACATTGAACAGAGAGTTGGAGCCATCAGTTTGCGAGGGGAGGATATCATCCATAACATGGGCCATCAACAAAGGACCCACGACCTGGATGATCTGGACACACCGCCCATTACACCAACACTAAAGCCTACTCTTTTAGACCATGCATTGGGCTTTCATTGCATAGTGCCAGGAGAGAAGCTGGCCCATCCAGACCGTTCATCCAGATGTTCCAATGATGGACGATCAGTGGGTGAAGGAAAGTCGCGATTAGCATGAATGCGTGACAAAAAAAAAAAACTGAAGTCACTATTAACATAAATGCACGTGGAAAAATGTGTCCGAAGTCACTGTCAACATGAATGCCTGTGGAAAAAAGTTCCCTTTTGGACCGTTTTCCTTCTGGACCACGGATTTAAGTTATTCCCTTTGAACCGTTTTTTCAAGCAGAAGTACTCGCAAATTTCCAAAGAAAAATCAAACAGGTTATAAGTTACACTCATGTTTTGTTTCTGGCTTTTGAATAAAAGTTTATCTTTCAAAAAAAGAGAGAGATAGAGAGTGCTAGCGAAGTCTATTGGCAACCCGTGGTTGAGAAAAAGATTAAAGAAAGAGAGAAGTTGGGGATATTGGGAGCCAAAGGAAGAAAGGAGAGAGTGAAAAAAGAGAGATGAGAAAGAAAGATATAGTTTTTTCAACATGCCTATGCGCTGAGTCAATAGAAACTAACTGGTGTATTTTTTTTTTAGTTGTAAATGTTGCGCAGCACGCCAACAACGCAATGGGCCTAGATCTAATCTCAGGCCTCACTCACAAACGATAAACAGGAAGAAATATAATCTAGAAACAGATCAAAGCAATACGAACAAACCACAAGACAAGATATACGTGGAAAAACCCCAAACTAGGGTAAAAAACCACGGATGCATACTTCCACTATGAAGAACAAAGATTACAAGGCAATATACTAACCTCTCCCTTGGAAGAACATAGAAAACCCTTTACCCACACTTTAAAATTATTTTTCCAATATTCCAATACCCCTAGAAAAGCCCTAGGAACACCTATATATAGTTTAGGCAACTTCCCTTTCGCACCCTTGCGAAAGGTGACACCAAAATCCACAGTCCGCATTAGATTCGAAAACGAATCTGCATAACCTACGACTAGTCGAAGGGAAGCTACGACTAGTCGAAGCTACAACTGGTCGAACAATTCCTACGACTAGTTGAATGACCAGGATATGAAAAATAGGACTCGTTGGACTTTGAGTCGAGCCAGTTCACGACCGGTCGAGCACGCCCCTACGACTAGTCGAAGGCGGCTCTAGATGTGGCTCTACATTTCAACAATCTCCCACTTGGAGACACATCGCCATAAACATTCGTCTTCTTCATCTGGAGTGCACCACCTCCCAGTCTTTAAGCCTGAAGACCAATCAAAGCTGAACAGAGCTTCAGCTTCTCCCGTGTGACCGCCTTGGTCAACATATCCGCAGGATTTTCACTTGTATGAATCTTCTCCAGAGCAATCGATCCATCTTCTAGTAACGAACGTATGAAGTGATATCTGATGGGAATGTGCTTGGTCCTTGAATGAAAGACTGAATTCTTAGCCAAGTGTATTGCACTCTGACTGTCACTGTACAGCTTGCAATCTGCTTGCTTCTTACCCAACTCTTCCATGAAACCTTACATCCATACCATCTCCTTGTACGCTTCTATAACCGCAACATATTCTGCCTCTGTCGTACTGATAGATATTATCTTCTGTAACTGAGAGACCCAACTGACTGTAGCACTACTTAGAGTAAAGACATAACCTGTAGTGCTTCTTTTGCTGTCGATATCCCCTGCTAAATTTGAATCCACATAGCCTTGTAGCTTGATTTCCAATCCACCATAGCACAACCCTACACCTTTAGTACCTACCAAGTATCTAAGGATCCACTTCACAGCTTCCCAATGTTCCTTCCCGGGGTTGTTCATGAACCTGCTAACAACTTCCACTGCTTGAGCAATGTCTGGTCTCGTGCTCACCATAGTATATATGAGACTCCCAATAGCTGACGCGTATGGAACTTTAGCCATGTAGTCCCGTTCCTCCTGCGTCTTTGCACCTTGCTCCTTAGATAGCTTGAAGTGGTTGGCTAATGGAGTGCTAACTGGCTTAGCACCTCCCATATTGAATCGATCAAGTACCTTGGCTGTACTCTGCCTGTGACAAAACTAGTTTCTTGCTTTCCCTATCATACTTTATCCTCATGCCTAGGATTTGTTTTATAGCTCCCAAATCCTTCATGGCAAATTCTCTAGACAGTTGTCTTTTAAAATCTGAGATGTCCTTCATGCTTGAACCGACCACAAGCATATCATCAACGTACAGAAGAAGGATGATGTACGACGTATCAAACTTCTTCAAATAGCAACAGTGGTTAGCATGACATCTCCTATAACCGTTTCTCGACATGAAACTGTTAAACTTCTTGTACCACTGCCTTGGGGCCTGCTTCAGGCCATATAGACTCTTCTTCAGTCTACACAACTTGTTCTCTTTTCCTGGTGCCACGTATCCTGTCGGCTGATGTTATATATCTCTTCTTCAAGGTCCCCATGAAGAAAGGTTGTCTTAACATCTAGCTGCTCTAGATGTAAGTCCTCTGTAGCCACTATACTCAAGACCATACGAATCGTAGACATTTTCATTACAAGTGAAAATATTTCAGTGAAATCGATACCTGTCTTTTGTTGAAACCCTTTCATAACTAATTTGGCCTTGTACCGTTTCGAACCATCGTGCTCTTCCTTCAGTCTGTAAACCCACTTGTTATGAAGAGTTTTCTTACCCTTGGGTAGAGTGACTAGCTCCCATGTACGATTAGACTCAAGAGAGTCCATCTCATCATCTATGGCCTACTCCCACTTAACCCGTGTATCTAACTGTAATACCTCTTCAAAACACTCTGGCTCACCATTATCTGTCAGCAGTAGATAATGTAAGGAGGGTGAGTATCGGACTGTGGGCCTCCTCTCCCGAGTAGACCTCTTCACAACTAATGTTTGTGGCTCTGCCTCATAATGCTCCTGTGCATGATTATCCTGTGGCGCTGTAACACCTGTGTCCAGTAACTCTTCCTGTAACGCCCTGAAAATTCGGGGTCGAGCATAAATTCAACTCCCAAGTTCCAAAACATCACTTATGCAACAAAATGAATGATGATTGAATGTTGACTGTATTCGTGCATTGAATATGAGTGAGATTAAGCCAAAACAATATATCATACTCCAGAGACAGTTAAATTTGCAAGCGGAAGACTGTGATATATAGATAAAATATATAAACTATGATGAGTCTCCAGAGTGTGATAACATTACCAGGTTAAATAATTACAAGTACAGTTCTAAAATATACCTAATGTGAGAAAGTGTAATGTCTCCTATCGCAAATACCATAGCCCCGTCAATACAGTACCAGGTCTTCAGAGACCCGTCAGAGAGTTACATGTAGGAGAACTCCTCGACATCATAGAAGTAGTCCGGCTCTGCTTCATAAGCATTGCCATCACCCGAAACTCAACAAATCTGGTTGGTGTGTACAACACCGTCCCGTAACGTGGGAGTGAGTGATCAACTCGGTGGAACAAGAAAGCATAGGTTAACATGTTATCAACTCGGTCAAGCAAGTAATGATAAAAAGTAAATCAAACACTCCTAGTTACTCGATTAATGCAAGTATGAATGCGGTATGATGGATGCCCTCACCGACATACTCCCTCATGCGACACCATCTCACGTTCGTGGCATGCTTACATCCCACAAAGTGCTCCACATCTTCCGGGCACATGCGATGCATGATGAGTATGATTACCGAGTTTTTAATTAATCCATTTCAAACAAACAGGATTGAGAAACTAAGGTACCTCCCTTGTATCATTCCCAAACATGATCCATTCTAGGGTCGTCACCCTAGTTAATATCGACGATGGCGTGTTTTCTAGGTCACCGCAGAGGTCGCTAGAAATTGCATTACGCACAAAGGTTGCACCACTCCCCATCACCCCTTAAACGATTCATCACTATACGTAAAACAGCCTAGTTCATACTCTATATATCGCGGCGAACCCTAAGGCGCACTGCAACTTCAGAATATGCTCGCGGTCACTACAAAGGGCTGCCAGGGCTGTTACGCACAAAGGTTGCACCACTCCCCCATCACCTTATCAATGTAGGCCGACAGCGCGAATATAGTGTCCCATACCACCATAATCGGCTCACGAGTTAAGTTGCTCACTAGTCACTACGGGGAGGCACGTAGCCCCAGCGTAGGCCGACAGCTCGACCACGGTGTCCCATACCACCATGCCCGGCTCATGAGTCTTAGCAGATCGAGGTACCATGGTTAAAAGGGTTTTCACTGGTAAGTTTGGTACCCTAGGTTCAAGCAGTAGCGACCAAACATGGTGAATATACATTAGACAAATCGGGTTACATGACGAGCTCGGCTAGCTCAAGCGCACAACAAGTTGAACGACATGAAGTGCATAAGCACTTCGCGTGGCCAACCACTATCGCCAACCGAAGTACGACTCGAGTTCATCGAACACATCTCACGTGGCGACATGAAACTCAACCACGATCTCCAATCTAGTACCGATTGTCTGGACTATAATCATAGCCCCAAGCACAATCAATTGTCATCCATAGCATGTGGAGTAAAGCATGATAAACAAAGTAATTCAAGAACGCTAGCAATCATGTTATAAAGCATGTCATAAAGCATGTTAATAAAACAAGTTACCAAGCATGTTCAAAAGCATGTTGTAAAGCACTATACAAATAGGGATACAAATACATATACTTCATAGGTGAGTGGTTAGAGTAAATAACCACATGGAGGGTATCATATGTGACTCTAAGGTAGTTGAGAATCCCATCTCAGCACCTACCTAAGGTTCTAACACTTAAGCACTTACACTCACAAGCAATTTCACCAACACTTGGAATGTACTATTTCAACATACATGACGTATGTTAGAGGAAAGTGCACTAGGGTTGTCCCTTTACTAAACTAGTATTTTATACGTATATATCATATTCATACAGCAAATAATCATGATAATTACATCAGCAAAATTTATACGCATGGGGTATTTTCTAGGATACCCAATTTCGACATACATAGCATTTACAAGGGAACTTGTATTACGGCGATTCCTTTCGCCAAGAAATTATTTTATGTGCACATAATATATTTATACAACAATTAATCATGACAAACACCTCGCTAAAATATACATGTATACGGTACTTCTTACAATACCGTATTTCTACATACATAGTGTTTATTAGTAAACATGTATTTAGGCGAACCTTTTGCCAAATGAGTATTTTATCCATACATCATATATCCATATTACAAATAAACATGTCAAATACATTTTCATAAAAAATACGTATACGGTATTTTATACGAATACCTAGCGTATGTGAAATTCCAAATTCTACAATTCTAATCGAAACAGAAAATGGAAAGCACTTTGTACATGTGCAATTGCATGTAGATCATGAATCTACCATTGTCTGACATTGAAAGTGTTGAAAACCGCAACCTATACACCTAAAGTCCTCACCCTTTTGTTGTAGAATCGTAACAGAGTCGATAGGTTCGCTAAGCTTCCGTATACGGGAGTTTGGCAACCTATAGAATGAAATAGGTTAGCTATTTCATAACCTACAACCTATACAACCCTAAAACAGGTTAGGGTTAGAGTTTCTTACCTAAAACGATGCCGGAATCGCCGGAAAAGCGATAAGAATCAGGCGGTGGAGCCCGAATAGCGGTATGGAACAGCAGCAGGGAGTTCCTCCCACATCTCCCACACTTTCTCTCTCTTTTCTCTCTCTCAATCTCAAATTCGTATGGCTGCCATGAGAGAGGGTTTAAGGTCCTTATATAGCCCAAAAATTTACCAAAATAGACTTCTGGACAAGGTTCACCTAGGTTATAGCCAAAGCGAAACTTTTTCAGCTCAACGGAGGACTTCTGGCGGGCCTCCTTGAGCCAAAGGTCGGACTTAAGCTCACTAACGCTGAATCTACGTTCTATTAAGTTTTCGTTTCGGTCGGAATTCCAGATCACGCGTGGCGGACCAGTTTCAGTTCAACGGTCAGCGGATCTCGATCGGAGATGCCGAGTACATGTAAATGTGTATGAAATTTCTCCTGATCCGAGGGTGTAATTTGGTCTGATTCTGACGGTCTGGTTGCTTAAAACTGATCCGCAACCGACGAGTTTCAGATTATTATTCAAGATATTTATTTTGTAAAGAAACATGTGTTTTCACACTCTCTTGCTCCGGACTCAAGCGAACAGTCGTGGGATATCGGCTGGATTTGATTTTCGAGATGGTTGTCGAGCCCAGCGAGGCGGTCCTAAGTCCTTAACCTCGTATTATTCGGATTTCCGACGTGCGGTCCAGTTCAGATACGGAGTTTCAACGTGCTCCCGAAAGCAGTCGGGTAATGAGTTTGATCCTAGATTTTAGGGTAACCTAGCGTCAATGATTCTACAAGTTTTGGGTCTACAGATCGTATTTAAAGCGATTCAAATGGATTTCATGGCTAATCTAGCTTAACACTTAGTTAACTTTGTCAAATTTCTAAAAGATTTAATCCTAAGTGATTTCCGTCTGAGGTAGTATTTAGTCCTTTGCAGTTTGTATCTAAAGTGATCCAAGTTATACTAAGCTAGTTTAAGATAGTGTCTAGGGCGAAGGTGCTTTGAAAAATTGAAAGAACAAGGTAGTGAAGGGTGGGATTTGTGAAGGAAATGGGTTAAGGAGCGATTTTAGGTATTAATTGAGCGTTTAAGAAGTTAAACCTGTGTTAGGATTGATCCATTGCCTAAGGACGTCTAATCCCAGGTTGGCAAAAATCCGGGATGTTACACTTCCAACTCTACGAATTCTTTTTCCTTGGCCTTAATTTCTTGTATACTATCCTTATGCATCACTTTTTCATTGAAGACTACGTCATTGCTTCTGATGATTTTCCTATTTTCTGCATCCCAAAACCTGCAGCCAAAATCATGCTGCCCGTAACCTATAAACGTACACCTCCTGGGCTTCGCATCCAGCTTATTTCTGTGCTCTGCATCAATGTGAACATATGAAGTGCAACCGAATACTTTAAGATGTGCAAGGTTCACTTATTTCTCAGTCCATATTTCTTCTGTTAGCCCACCATCCAATGGTGCTGAGGGACTTCTATTGATGAGATATGCGGCAGTATTTACAGCATCTGCCCAAAAGGTCTTGGACAATCCTGTATGTAACCTCATGCTCCTGGCGCGCTCAAGGATGGTCCTGTTAATGCGCTCAGCCACACCATTCTGTTGTGGTGTCCCTGGAATCGTTTTCTGATGTTTGATTCCATTTGCTACACAATACTCCTCAAACCTCTTATCATAATACTCTTCCCCATTGTCAGATCTGAGATACTTTACTGTTTTACCTATCTCATTTTCTACCATAACTTTCCACTTCTTAAATACATCAAATACATCAAATTTATGTTTTAAGAAATAGACCCACAATTTTCTACTAGCATCATCAATAAAAGAAACAAAATAGCGTGAGCCACCAAGTGATAATACCTATGTCGGTCCCCATACATCAGTATGTACAAGCTCCAACAGATGCATCTTTGAGGCGCGTCTCGTCTTCTTGAAGCTTACTCTCTTCTGCTTACCATACACGTAGTCCTCGCAGAATTCCAAGTCAATAGACTTTAGCCCTGGTAGCTTTCCTTTAGACAATAACACTTTCATCCATTTCTCACTCATATGTCCCAACCTCTGATGCCATAATTGCCCATTCACTCCAGTTGATGCCACTGCGAGTGAACTATACGATCCTGAAGTCACGTACAAAGTACCTTCCTTCTTGCCTAGAGATATCACTAAGACACCTTTTATGATCTTCCAGGAATCACTGGTGAATGTTGTCACATAACTGGCATCAGCTAACTGCCCTACTGAGATCAAGTTACGTTTCAAACTCGGTACATGTCTGACATCCTTCAATTTTAAAGACATTCTGTCTTTCTGATTTACATGAACGTCCCCCTTTCCAACAATACTGCACAGCTCATCATCACCCAGGTAGACTCTCCCAAAGTCACCTGACACATAATCACGCAGAACTTCCTTACACGAAATGGCATGAAACGAAGCACCCGAGTCTATAACCCAAGACTCATTCCTCGCATCAAGAGACAAGATCAACGCCTCTGTGTCACTCTCCTCAGATAGATTCACTGAATCCTTCCCGCCTTGAGAGCTTCCTTCTTGTTTCTTGAGTGCTCTGCAATCACGTTTCATGTGCCCCTTCTTGCCGCAATGCTAACACCTATCTTTGTCTTTCGGTCCCTTGGACTTCTTCCTCGACTTAGAACGCCCGTATTTATTGCCTCTTTTGTTCAGTGATCTTCCTCTTCCTTTAATGTTTAGAGCATTCCCTAAATCTCCTGAAACTTTTGATGCCTTTCTTCTAGATTCTTCACCGAGAATTAGACCGGCTATATCATCAAATTTTAGCTTTGTCGACCCTGAGGAATTGCTCACAGCAATCACCAAACCATCCCAGCTGTCTGGTAAACTAGATAAGATCAATAACGCCCTGACCTCATTTTAAAAAACAATGCCAATCGTGACTGTATTGAACTCGTTTAGATGTTCGGCCATGTTCCTACCATCTGACATCTTCATGTTGAATAGCTGTTTCATGAAATGAACCTTATTGGACGCTGAGGGTTTTTCATACATGGTAGCTAGAACTTCCAATTCTTTTGTAGTTTTCACCTTGGATATATTGAAGGCGACGCTCTTGGATAAAGAGAGTCGGATTGTTCCTAAAGCCTTCCTATCCAGTAAAAACTATTAATCATCTATCATCTTTTCTGGTTTCTTCTCTTTTCCTCCTAGAGGAACATAAAGGTCCTTCTGATACAGATAATCCTCCATCTACATCTTTCAGAAGGTAAAGTTTGAACTATCAAACTTCTCAATTCTAGTTTTACCTTCTTCTGTCATCGCTCCCAATAGAACTAAACCAAAAACTTTGATACCAGTTGTTGCGCAGCACGCCAACAATGCAGTGGGCCTAGATCCAATCTCAGGCCTCACCCACAAATGATAAACAGGAAGAAATATAAACTAGAAACAGATCAAAGCAATCCAAACAAATCACAAGACAAGATATACGTGAAAAAATCCCAAACTAGGGTAAAAAACCAAGGATGCAAACTTACACTACGAAGAACAAAGATTACAAGGCAATATACTAACCTCTCCCTTGGAAGAACATAGAAACCCTTTGCCCATACCTTAGAATTATTTCCCCAATATTCCAATACCCCTAGAAAAGCCCTAAGAACACCTATATATAGTTTAGGCAACTGTTCACTCCCCAAGTATAGGGTTGTGATGTAGTAATAACTCGGTAAGACCGAGGTCGAATCCCAAGGGACTGGAACTTGTACGTTATCTGAAAATAACCAGATCTAGAACTAGGCTAAGATGAAATCTAAACCAATTTTGATTTGAGGAATAATGGTGAAATAATTAATCTAAAACTTAATAAGAAATTCAAAAGAAGGGAAACTAGGGATTCAGAGGATCCACTTGTAGAGATCAGGGAGATCTTATGCCAGGATTAAAAATCAGGAAAATTAACTGAACTACCGTTGATATGGTTTTCAAGAGATGAGAGGTATATGAATTAGAATGGATTCCATCACCAAACCATGCCCAGGAGACAAAGCAAACAACAGAATTAATCTAATTACCAACCAATCAACATGCCATGAAGGTTAGGAAGGGTACCGACATCCAACCATGCCCAGGAGACGATGGTGAACAACAGGACTTTCCTGACATCATAACATAAAGAGGAAAAGAGCATGTTCAAAGCCATTGCAGACCCATTGTAATTTCAGTCACAACAGACCATTAAAGACTGAAAACATTCCCTTAATTAAAAACCCCAAAATTCAACATCAATTCAGTCTAAACAAAGGCACAAGCAAAGAGGCCTCCCATCACGCTACAAGCTTCACCTCTTAGCCCTAGCTAAGAGGTTTAGCCCGACATGAATGGGCCCAATCCCTTAAACAAATAAATAAATAAATAAATAAATAAAAATAAAACAAAAACTCTAACTCTGCTCTCTCCCCGGTGCTCCACGTAGAAGCCCAAGCCTCCTCCAAGCTGCTCCCCTCACGTCCTCTCTCTGCATTCGTTTTATAGAGCTTAAAAAATAGTTCCCGTACGCAGCAAGGAGATCAGCCACGTATTATTGAAAGCCAACTTGCGCTGAAGCAATGGTGGGGTCCATTTCAGTTGCCAGGCAGGAAATCCACTCCATCCATCAGCTTCTCCTCACAAAAACGGTCAGACCTGGTTAGTTTTAGATCAGATTTGTAGTGGCCCACCGGATTTTCACCCAGCCGTCCATCTTGAAGTTGAACGGATATTTCTTGTGATTAGATGCATGGGACCAAAAGGTCACCTAGGCATTATTTTTGGACATCTTCTGAGACAATTTAATGGTCCAGATTAGCGTAAACGGTGGAGAGTGGGGCCCACAACTTCCGTGAAATTCCGGTTTTCCTGGGATGTTCGCGAGACAGGGAGCAGTAAGAATTACGTTCGATCTTAGTAGAGCCCCGATCAAACTCGATGAGAAATCCACGCCGTCCATCGATTCCCCTCGGAAAACCGGTCGACCACGATCAGTTTTGGGTCAACTTCATTGAGACTCAACGCGTTTTTCTTGTGACCATCCAACCTGCGTTGAAGCCTTCATCTTCCTGTAACATTCACGGAAATCCGGAATTTCGTAGGAGTGTGGTCGGTTTGACCCTCTGATTACAATGAGCGGCTTGGATCTTCACTTTGTGTGATGATGGTGGCCCACTGCTCTTCGTCCGCAACTCCCTGTTTTTGTATTCGCAGCAGGAATTCATTGTGCGTAACCTGTGGAGCCCACATGCCCTGGTATTTGAAGAATCAGAGTCGTCCATTGCATTCACAACAAAAAACCATTCAGAGATGGTAGGTTTTGGATCGAGTTAGGTGTGGCCCGTTGAAATATACCCCAGCCGTCTATTAGATGTATTGACGTTGTTTCCATTCATACTCGTGCATGAGCCTGAAGAACCACCGTATGTACGGTCGGTTTGACGTCCTGGGATGAATGGACGGTCTAGATCACTATTACAGTGACTACAGGTGGGCCACACAATTTCCATCGGACGGCCTGCAGTGGCTGCTGATGAAAGAAATAATCTTTTTTTAAAAACTAACTCGGTCAAGAGTCGGTTTGACTGACTCCCTGCTACCGTGCACGGCGAGTGAAATTGTGCACCGTACACACCCAATCAGGTGGGGTCCGCTACAATGTTTATTGCGAAATCCAATCCAACCATCTGTTTTGTTACCACCTAAAATGGGGCGAGACCAACTTTGAAGCATATCTAAATGTCAGGTGGGCCCCAACTCGACTGTTTATGAGCTGATCTATCTGTTGAGCAATTTTCACGGAGATCTGAGAGCTGAATTTCGACGTGTACGGTTAAATTATAGTCCTCAAGTCCTGTATGGGGTTTCGAGCCGATCGGATGGTGGGAACCTTGTGATCTTGCATTCTGGACCCATTTCAGGCAGCTTGAGCGTCAAATACTTGATTTTCTCGGGTCTCTGGTGTGTAATTCTGTTGATCTTAGTCCCCTGGGGTCCGTCCCTTGCCTTTGATGTCATCAGAGCGTCAAATCCACACTTTTAGTGCTCTTTTATAATCACAGCTCCTAAATTCGACCTGCAGCATAAACACGATTAAGACGGCCTTTAAACAATATTATGTTCGTAAATCCAAGCAATAACTAGGGTCTGATATACAATATTTGACCCTCAACAGCAACTTTCCTTCCACACCCTTGCGAAAGGCGACACCAAAATCCGTAGTCCGCATTAGATTCGGAAACGAATCTGCATAACCTACGACTAGTCGAAGGGAAGCTAAGATTAGTCGAAGCTACGACTGGTCGAACAATTCCTATGACTAGTCAAAGGACCAGGATATGAAAAACAGGACTCGCTGGACTTTGAGTTGAACCAGTTCACTACCGGTCGAGCAGGCCCCTACGACCAGTCGAACAATTTCTACGACTAGTCGAAGGCGGCCCCAGATGTGGCTTCACATCTCAACAGTAAGTACTTTTTACCTAAAAAGAGTTCCGGGTGTAATTAGTTTATATGCTATATTTTGTTTTGGTTTTTAAGTAGTA
Source organism: Magnolia changhungtana (assembly GCA_030180095.1). NCBI lineage: Eukaryota > Viridiplantae > Streptophyta > Magnoliopsida > Magnoliales > Magnoliaceae > Magnolia > Magnolia changhungtana. The sequence goes on from JASAUF010000667.1 coordinate 3,570,013, forward strand.
ATCTGTCTGCAAGTAAACAGATTGTGTGCTTGGCTAATATGTAATTGTTTACCATGAACAAAGTAGGTATTTATACCATAAAGCTTGAGCAGTAAATGTTTTAAAATTTGCAAATCACATAAGAAAGACTTTATTCTTTTGGAGCCCTAAGAGAGCATTAGGGCCTGTTTGGGAGCATGGATTTGAAATCCCCTAGAATTGAAACCCACTACATTTGAAATCCTCTTATCGTGTTTGGCACCCTAGTTTGAAAATCAACTTTAATCCAAAAGTAGCTATTCATAGTATATTTGCAGGGATTTGAATATATAATTTTTGACACAATGGTTGTAATAAGCCTGCTGAAATGTATATTTTACCAAAAATGATGAAATTCCAAGTCTCAGATGGGCCACAAGCACAAGATCACATCCGAGTGACTAACCAACGATTTTTAATTGTTGATTTACATTAACAATTTTTGGACGATGCTGATCATCGTATTAAAGTAATTATAGTGATGCAAATAATAATCTAATTATTTTAGGATATCATTAGTGGGCCATGTGTCCAATAGATTAATAATCTAGTGAGACACATGTTATATGAACCCTTAAGGGTCCATCCCTCGAAGGAATTGGACATGGTAGTTTTTCATCATCCGGCTCGAGCAAGAATCAAAGGAATAAAGTGGATCCATATAAAATATATATGTCAACCATACATATATGACTCCATGTAAGAAAAGATTTACTGGAATCCATTTTCCACATTAAATCACTGTTTTTTTTTTCTAAGTTAGCTGGTTGGTACACACCCATGTCAGTACACACACTCCATGTTAGCCACCCCTACGTAAGTTTGCTTGGCATTATTGGATTGTTATCATAGATTCATCTCTTTGTGCTTCCGCAACCCCCAACACCATTTAACAAAGCCTATATGGAACCTACCATGATGATTATACGTTAGTTGCATTCCTCTTGTTTTTTCTCACCTCTTTTTGCTCACATTTTTTTTATTTTTTTTATTTTTATTTGTTTTTTTGTCTTGACACTAATTGCATGTAGCCTAGGATGAAAGGATTCCTGCAGTTGTAAGCTCTGTGGGCCAATTAAAGGATTCCTGCAGTTGTAAGCCCTGTGGGCCAATTGCCATAATGCAATTGGCCCACAGAGCTTACAACTGCACGAACCCCTTCATCCTGCAGTTGGAACCTCTGTGGGCCCCACTGTATTATTAAGGAGCTTTCCTCGCCCTGAGACGTAGCAGATAAGGTAGTCGGAACTAGTTAGGTGGATCGACCGACCATGGGTGGGCCCCACCGTATTATTGAGGAGCTTTCCTCGCCCTAAGACGTAGCAGATAAGGCAGTGGATCCACTGTCAATTTAGTAGGTCACATTGGAAGGATGATTGGAGCCATCAGTCTGCGAGGAGAGGATCATCCTTTAACATGGGCCATCAACATTGGACCCACAAGATGGACGATCTGGATACACCGCCTTGACTGTTTTAGACCATGCCGCGGTGCATTGAACCATGCATTAGGCTTTCGTTGCATGGTGCCAGCGGAGAATCTGACCCATCCAGACCGTTCATCTAGAAGTTCTAACGGATGAGATGAACAGTGGGGTGAAGGAAAGTCAAGTCAACATGAATACGTGTGGAAAAAAGAAAGACCCTCAGTCGACAAGACGTTAGCCTACAGTGTAAGTTCCCCACAACAACCGTTAGTATACAGTGTGAGTTCCCTACAACAAGACATTAGTCTACAGACAATCTGGACGGTTGTAAGCCATTCATTGTAGATGGATTACAGCCCAAATTTCCCACTCATGGAATGATCTTGACCGTTTGATTTGTAGGTTAGACCACTGATCTCTTTAGCCATCCAGTTAGGACGTGGAATGTCGTGGCAGGGGCTCTGTGGGGCCCACCGTGATGTATGTGTTTTATTTACGCCGTCCATCCATTTCAACGTATAGTTTTAATGCATGAAACCCAAAAAGATGCTGATCCAAGCTCACTTGGGCCACACCACAGGAAACAGTAGGCAGTAAACGCTTACTGTTGAAAACTGCTTGGGACCTCAGAAGTTTTTGATCTAGATGACATTTGTGTTTTCCCTTCGTCCAGGTCCCCTTCGTCCAGGTCTACGCGAACTTATGAATACGTTGGATGGAAAATAAATATCACGGTGGCCCTAGTATAGTTTCATTGGTGGCCTCATAATCACCACTGCTTCCTGTGGTGTGGCCCCTTAGCCTTGCATCTGGCTCCTTTTTTTATCTAATAGCTTAAAAATAATTTATTATTATTATTGTTATTTTTTTTAATGGATAGACGGCGTGGATAAAACACATGCATCACGGTTAGCCCCACAGGTACGGGGATTTCCTGCGGATAAAACACATGCATCACGGTTAGCCGGACGGGGATTTCCTGCGAAAGTCTTTCGCAGGAAGTTCCTGTGCTGGGATGCTATGTGGGGTCCACCGTCATGCTATATGGGGTCCATCCCATCAATTCGTTTTCCGAGATAATTTTAGGCCATTTGAACAAAAATGACATGGATTCAAAACTCAACTGGGCCGCACGAGGGGAAACAGTTGTGATTCAGTCACCACCGTTGAAACATTTTTATGGCTACAAAAGTTTCTTTTCATGCTAATTTCGTCGTGTTTTCACTTCATCCCAGTGGGAATGACCTTATAAACCGTTTGGATGGCATACAAAAATCAAGGTGGATCCCTGAAAGGTTTCAACGGTAGAAAACTATTTCCCCCAGTTTTCCCTCTCGTATGGCCAACTTGAGTTCTGAATCCACATCATTTTTGGTCGAATGTCCTAAAATGATCTCAGAAAACGGATGGACAGGATAGATTTATCACAAACATCACGGTGGACCCACTTACCATCCCAGCGCAGGAACTTCCAGCGAAAGGCTTTCGCTGGAAATCCGCGTCCGCCCCACAGAGCCCCTGCGAGGACGGAAAGAGTCCTGATAGGGGTAGGGTGGAATTGGCGGCGTCCACACGGTTGACGCTAAAGACTACAAAGTGTTTTTAACGGTAAACCAAGGAAAACAAATGATAGATTCCCAGACAAGACGATAGAGGCGATGGCGATCGTAAAATGTGGAATCGACAGCACACATTTCGGCAATCCGATGCCATGGATCGGTGTATATATAACAGCAGCTTCTCTAGTTTGCTCACTTGCCATGGCGGCCGATATCATTAACGGGATCCGCCATCGAAAGCTCTGGTTTCCATGCAGATTCTTCTCGCTCAACGCCACTTTCTTGACCCTTCTAGCAATCGCGACGAAACTGCCTGTCGATCTTAGCACACCAATGCTCCGGGCTTATGATCAGCTCACCAAGCTCACTGGGACCGCGCGTCCTTATTTGCACCGCAATGGCTAACTTCATGCCGTCTTTAGGAACCATGGAAGACTCCCAGGTGATCTTGAACGTTGTCCCGTTGGGAATTCTAGTCATCACGATAATTGTCAATGTCTGCATTCAAATGGGTACCGGCGTAATTTATGCCTTTCCTCTGGAACATAAGATAATCCTGTTTTTCATGCTAATCATGCTCCTGATTCTTTGTTCCTCTGCTTTAACGGTTTCAACCACGAGTCAGTTGCTAAAACAACAGTACGAGTTGAAACACCGTCAAGCTTCAGATGGGCCAGTTGTTAAAGTTGAGACATCCACCGTTACGAAATTGAAACATGATGTGAGGAAATATTGGATGATGGCCCATAGCTCTAGTCTTCAGTATGTTCTCAGTCGCTCCTTGATTGGCACCGCTTCGGGAGCTTTCTGTGAGTAGAAGAAATTTCACTTTTACCTACGAAAAACTTCGTAGGTATATGATATGATTTCGTAGGTAAAGAGTTTTACCTACGAAAAATTGCGTTGGTAAAAAGCCGTGGCTAAAGACTTTTACCAATGAAAAATGTCATCGTCGGCAACTGTAAGACTTTTACCCCCGAAGTTAAAAACTTCGTCAAGACTTTTACATATGAACTTTTTTATAGGTAAAAACTGTGTTAAGACATTTACCTACGAACGTGTTCGTAGCTAAAAGCTTTTTAAAAGCTAGGTAGAAATGATGTTAAGACTTTTACCTACGAAAGTTTTCGTAGCTACAAACTTTGTTCAAACCTTACCTACGACATATTTCGTAGGTACAAACTGTGTTAAGACTGTTACCTACAAACGTTTTCGTAGCTAATAACTGTTTTAATACTTTTACCTACGAACTTTTGCATAGGTACAAATGGTGTTAAGACTTTTACCTATGAACAGTTTCGTAGGTACAAACTGTGGTAAGACTTTTTACCTATGAAATTTGACGTAGTAAAAACTGTTGATGAAACTTTTACCAACAAAATGATTCGTAGGTAATAAAATGTGAATGAACCTTTTAAAATTGTCGATGAAACTTTTACCTACAAAAATTTTCGTAGGAAAAAGTCTCTCTCTCTCTCTCTCTCATAAAACAGGCAAAAATTCCTGTTATACACCTGTTACAATATATTTCATTATATTCACATTCCCATTTTTTCAAACAAACACAAACTACATCCATCTAAACAGAAAGCACATCCATACATACACAAATAATCTTATCCACATCACATTCATTCACTCACAAATACATATAAGTTTAACATTCTTATATAAAATAAATCATAAATAAAATACAAAAAATCACAAAGATGATGACAAAGGTGGTGGGGCATCAGATGAAGGTGGAAGTGGTGGGACATCGATGGGTAAGCGTGCATTAGATCCACCAAAAACTCCACTCCAGTTGAAATATGATAATCTAGGCCACAAAAAATGACATTAATAATTACAAATCGACCAAAATTGATGCAGAAAACTATGGATAATTCAAATTTAAGTTAGCACAATCAAATGAAATAACCACAAGAAATACATCCTAGTTTCTTGATGAGCATTAAGCTCCTTGATGTTGGTTGGGAATGCACTGAACTATTCATATGAGAGTCAGGTCCTTAATTGTATAAACAACTGTAGCTTATTTAAAAAGAACAAACATCAAAAGAAAAAATGGACATCAGAGATTAGTGCTTTTACAGAAATAAATTCAAAGTGTGGAACAATAAATAAATATATAAATAAAGACAATTTTTCTAAAAGGAGAAGATACCTGACAGGAGTGTGTAATGACAGATTCAGGTTTCCCTTTGGCCAGTGTAGAACAATCTAAGGAAAATTGAGAAGATCCATCACAATACATACCGAGTACACACTTCAACCTAGATTCAAGACAAGTAAGATAGCCGTGACTTGCAAGCAGCAACTGAAATAAGAAAAGTCATACCTCGGTGAATTCCGGGGATATTGATAATTTTGAATATTGCTTGCTTAAGGCTAAGTAGTCCCTTTCAACGTCCACCAAACAGGATGGGTAAACCTGAAAAGAGTATAGTTCAATTATCCCACCTAATAACTCCAAAGACACCACGATTCATATATAGAGCAAAAGAAAGAAGTAAATGAAGCAGGTTGTTTGAATCAGCTCTAGATGTAAAAAGGCAATATATATATATATATATATATATATATATATATATATATATATATATATATTGCAGTTGTTTCCTGACTCAGTTGTTGTTTCATGTTCAGTGGTTCTCTCCTAAAATAATTAATCTCCTCGCATGACATTACTTTTGTGGCTTCATCATATCCGTTGTCAACACCAACAACAAATAGAAACTAGGCATAGCCACAAACTAATTGCATACCTTAAGCTGTATATAGATTATCATAAACCTAAAGCAAGACCTATACCAAGTTGATCCTAGATTTCCAAATACAAATTGCATAAATATCTTGGTGTATTTAGAAAAAAGTGTGAATCTAAGGAATTCCAGAAGAATATCTAGAAAAGAGGCAATGGGTAATTGGTTCAGAATTTTCTCATGAAACTTCAAGGCTGAGATGAAATCAGAAACAGAACAGGAACCTTAGAAGCAGCCCTTTGACCTAGAGACTCACGACAGACTAATTTCCCAATATCACTGAAGATTCATGGTTTTACCTTTCAAATATATTCTCTCCTTTTTTTCTTTAAGGGGTGAATGACGCCTTCAGCATGACAGAGCACACAGTTAGTTAAGAAGGCTGGACCACAAATTTGCAAGCCAGCCACTGGCCAAATGTATTAAATTAACAAATTTTAGACATTTTAACTAATTTGTTAACAAAAGTAATTTCAGATTTAGTATTTAATATTCAAACTTCAATAACAATTACCAAACAAGTGTTCAAGACTTCATATTCAAATTTCAAATTCAGCCTTCGAACTTCATATTTAACTAACTAGGCCGCTGGATAGGAGTGGATTAGGTGAGACCCCGAACTCACCCAAGATGATGCGGCCCACACCGTGGGGCCCACCTTGATGAATATATTTTATATCCAAGCTATCTCATTCGTGCACTTCTCTACTCTCATGGTGCGGACCTATACACAAGCATCACAACCGGTTAGAATTACAAGGATCCATTCAAGACATGGCCTACCAATCAGACCATTCAACTGATTTCCCATTTCATCTTGCATGGAACTATTTAAAATCTGTAAACTCCACTGTCATGATCTAATGCTGAATTCTTGACATAAGGTGTTAGTCTAGAGGATTGAATAACACAATAGAGAACAGGGGATTTTCATTTGATCTAGAACTAATGTTATTAGTCATGAGAAAATAGGCATTGGTATTCAACTGGTTACCTGGTTTTCAACTGTAAATCTTGTTGGAGACTTTCTATCTTCTCATCTGCGTGAAAAGGTTGGATGGTTTTTCGATTCCCATGGCATTGCTACCACCAAATGCAGAGAAACCACCACTCCCTTGCGGGTTGCCAAAGGCCCCAAAGACTGAAATAAAGGAAATGAGTTGCTTTTGGAAGTTGAAAAGCAAAAGTAACTTACTTTTTCTTAAGAAAAACTTATGTAAGTTTAATAACCAAACTAAATAAGAAGTAACTTCTTGACTTGCATTAGTTAGAAGGAGCAGAGTTCAACCTGGTGTATGGGAGGGTACATTGAGTTTGTACAGACAGGGCACTTAAGAAGCTCATTCACACCAGTAGTCGAAGATACACCTCCTTTAATGCTAGGAGCAATAGTAAGCTTAGTTAGCTGGAATTTTTCCAATTCATCACTTGCAATGGATAACTCATGATCTGCAGCTTGGGATTCAAGGACTTCCTTGCAAATGCTACTCCCAGTCCCAGGAGCCATGCTGACTAATTCACAATCTCAGTTTCACGCAACCTAGACAAACAATGGCCTATGTTATGTTATAACATTCCAACTCCTTCCTGCAGCTGCACCTATCCGATGCATGAACCTAAGAAAATCTTTGCTCTCACATAAAATAAAATACATGATTAATGCCAATCCATTCACTGCTGCAGTGGCAAGAACCGTTGCAGTTGCTAAGCCTTGTGCCGCTTGGCTAGGATATGCACAATTTCACGATCTTGTTTGTCAAGCACCTAAGGAAAAATAAAATAAAAAAGCAGATTTGAGTCCACTATGATGCACTAATCACAATTACTGGACTATAATTTTCTTCCCAACCAAATGATGTAGTTGCAGCAAAAACAATAGCAAGCCTATTGAACTGAAACCATAACATTATTTGTACGAAACCGTTCATAATGTCCTTACTTGTCAAGGGTCAACCCGACTTCGTGAAGTTTCAAGCTGAGTCTGACTCAGTCCTTACTTGTCAAGGGTCATCAGTTTGCTCAGTGACTTAGCCAACTCAACTCGAACACTGCTGATTTGGCCAAGTCACTCGCCTGGTCAAACTTTTCTCGTCTCGCAAAAAGGCACGCAGAGAGTCTTGAACTGAAAAGGCGACAAGGAGTCTTGAACTAAAAAAGGTGATGGGTAGTCTTGAACTCACAACCCCACCAACGAAGCAGAACTCTCTAACCAGCACGTTATGCACTGTGCTGCTCTTACATTATTCACTGTTTTAATACTTTTCACTAATTGTGCAAGTGTATTTAACTTCAAGTGTCGAATTGAGTCAAGTTAAACTTAGTCGAGTCTTTAAGTTAACCTAACCCTGCTGGACATTGAGTTGAGTCAAGATTTCAGGTTTTTGAACTACGATTTCCATTGTTATGGCTCTGACTTGAGTGGCAGTGCAGTGTCCTCCCTGTGACATGGCACATATTCGTGCCTATCTTTTTTTTCATAACACTGAGAAATCAAGGTTTTAGTGATTGGCAAAATAGGATTCTTAAAGCCAATCCCAAATAGTTTGATATGCAAGCACTTAGAAAATGTACACGAAACATACATTAACTCGCATTGAACCAACTAAATTGTGGGCCACATTGTTGCTGAGCCAGTCCAAAGATTAGTTTGTTCAAACAATCCTGTGGAGATTTGTTTGCTGAAATAGGACTGTTGGATATTTTCATTTTTAACCATCTAATCAATGTCCACAATTTCGATAGTCAGTGAATTATAGAGTTGTAGTGTTTGGTTAGGGGATGCATTAGGCAAGGGCCCACAATTTGGAAAGTATTTTCTTACTTGGCTTTTCACCTGCGAAATCATATAACAGAGAGGATACTCTTAATGAAAATATAAGATCAATGTAATGTAATTATACCAAAAATATCACTTTTATTAAACAGTTATATCAGTTTTCCTGTCAAGGGGCTGTTTGGAGTGAAGGATTTAGGGTAGGGATTTGTAAATTCTATGAATTTCAAATCTCCCCTGTTTGTAAGAAGTGGTACATGCATGTTCCAACAAACCCTAACTTCAGTTGAATCATCTATTCCCGGCAAAAGCGGATTACCTGTGCCCCAGGCACAGAGATATACTTGTGTCCTCTGTTGTTGGAAGCTATGTGAGCCCACAGACATGCTCTCCATTCATCAGTTTTTCAAGAGAAATATAGGACAGATCTTTAAAAATCAAGCACATCTAAAACTGAGGTGGGCCACACGAAACTAGAGAGTTGGAACAGAAACATCCACTGTTGAAACCTTCCTAGAGCCGATCATGGTGTTTATATGAAATCCAAACCATTCATAGGGTTATCACCACTCCGATAAACTGCAGGAAGAAATATCATCCAGATACATCACTTATGTGGCCTCACAAAGTTTCCAATGGTGGACATTCCAATCCTGCTGTTTTGTGTGGTAGGGCCAACTGAGATGTGTTTCAGACATCTAACCCATTTGCTATGTGTCCCACTTAGATGAAGGGTTAGGGTTTTTACCTTTCGAGCTTTGAGGAAGAGAACGAGAGGAGTTTGAGTTGGAGCCCCGATCACGAGTCCACGCCAAAAATTGGGTTCCCGATCTCGAGGAGAGAGAGAGAGAGAGAGAGAGAGAGAGAGAGAGAGAGAGAGAGAGAGAGAGAGAGAGAGAGAGAGAGGATGCGAGAGAGAGAGAGAGAGAGAGGAGAGGATGAGAGAGAGAGAGAGAGAGAGAGGATGCGAGAGAGAGAGAGGAGGGAGAGGATGCGTGAGAGAGAGAGAGAGAGAGAGAGAGAGAGAGAGAGAGAGAGAGAGGATGCGCAAGAAAGGACCGAGAGAGACAGAGAGGGAGATAGAGGATGCGAGGAGTTTGCTGATGGGAGACGGACGGATGCGGATTTCATGCGAAAAGGACTTTCGCAGGAAGTTCTGCCCAAGATTGTGTGGGTCCTACTTAGTTGTTTATGTGAAATCTAACCCCTCTATCCGTTTTTTAGGCTTATTTTATGACGTGGTACCAAAATCTAGGAGGATCAAAAACTCAAATGGGCCACACGAGAGGAAACAGTGGATATTTAGTGACCACCGTTGAAATATTAATATGTCCATAAAAGTTTTTGACGATATAATTTTTTTGGTTTTTTCACTTCATCTAAGTGAAAATGACCTTATAAACGGTTTAGATGGCATATAAACAGCAAGGTAGAGCCTAGGAAAGCTTCAACGGTAGGCATTCCTTTCCCCACTGTTACATCTCCTATGGCCCACTTGAGTTTTGGATCCTACTCATTTTTGGTAGAATATCTTAAAATGTGGTCGAAAAACGGACGGACGGCTTTGATTTCTCACAAACATCGCAGCGGGCCCCACCTAGAATCCTTGCGTCGGAACTTCATGCGAAAGGCTTTCGCAGGAAATCCACGTCAAAGACTCGTTACTCCCCTTGGCACGAGTACCGTGGCTGGTGGTGCTCTTTGGGACCCACCATGATGTATGTATTTCATCCATTCCATTCATTCATTTTTACAGAGCATTTTAGGTCTTTATACAAAAACTGATAGGTATAAAAATCTTAGGTGGACCACACCACAGGAAAAAATAATGATTGGATATCCACCATTAAAATCCTCCTAAGGCCCACTGTACTGTTTATTTGACATCCAATATGTTGATTAGGTCATACAGACCCAGATGAAGGGAAACAATAAACATCAGCTTGATCCAAAACTTTTATGGCCCTAAAACATTTTTAATGTTCAATGTTCATTCAACACTGTTTCCTGTAACGTGGTCCACTTGAGATTGAGATATACCTCATTTTCTCTCTCATACCATAAAATGATCTATAAAAATTGATGGACAGAATGGATGAAATACATAAATCATGGTGGGGCTCACGAGTTCCCGACAACCGCCCAATTCTTTGGTGGTGGGGAGTAGCCAATCCGTTTCCGTCGCTGACATAGGGCGTCTCTTGGATGCCCAACGGTCGGTGACGTCACCAAGTTTTGTGGGACCCACTATGATGTATTTGTTATATCCACACCGTCCATCCATTTTGAGATATCATTTTAAGTCATGAGCCAAAGAACGAGGAAGATAAAAATTTGTAGTGGACCCCACCATAGAAAACAGCAGGGATAGTGATTTCCACCGTTGAAACTATCTTAAGGCCCATCGTAATGTTTATTTGAAATCCAACCTGTTCAAAAGTTAAAAAAATACATGAAATATGAGAAAACACAAATATCATCTTCATATAAAACTTTTGTCGCCTTTAGAAGTTTTTAATGGTGGGCGTCACTGTCCCACTGTTTTTTGTGCTGGAGTCCACTAGAGCTTAGGATTTAACTCATTCTTTGGATATTGCCCTAAAATGATCTCTACAAATGGATGGAAGGTGTGGATATAAAATATACATCATGGTGGGGCCCAAAAATGAGAGGTATATAAATATCAAGTGGACCACACCACATGAAAACAATAGTGATTGGATATCCATCATTAAAATCCTCGTGAGGCCCACTGTACCATTTATTTGCAATCCAATCTGTTTATTAGGTCATACAAGCCTAGATGAAGGGGGAAAACAAAATTCATCTCGATTCATAACTTTTATGGCCCCCGAAATGTTTTTAATAGTTGATGCTCATTCAACACTGTTTCCTGTAATGTGGTCCATTTCATATTGGGATATACCTCATTTTTGGTGTCATGCCGTAAGATGATCTTTTAAAAATAGATGGACGACATGGATTAAACACATACATCATGGTGGGGCCCACATAGCACCAACCACCAGCCATTGGCTAGTGTCAGGGGAAGTAGTCAATCTGTTCCCCTTATTTGTGGTGCGGTCCATTTAATCTTTGGATATAATTCATTTTTTGGATAAATCTCTAAAACTCCAAAAATGGATGAACAATGGGTTGATCCCAAATTTTCGATAAATCTAAAACTCAAGTGGACCATGCCACACGAAACAATGTGAAATAATGATTTGCACCGTTGATATACCTTCCTTGGGCCCACAATAATGTTTATTTGTCATCCAACTTGTTCATAATATCAAAAAGATATGAATGAAGAGAAAACACAAACATCGGCTTGATCCAAAACTTCTATGGCCTCCAAGAATTTTTCAATGGTAGAGGTTCAATCACACTATTTGTTGTGGTGTGGTCCACTTGAGCTTTGGACATGATTACCTTTGTTCTTTAGACCCCAAATCATCTGTTAACATGGATGAACGGAGTGAATAAAATAAATAATTAATGGTAGATCCCACAAAGTTTACTCAGGGTAATTAGTAAATCACCTAAATGGAGTGGAGAGGGGTTTCCTTTCATAATCATATATTGGGTTTGCCTAAATGTGATTCAAATATCCAACCCACTCATTATGTGTGTCCCACTTAGATGAGGGGTCAGACCAAGTTTCAGCAACATCCAAAACTCACGTGGGCCCCACCAAGTTCTTTTATATTTTTTAGGATGTCTTCCATGGTTTTAGATGGCATAGCCCACCTGAGTTTCATATACGGATAATTTTTTACATATCTCATAACCTGAAGGGGACACATTAAATTCATGGTGTTGATGTTCGACACACATTATGATGGGGCCCACAAAACTTACATCAACACTTATATTCTCATGAGGTCAATAAAGTTGGGTCACAATTTTGACCAAAATATTTGCCCCATTTTACCTGACTGGTCCATTCACTCTATTTTTTTTTTTTTATTAATACTCAATTTCATTAGTTAATCGTCCCGATCAGGTTACATATGAAAAAGATATTGGGCATGCAAGATTAATCAACAATTTTAGTGAAATTTGATTTAAACATTTGAAGTTATTTACTCTTCAATCTGGACCGATTAGATTGTCAAAAAACGGTTAAAGGTACAATTAGTGGATGTGCCTAATAATTTAGTAATTTTTTTTTTCAAATATAAATTCCAATTTCCATTTAAAAATAACATTCTTTTATAAAATGTATATTTTTGAAAACATTTTAACAAAATAAGATATTTTAAATTATAAATTATTTCTTAAAAAAAAATACAAATTCTGATTTTTTTTTTTTCAAAATTTCCAAATATTTTCTCATATTTTAAAATTTTTCTCAATAATTTCAAAATGCCAATTTTCTTTCCTTCAAAAGCATCATTTTATTTTCAAAAATTTTCTCAAACATTGTTAAAATTTTAAACTTCTCAATATTCTTTTTCATGTGATATTACAAATCATTTAAATATTACTTTTTAATTATAAAAAATAAAAAAATTTCCACTCATATGATATAAAAACTATATATATATATATATATATATATACAGAAAAAGAGAGGATTATTACCGATGGCTTTTGTGGGTTGGTAAAAACAATTACCGACGGTTATCTGCCGTCGGGAAAATTTTTAATATCTATTTTCACCTACGAACTTAATCGGTAAAAATACTTTTCGGTAGATGTTCTCGGTCGTGGCAGGAGTTTTTGGTCACTGGCGGGAACTTTTTCCCGACGGTTTTAGTTCGTCGGTAAAACTGTCGTGCTTTCAGTCATGGCAGAAATATTTGGTCAATGGCGGAAACGTTTCCCCGACAGTTTTAGTTCATGGGTAATAACATTGTATCGGATTTTTTCCGACGGTTGTTGTCCATCTGTAAAAACACATTTACCAATGAATCTGTATTTCATCGGTACTAATAGTACCAGATTTGTGCCGACGTGTAATATCCGTCGAGAAAAACACTAGCCAACGAAGATGGATTTAGTCGGTAATTACATCGTACCAGATTTTTGCCGACGGTTCATGTCCGTCGGAAAAAACACTTTCACCTACAAACAAGGAAATTTCGTTGGTAAAAGTAAATTTTTAAAATTTTTTTTCAAAAAATAAAAATAACCATTACTAATGAAAATTGACGTCGGTAAAAGTTTACTTTTACCAACGAAATTACAATTTCGTCGGTAAAAGTAAACTTTTACCTACGAAATTAAAATTTCGTCGGTAAAAGTAAACTTTTACCAACGAAAATAATTTTCGTTGGTAAAAGTCCTTTTTACCTATGAAAAAAAAATTGTCAATAAAAGTTTCGTTGGTAAAAATCCCATTTCTTGTAGTGTCTTTCGTTCTGACGGAGGCATTCATTAAATCACTACGTTCAGCATACATGTGTTCAAATCTCCCACGTAGTTTAGAAAGCGTCATTTTTTATCCATCCCCATCAGATTACCAGTGGTCGACTACCCTTGTCTCATTTTCTCAAGTAATTGCAGTATGGGTAGGAACTATAGCCCCTGCTTGGAGATGGTTTGCCGCCGTCAATTCGAGGGGCTTTCTGATAAAAACATGGAGTGATTTCAAAGGCGAGTTTAAGGTGGAGAGGTACTGGATTCAGAGATTGGTGGATTGGAAAGACAGCCCTTTACATTTCGGCATCAAGAGCAGGAGCTGTCGAAGGTTCGTCCATGGCTTTAGAAATCTAATATTGGATGTCTGTGTAAAAATGCAAACTGCAATAGTCTTATTCAGCAAATATGTTCGACTAACTTCTATGCCGGCCATGACCGGGTTCAAAATGTCATTGCTCGCTTCCTCTCAATCCTAGTACGAGGGCGGGTTCAAGTCCTCTGGGAGTGTTTCGAATGAGGAAACAGGGTCTTCTTCAAAAACACAGAGAGGCCTGAATGATTTCGTATTACATCTCGAGGGTGAGGAAAAATTGGTCCATTTGATCATGAAACAAGGTAGCATCGACACAGAGAAATGGATCCGTAAAGGTAGAAAGAACCAATTAAAACATCTTATGGATCTTTTAAGCAAATCAACAATTTCGGAAGGCTTCAAGGGAGTTTGCGATTTTGACAGCGACGTAGTTCGCCCAGTAGGTTCGGAGGAAAGTCCTCCCAACTGCTGGGCTCTGCCTTTGGTAACCCTGGTGAGTATAGCCATTGCAATTCCTTGCACGGACCGAGAACTGATCAAACCATTGCTACATGGGGTAAATGAAGGCCTCCGTTGCATAAGATTCATAGAGAAGAAGCTGGATTCGAAAGGGCTGGTAAACATTAAGGAAGCAGCAGATATCGTCTGGCTAGGTGTTGATCTTAACCATAAATGGTTCGATGTGGATATTGCCACATTGATCCCTGGAGAGAAGGATCCCAAGAAAATAATTGAACGCCTTGCAGACATTGGAAAGGATTGTGTTTTGGACTTTGAGAAGACCATGACGCCTGTGTGGGGAAACAAGAAGAACACTCTTAAGTGGACGGCCAAAGCATTGGCGGGCAATTCTCTGTATAGAATCTGTCAAACCATTCTGGATGACTATGAAAACAAATTTAGGACAGCGGAAGAGCTGTTCGAATGGTTGTGTGTAACGATTTCTGATATATTGGGAGCCTGTCTTACCAATTTACCGCATGCGATATCCATCGAGTGCTCTTCCAGTGCCATCGAAGCAAAGGAAGATAGCATTAGGAAAGTAGCTTCGTTTCTTGGCGAAGCTGAAAGCATATTGGAAGCTCTCGGACAACAAGGGGTTCAAGATCTGGGCATTGATTAATGTGCCTACATCGACTACTGGCGTACCGGAAAACTGAAGAAGAACACATCACGCTTGCCTTTTGCTATTTCCAATGACGATGTCTAACGCTACTTCAGGTGAACTGCGTCTATCTATCGAGTAGGGATCAGGGGCTTTTGATTCGATCAGATAAAAGGTACATCATTATTCATGGCTTCGATCTAATTGATCACAAAATTACTGTAGTTAACCATAGGGTCGATGCTGTAAGTTTTATTAGCTGTAAATTGCTTACACGCCAGCTTAGTGGGTGTTACCATTATCCTAGAGCATGATATGTTATATATCCAGTCACTTCATCTGTTTTTCCATACCAGTCCCAAAAATTAAGCATATTCAAATATCAGGTGGATCATGTATATTTGGGAATCAAGTCAAGTCGGACAAGTTGGGGCTGACCCGATTCAATGTTGTTTTGAAATATACCAACCCAAACTCGATCCAACTTGGCACCGAGTCCAGCATGCCTGACCTGATTTAAGTCCGAGTTGGCTTGGAATAATCCAGACTGACTCCGACAAGTCGGGTCGGGTTATCC
Organism: Magnolia changhungtana; assembly: GCA_030180095.1. Lineage (NCBI taxonomy): Eukaryota > Viridiplantae > Streptophyta > Magnoliopsida > Magnoliales > Magnoliaceae > Magnolia > Magnolia changhungtana. Next base: position 3,585,919 of record JASAUF010000667.1, read on the forward strand.
ACGGCTAATCACAACTCACCTAGGTGTACTTGCTAGAATTACATCCTCTTCATCAACCACGTCATTTTAGATTGGAAACATCATATCTAAGTTATATGTGTGTGTGTGTGTGTGTATATAAGAGTCAAGTTTCCGATCGAATCAAGTCAATACCGAGTTGGATTTCGGATCGAGTCACTGGGTGACCCAAACTTGACTTGGTTTGAGTTTGGATTGGACGAAGTCTACTTGGTTCGGATTGACTCACCCACTCGGTTCGGATCGAGTCGGGTCAAAATAAGTAGGACGAGTCGAGTCGTCCTGTGCCCAGCTCTAATCACACCACAAGAAATAATGATGATTGAACATTCACCATTAAAAACTTTCCATGGTCCACCATAAGAAGATTTGTAATATTTATTTTCCATCCAACTTGTTAATAATGTCAACAAGAACTAGATGCATGGAAAATACAAATATTAAGTTGATCCAAGACTTCTGTGGTCTATAAAAAGCTTAATGGCAGAAGGTTGACGGCTGCCCATTGTTGATTAAAATCCTTGTAACGGGGCACCCTTCGAGGTGAGATGATATGTATAATGACTTGAGATGTTGCATTATGCCATGGGTGGGTCTCTCTATGACCATCCTTTCAGACGTAGCCCCTGACTTTACCGTGATGGTGCTGACATGAGGTGCTTCGTTCGCCTTGGGTTCATTTCTAGCATCTTCCTCGAACGGAAAAAAAACATGCTGTATTATTATTGAGGGGTAATTTATTCTACATCGCCATCTATTTTATTTGGCTGGGCTGGTCTGTCTTGGAAACTGGAAGGCAACGTGAAATCCATGTTGCAATGAAATACGACTGGTGGCAATGTCCTAAAAATAATTTCATCATTTGAACATTGCCCCCTTAGTGTTTCAGCGTTTACTTCTGTTATGATATCTTCTATCTGATCAGTGTCTTCATCGGCTGCATGGTCGGACGAGGTGTTTGCTGAGGAGATAATTTTCAGCACTTCAACGGTCAATGTCGGTTCGTTAGCCAACCATTCATCTGCTGGAAAACACTCATCGCTAAGGTAGTCTGATAAGTTACCACAATTGTCTTCCTCCTTAAGGCTTGTCGACTGATTAGGTCGGCCGAGAGCATCGACAAGAGATAGTACTGCCCCCATTGTGTTTACAGCCACCTGTCCTTCAGACACAGGGATCCTCCAGAAGGGCTGTAACACCCCGTACTTTTTAGTACTAGGGTGTTATCGTAAAGTCCTAAATTGATATCGACACAAATCTAACTTAATAGAATGTTTGCCTACATTCCAATCAAAATCAGACCGATAGGAGTAATCTTCATCCGTTCATTGAGCCATCCAACTGTTCATAAATACTTGATAATCATTGAACCTTGTTAGAGACAAATCAAACCATTTATTAACAACATCATCTCTTAGATCACCAAACTCACTGTTCAATCTTAAGGTAGACCGTACATATGCACTAGGACTCCTCAGAGAAACATTCTGTCAATTGCTCTAACACTTGATTTCCCTAATCCAACCATTAGATTGTAAAATCAATTTTTAGGTTGTGATTAGACAACCCCAGAAACCATTAAAAATGTTCGATGTAGACTATGACAGGCCCTGATCTTAAAATCAGGACCCAATTCATCAATTCTATCATTCAACAGACTGTAACACTCAAATGAAGAATCCATCCCTTAATCAAACACTATTTGATTATGGTAAAAACCATTAAAATCCCTCTAGAATTTACTAAGGAACCCTGAAAATTAGATTAGAGATAATCCAACCATAGATCGATAGAAATTCTAAAGATCACTTGGTGTGGCCCACATAAGTATTTAGATCTGCCTCATCTCTGCACTGGAGTCCTAATTGGGACCTCTCGAGTCAGATTGACGGTGTGGATCACACTGAGAAGCACGTGGATCTCACTTTGAGGCCACGCTTGAGCATAGACCGCATACTCCTTCAGTGCACTAGACTAACACTGCGGTCAAACGTGCTTTGACCCGAGCTAGGAAGGAAATTCCTTCCCTCTTTAGATTTTTCCCGCCCATAAGCAAACGAATGGACATCATTCGTTTGGGTTCGATTGTGGCCCACCATCACGAATAAAATCAATGATCTGAACCGTCCATTATGTTTAGGGCATGTCCTCGACCAAAACCTGGCTCGCTTCACACGATGACGTGCATGTGTGTAGGCACGAATCCAGACACATTTAGACCGTTTGTAACAATTTTTTCGGAAATGGAAAACTCCATTTCTCCTTTCGAATTGCCAGGCTGGCAACCCTAGCCTCCTACAAATCTCGGCCGTGGGATGAATATCATCCCAACCATTCGTCTTAGGGCAACCGGTGTCGTTCTCTTCGTCGTAAGAGAAGCTCTAAAGGAATCTTTTCGGTTAAACAGCTGGCGAGATTGCGACAATTTGTAAGCCTTTAGAAACTTTCCGTGAAGTATTCAGAACGTCGGATTTAGGGCTTCTTAAAGTCCTTTTAGTGTTGGTAAGGATACCTCGCAGCCGCACGAGATGCGGCATGAGATATTGCACGAGGCTCAAAATCTCGCGCAATGCAAAGATTGTCGTGATGTTTTCCTAAAATATGGGTCCCATTGTGATTAACGGACTAATCTGGTCCGTCCACAAGGAATAGATCGAAATGTAAACCCCTAGATCGCATTCTGCCATGGAAGCTCAACTCATCTTCCTTGTTCATCCGAAAAACCCATCATCACAAGGTGGGCCTTATTCGTTGATCAAACACATCCATTAGACGGGCCATACGATCAGAAAATCATACATATCATCTGATCATGGCCATGCAAGCCATATCTCGAACTATTGTATACAACTCTCTCGATTAGAGCAATGGATCGTAACTAATCCCTTAGTTACATCAGCTTTCTCTAGAAGCTAATTAGGGTAGGTATATATAGCCCTTTCCAATTCGGGAAACATTCTAAAGAAACCCTAAAAGTTAGAGAGAGAGAGAGAGAGAGAGAGAGAGAGAGAGAGAGAGAGAGAGAGAGAGATTTCGAGAAAAGGCGCCGTTTTGGCTGCCGATTGGGTGGAGCTAACTCGGTCCGAGTTGCTGCAAGTTCGGGCTGAGTCCAGGGATTCACCTGGTCGTTCTAGCAGAGAAAAGAAAGATGAGAAAGAAGAGGAAGGAGCAACGAAGAAGAAGACACGAAAGAGAGAGTCTGCGCTAGTTCATTACACCAGCTCGATTCGAGTTGAGTCCAGTTGTTGGACTTTCACAGTAGAGAAGCAGGAGGAGGAAAGGAGGAAAGGGAAAGAGAGAAGAAAGGAAGGGAGGAGAAGAGGGGAGGAATGATGCTGGTCCATTCCTTGAGTCAAGCTGAGTTCACTCAACTGCCCAGTGAACTACGTCACGAATCGGGTCATGTTCGTGAAATCAGTGTCCTGATTTAGTCAGGCACGTCGTGAGACTTACTCTGTAATGCCCCGAGTTTTCAGGACCCGAGTACACGAGCTGTTTCCCAAAAACCAGAGTGTTAACCTTAAAGGATGGTGAAGTATATCTTCGTCAACTATCAGAGTAAACAGATGAGCGTAGAATGGACAAATCGTACATAATGGAAAATTTACATTTACATTTGAAATGTGCAAAAGATCACCCATAATGACTTATATAAACCAATGTCTCCAAAATTAATAAATACAAGAATTATGTGATTCAATACATGCGAAATAACAGAATGCAAGTAAAATTGAGCCACAAGACCCCTCAGCTTCTCAAGGTAGAGACAGTTATACAATCCTGGCACTTGAACCCGGCTCTTCATCGGCCCGAACTTGAAAATCACTTAAGCCACCTGTGCTACTTGTACGGTTATATTTATTTGATGGATGAGTGACCAACTCAGTGTGAACTCCCCTCAAGATTTCTCACTATTGCATTAGGTAAGCATAGTTATAAAAATATGGCAATGCATACAAAATAATACACGATGCAATCTGATTAAATGCATGGATGCGTGAATGCATCATCGACGTGGGGGTGCACCCACTGTTGAAATAAAGGGTCGCCCTAAGAGAACTAGCCACTTGAAAAAATACATAAAGGTACGCCTGAGGAGAACCAGCTATCCGAAAAAGACCATAATATATAGATCGCCCAATGAGAATTTAATAACTTGAAAAAGACCATAAAGTATAGATCGCCTAAGGAGAATTTAATCACCCAGAAAAGACCATAAAGTAAGGGTTGCCCTAAGAGAACTAGCCACCTGGAAAATACACAAAGGTATGCCCGAGGAGAACCAATTATCCAGAAAAGACCATAATATATAGATCGCCCAAGGAGAATTTAATCACCCGGAAAAGACCATATGCTATGAAAATGCATGATTAGCTCAACCGTTATTAGTCTGTTTAACAATCAACAGGTTTAATAAACTTAGAGGTTACTACAAGGAGCTTAGAGCCCAGCATAGGCTGATAGCTCAGGGATAGTGTCTCACTCCACCATTCCTGGCTCATGAGGCTACCACCTTAGGATGTTTAATGGATCCCAATCGACTAGTGGCCAATCATATTCAGTATATGGGGCTTATCATCGCATGGTTACATAAAATAAAACATCGAACCCATATAGGGCAAATACCAAGGCAAAGCCACATAGGGCGATATCGAAACAAGCCATCTAGGGCAGATATTAAAATAAGTCTAATAGGGAAGTATCAAAACCATGCGATAAAGACCATCCTTAAAAACTACTTAGACACAACCCCTGGATGGTAGGCCCACATCAATATTCAAACCACCCCACCACTCAAAAACCACTAAGTCGAAGGTTCATTACAACCAAAATCAATCGAGTTACATCCCAAGTATGGGTGTACATCCATGGGTGGGGGTTTCCTACTGATGTACCAGTTTAAGTCTCATAAGCAATCTACAATAATCCACAAATATGAGATAAATATGCAGAATAAATATTAAGTATGCATTACAAGAAAAGTCACTTTTACTAACGAAAATTTTCGTAGGCAAAAGTCTTATTTTCGTAGGCAAAAACTTTTACCCGCGAAAATTTTCGTTGGCAAATTCCTCATTAAAAGTCTGAGGGGAAAACCTTTTACCCACGAAATTTTTTTTTTTGTTGGCAAAGGTAAGACTTTTGCCAACAAAATATTGCGTAGGCAAAACATTTTACCAACGCTAATTTTCGTTGGTAAAAATATTGACGAAACTTTTTACCTATGAATACATTTGTAGGTAAAATATTTACAAGACTTTTTAGCTACCAACAATTTCGTAGCTAAAAATATTTAAAGACTTTTTACCTACAAATATTTTCGTAGCTAAAAAGATTTAAAACACTTTTTACCTACCAACAATTTCGTAGCTAAAAATATTTACAAGACTTTTTACCTACCAACAATTTCGTAGCTAAAAATATTTAAAACACTTTTTACCTGTGTTCACTCCCCAAGTATAGGGTTGTGATGTAGTAATAACTCGGTAAGACCGAGGTCGAATCCACAGGGACTGAAACCTGTACGCTTTCTAAAAATAACCAGATCTAGAACTATGCTAAGATGAAATCTAAACCAATTATGATTTGAGGAATAATGGTGAAATAATTAATCTAAAAGTTTAAGAAAAATTAGAGAAGGGAAACTAGGGATTCAGAGGATCCACTTGTAGGGATCAGGGAGATCTTATGCCTGGATTAAAAATCAGGAAAATTAACTGAACTGCCATTGATATAAATTTGAAAAGATGAAAGGTATATGAATTAGAATGGATTCCATCACCAAACCATGCCCAGAGACAAAGCAAACAACATAATTAAACTAATTACCAACCAATCAATGTATGAAGGTTAGGAAGGGTACCGACATCCAACCATGCCCATGAGACGATGGTGAACAACAGGGCTTCCTGACGTCATAAACATAAAGGTAAAAGAACATGCTCAAAGCCATTGCAGACCCATTGTAATTTTAGTCACAATGACCATTAAGGACTGAAAACATTCCTTAATAAAATTAAATCAAAATCAGATCAGTCTTAAACAAAGGCACAAGCAAAGAGACCTCCCATCACACTACAAGCTTCACCTCTTGGCCCTAGCCAAGAAGTTTAGCCCAACATGAATAGGCTAGAACTCTCAAAAATAAAATAGAGAAAAAGAAAGAAGAAGAAAAATTCAAACTCTACTCTGTCTTGCTCTCTCTGTCTCTCTCCTTTCGCCTCACCTCCATTGCATCTACCGATGGTTTTTCTCTCCTCCTTGTTCTCCCTCTCTCCTTCTTATAGCAATAGGAAGTTCGTCAGTTTGCTGGATTGCCAAACTCCTCCAGTTGGTGCGGAAGGATTTTCGCACTACGTATATGGCTGGAGAACCGACTCATTACGCAGAGAGCATAAGATCTCTGCTTGAAATAGATTTTTTACTACAAAGGCTCGATCCAAGACGTTCAGTGGTCTTGGATCTAGTCGGTCCCACCATGGACAGTATTTGGACGGTGCAGATAAAAGATTCGATCCTCTCCAAGATTGCGGAACGGCCCGGATTGGCCGAGCTTACTCGAACTGCGTAAACAGAGTCCGAAACAATCGGTTCTGGACTCTCTGTTGGACCCACTTACCTCGTCATTTGCGAAATCTAAGCCGTCCACCAGATTTACCTCGAAAATTCGGTCAGGGATGATCTGATTTGGATCATTTTTGATGCGGCCCAAAGAATCTTGCTTGCAGCCATTCGTTCTGTGTTTGAACGGCTGGAAACCTATCGACACTGTTTCTTCGAATTTGGTCACCTAAGGCTTAGTATATGGGCCTACGTGGTTCCAATGGACGGTCCAGATTGTCCAATGGATCGAAGAAGGTGGGCCACGAATAGCCGGAAAATCCGGACTTCCCGGATTTCGCAGACGCGCACCACGAGTTACGCTGGACGTTGTGGGGTCCACATCCGTTGATTTTTGAGATAATCAGCTCCGTCCATTGTAATTGTATCGAAAATTCAGTAAGAAATGACTGGTTTCATGTTGGATTTGGTGTGGCCCTCGCGATTATTTACTCCGCCGTCCATCTTGCATTTAACGGCTGGAAACTTACATAAGCTTGCATTGGGTCAAAAGGACACCTAGGCTAGGGATTTTCCCACCCTCTGGTCACAATGGACGGTCCAGATTGATGATATTGATGAGTAGTGGGGCCCACTAGTGAGAAACGGACGCACCCTCGAAGGACGTCGTGTCCTTTCTTGATTCGGAGAAGATGGAGTCGGTCAGCGTTAGCTGACCGATTTTGAGAGATCCAGTGCACGGCGAGTGCACTTGTGCACCGTGCACACATGATATACATGAGATCCTATGGAGATGTTTGTGAGAAATCCGCTCCGTCCATCCATATTTTTAACTCATTTAACATGTTGAGACCAATTTTGAGGTATGTCCAGCAATCACGTGGGCCCCAAATCAGCGTTTTATGGGCTGTCCTGTCCGTTGGGCCACTTCCACAGAGATTCAGGAGCTGAAATTCGACGTGTACGGTTCATTTATGCTCTTCAGCTCATGTATAAAGTTTCGAGCAAAACGGATGGTGGGAACCCCGTGATCTTATATTTTGTCCGACTTTCGTGCCACTTGAGCTTTTTCTCGATTTTCACGGATCTCTAGTGTGTAAATTTGTCGATCTTAGTCCCATGGAGTCCGTACCTTGCTCTGGTGAATTTCACGAGTGTCAAATCCTCACTTTTAGTGTCGTTTTTAGTCATTGATCCGATTGCATCCCGCAACAAAACACAATTAAAATACTCGTTAAACATTATTGTGTACGTAAAATCTGGCAATAACTAGGGTCTGATATGCAATATTTGACCCTTAACACAACCCCCAACCAGCATTTTGCTAGTCCCGAGCAAAATATGCGAAAATTAAGTTGAGAATTACGAGACAATTTTTGTGAAGCCAAGTGATATTTTGACAAAACAATCCAGATATGAGAAATCTTAAGATTCATGAATATTGATTATCAATTTCTCCTGGTCTCTAATGTACGGTAAATTTCATAATCAAGTTCAAATATTAATCCAATAACTAGAATAATTTTAAACATTAAGTTCAATGGGTGTATAGTGTAATCCCGACTTTCAACATTAATATTCAATTCTTTATTTCAGGATTTCGTTGGTAATCAACAAGAGAATTCATGATAACCAAAACTTGCCTCACAGATCATTCTTTCATTTTTCTAATTTTTTTTTTTTTTTTTTTTTTTTTTTTTTTTTTTTGAACATGTCAAGATGGGAATCAAATTTCACTTATAGGGAGCAAACCTATGGTGAAACTAGTCGCCCAGCTCTGTCTAACTCTTAATCATAGAAAATCGAATCCACACCTATAGGGAGCAAACCCATGGTGTAAACTTTTTTTTTTTTTTTTTTTTTTTTAAATACCCTGATGGCCAAATCATTTTAGGCTGGTTTCTTTCATGCTCAGTGATTACCAAGTTAATCATTCAATATCAAACTGAAATCTCAGTGTGTAAGTGAGATGTGGTATGTGAAATCATGACTCAATCAATGTTTACAACTTCTAATCATGGATTAATAATTCAAACTTAACTGTGAAATCTACTGAGCAACTGAATCCAAGAGTAGTAAATCACCAACATTCCGTATCTTTGAAATTCTAAATCCAGGATATCCGTCAAGAAAGTCCAGAAAAAATTTAAAAATTTTCACAATTTTTGCCCAAGACTAAGAAAAACACTGATTAGGTAACCTAATCTCCCACCCCCAACCTAAAATCTACATTGTCCTCAATGTAAAAGATATGAGCATGGAATGCACATGGGACAACGAAAGTAAAAGAGAAGTGATGGGAAGATAGTACCTGAATGATGAATCGTGAGAGACTTTCTAAGAGATCTCAACATGAGAGCGGGTGAGTACGAGAGAGAAAGCCACACAAAAATAACAAGAAATAAAACCTATCTATACCATTTTCGCAGGTGCTCTCGATTGCATTTAGCGCATGCAACAAGCCTTTAAACCCCTAGGTTACCCCTAGTGGACGAGTTGTAGTCTCGTGAGGGTTTGCGTAATGTTACCCACAAACATTGAACTAACTAATCATGCTGCAAGGTCCTCTTCTGGCCAGATCTTGATAAGTCTCTCAGTAAGTTCCTCAACAAGATCATCCAAAAGCCCTTTTTGCAAAAGGCTTGGGTGCCCTGGAGCATGACTTTCCAGAGAGACTTATGTACCTCATAAGAAATTTTCCATTGCATTGCTTGAGGTAACTGAGAGTATGTACGATTCACCTGCGTGATGAAGAAGTTTCAACGTTAGTATCCCATGGTGAATCAGAGACTACAAGTAGATAAAGTTTAGAAAACTTCGCAAAAAGTGATGTAGCCTCAACACATTTCGAAGTATCAGACTTCGGTTCAATTTTTAGCTCCTCCTCCCCTAATGGTAAACATTCAGGATCTGTGGAAGGAGAGGCTTCAAAATAAGGGTTCTCTCGGTCAGTGATAACTACCGAGATGTTGTCTTGCAAGGAATCCACTTTGTCTTTTGTCATGGGATCGTTTGACTTTGAAAAGTAGTGTGCCCAGCAATTATTAAAAGAGTCGGAAATTTCAGCTGAGAGTGACTTATTTTCCTCATGGAAATCTGTAATGAGATGCTCAAGGACTCCCTCGCCCTTAAAAGTATATGAAGATATGTTCTCTTGCTCCAGCCCTGCACAAACATATTGAAGATCAATAGGGGAAGCATCGATGGGATCACTTTGTTCATTGAAACTACTCAATCGAGGCGTTGAACCGTCGACGGTACATGCCTCTCGTGATGGTGGTCTTAATTGAGTGGTTTCAAATTCTAGAGTCGTAGCGAAGAAAGCTCGTCCTTCTCCCGAATCACATTATCATTCAATTCAAGAGAGTGGTCCAAACATGTCTCACGAAGTTGGAAGGGTCGGTTTTAATGAGCTCATCTTCCACTTTTAAATCGATATCTTAGGTGAGTGGAGTAGCTCAAGATGACCGATCACTTCGTGTGCTTCTTGAGCATTGACTGGACCATACTAGAGATTGATTCAGGGAATTTGGGTTGTGCTCTCATGAATCTCATCCCAATACTTCTCAGCTTCCAATTCAGTGCAGTACACACTTGAGATGGGGTTACTTTCCTTACATTCTAAATTCGGTTGAGGTTCGAATAAACTAACCTCAACCTCATCATTGAGATCCTGTATCATGTAAGGAAAGTGTGTCATCATCACCGTATTTGAAAGACACCCATGTATCTCCATCATTCTTTTGAACATACATTGAGATCGGCTCATTGGGAAATTGAACCACGTGCTCGTTAATGGAATCCAACTCCTCATTCCAAATTTCAGATTTCGTCAAAAGCGAGTGAGGATCACTTTCCTGGCATTGTATTTCTGGATTGGATTGTAGTTGGGATGCACGAGCTTCTTCTATCCTTTCAAGGCGCGAATTCAATTGCTTCCATTGTTTTTCTTATTTCCGTAAGGCACTCCATGGTATACTGAATTTCATCTTCTTGGATCGTTTCTGGTAGGTTCTCAATGGTAGGGTATCCAAGAGAATAATCATTACATGTTGTAGGTTCATCTTCCCAGTTTTGATGGTTCCACTGGTTATAGTCATACGGGTCATCGGCCGGGAGTTGATACGCGTTATCATTCCAATAATCACGCATACTGTTTCCTTAACTCGTGGAATGCAATTATTTTTCCCGTAGATAATCACCGAAGGACTTCTTAATCGGTGGAGCATCATGTTTTGATTGGTTGAAGTAATTTTCAGAAAATATTTGAGGCATAGGCTGTTTTCCATTATTATCATCATACATCAAAATTTTTCCCAAGATTCCTTAGCTATCTCAGATATATACGATCCAACTCTTGCATAGTAAAACCCTAATTCCGAATCTAATCCTAAGAAAGAAAATGAAAATCTAGAAAGAAAGAGAAAGTTGGAAGGAGATTACCAACTTAAAGTCCCTAAGCTAAAGACCTGCAAAATAAAACAAATTAAGTTAGTTCAAAAATAGAAGAAATTTCTAGAGCAAATCAAATCTAAAGAGTTAGGAAATATAGCAAATCAGAAAGAGTTTACCAAATTAGAAGTTCTATCTTAACAACCTACAGAATAAAAAATATGTTAGTTCTATGAAAAATAGAAGACAAAATTAAAAATTAAAATTAGTAAAATTCTAATCTTAAACTAACTCTAAATCCAATTAATTTCAGAAAATCGTAGTCACAATTTCAAGAACAACGGCGCTAAAACTTGTTCACTCCCCAAGTATAGGGTTGTGATGTAGTAATAACTCGGTAAGACCGAGGTCGAATCCACAGGGACTGAAACCTGTACGCTTTCTAAAAATAACCAGATCTAGAACTATGCTAAGATGAAATCTAAACCAATTATGATTTGAGGAATAATGGTGAAATAATTAATCTAAAACTTTAAGAAAAATCAGAGAAGGGAAACTAGGGATTCAGAGGATCCACTTGTAGGGATCAGGGAGATCTTATGCCTGGATTAAAAATCAGGAAAATTAACTGAACTGCCATTGATATAAATTTGAAAAGATGAAAGGTATATGAATTAGAATGGATTCCATCACCAAACCATGCCCAGGAGACAAAGCAAACAACAGAATTAAACTAATTACCAACCAATCAATGTATGAAGGTTAGGAAGGGTACCGACATCCAACCATGCCCAGGAGACGATGGTGAACAACAGGGCTTCCTGACGTCATAAACATAAAGGTAAAAGAACATGCTCAAAGCCATTGCAGACCCATTGTAATTTTAGTCACAACAGACCATTAAGGACTGAAAACATTCCCTTAATAAAATTAAATCAAAATCAGATCAGTCTTAAACAAAGGCACAAGCAAAGAGACCTCCCATCACGCTACAAGCTTCACCTCTTGGCCCTAGCCAAGAAGTTTAGCCCAACATGAATAGGCTAGAACTCTCAAAAATAAAATAGAGAAAAAGAAAGAAGAAGAAAAATTCAAACTCTACTCCGTCTTGCTCTCTCTGTCTCTCTCCTTTCAGCCTCCAGCCTGCTGCCGTACTCCAGCCGATGGTTTTTCTCTCCTCCTTGTTCTCCCTCTCTCCTTCTTATAGCAATAGGAAGTTCGTCAGTTTGCTGGATTGCCAAACTCCTCCAGTTGGTGCGGAAGGATTTTCGCACTACGTATATGGCTGGAGAACCGACTCCCAGTTACGCAGCAGAGCATAAGATCTCTGCTTGAAACAGATTTTTTTACTACAAAGGCTCGATCCAAGACGTTCAGTGGTCTTGGATCTAGTCGGTCCCACCATGGACAGTATTTGGACGGTGCAGATAAAAGATTCGATCCTCTCCAAGATTGCGGAACGGCCCGGATTGGCCGAGCTTACTCGAACTGCGTAAACAGAGTCCGAAACAATCGGTTCTGGACTCTCTGTTGGACCCACTTACCTCGTCATTTGCGAAATCTAAGCCGTCCACCGCATTTACCTCGAAAATTCGGCCAGGATGATCGATTTGGATCATTTTTGATGCGGCCCAAAGAATTGCTTGCTACCATTCGTTCGTGTTTGAACTACCGGAAACCTATCGACACCGTTTCTTCGAATTTGGTCACCTAAGGCTTAGTATATGGGCTCACGTGGTTCCAATGGACGGTCCGATTGTCCAATGGATCGAAGAAGGTGGGCCACGAACAGCCGGAAAATCCGGACTTCCGGATTGTGCAGCGCACCACGCAGTTACGCTGGACGTTGTGGGGTCCACATCCGTTGATTTTTGAGATAATCGCTCCGTCCATTGTAATTGTATCGAAAATTCAGTAAGAAATGACTGGTTTCATGTTGGATTTGGTGTGGCCCTCGCGATTATTTACTCCGCCGTCCATCTTGCATTTAACGGGAAACTTACATAAGCTTGCATTGGGTCAAAAGGACACCTAGGCTAGGGATTTTCCCACCCTCTGGTCACAATGGACGGTCCAGATTGATGATATTGATGAGTAGTGGGGCCCACTAGTGAGAAACGGACGCACCCTCGAAGGACGTCGTGTCCTTTCTTGATTCGGAGAAGATGGAGTCGGTCAGCGTTAGCTGACCGATTTTGAGAGATCCAGTGCACGGCGAGTGCACTTGTGCACCGTGCACACATGATATACATGAGATCCTATGGAGATGTTTGTGAGAAATCCGCTCCGTCCATCCATATTTTTAACTCATTTAACATGTTGAGACCAATTTTGAGGTATGTCCAGCAATCACGTGGGCCCCAAATCAGCGTTTTATGGCTCTCTGTCCGTTGGGCCACTTCCACAGAGATTCAGGAGCTGAAATTCGACGTGTACGGTTCATTTATGCTCTTCAGCTCATGTATAAAGTTTCGAGCAAAACGGATGGTGGGAACCCTGTGATCTTATATTTTGTCTGACTTTCAGGCCACTTGAGCTTCAGTTTCTCGATTTTCACGGATCTCTAGTGTGTAAATTTGTCGATCTTAGTCCCATGGAGTCCGTACCTTGCTCTGGTGAATTCTGAGTGTCAAATCCTCACTTTTAGTGTCAGTTTTTAGTCATTGATCCTGATTGCATCCTGCAACAAAACACAATTAAAATACTCCGTTAAACATTATTGTGTACGTAAAATCTGGCAGTAACTAGGGTCTGATATGCAATATTTGACCCTTAACAACCTGCTAACAATTTTGTAGCTAAAAATATTTACATGACTTTTTACCTACCAACAATTTCGTAGCTAAAAATATTTAAAACACTATTTAATTACCAACAATTTTGTAGCTAAAAATATTTACAAGACTTTTTACCTACTGTTGAGACTCAAATATTGCATAATTTTCTCCATTTATATCTTGGTTTTATGAATATGGATCCGCTTAATATTCTATTTTACTCATGTATGTGTTGCAAGGTGAATTTAAGTGTTTGGATTGAAAAATGGTGTTAAAAGCATGATTTTGATGCTCAAGAATTACCAAGGAAAGAGATGGATCTTAGGAGACCAAGATTGAAGAACTCACATGCCAAAGATCCAAGAAAATCGAGTGAAGAATAAAGAAAATTGAAGATTTGAAGTGAAGAATGCTGAAATTGACCGAAAAAGTGTATTCTGAAGCTGTGAAGTCTATTTTGGAAAACTGCGCAGCAGAAAGTCTATTTTAAATTAACTATGCAGCGAGAAGTCTGTTTTAGAAAAATACGTATATTTGAGGCGATTTCTAGGGTTTTTCAACTTTATACGAAAATTGGAGTTCCCTACTTATAAATAGGGGTTCCTAGGCATTCTTAAACATTATTCAAGGCATCCCAAAGCAAAGTTTAGGGTTTTTAAAGAGTTTTTAGTTTTATTAAAGCTTTATAAGTTAATTTTTTAGATCTTTTCTATTTGCATTTTCTTTCTTTATTTCTTGTTGCTTTTTATTTCTGCAATTTAATTATGTTTTTCTAAGTTCCTTCTATCCCAAGCTAGAAGGGAAGCACATGGGTTTAATGTTTCTTTAAGATTATGATGATGGATTGTTTTAATGATGAGAATAATGGTGTATGCATGTTATCTATTATTTAGGTTTTGTTTTTTTTATCCTCTTGTGAGATCCATATGTTTCCATCATATGAGATCCACATTGATGGATAGGCTTATCCTAGATCAATTAGATTTTCTAGATAGGAGATGTTCTCAACCTGTCATATTTATTTGATATTCATTATCCTATAGATATTGAATACTTAAAATCACTGACGCTTGAGAATATATGTTAATGGTGCAAATCCATTATTTTCTAATTTTTTTTTATTAAAATATTTAAACTGTTTTATTTTCCGATTAGGCTGACCATAGTGATCAGATCCTAGTTGTGTTATCCAAGTCATCATGATTTTGGAACATTAACGTATGTGTGGAACTTTGAAGCTTGGGTGTTATTTTATTCAATTGAATTACATCCGTTCAAAAATCCCAAAATCAAATCATCAGATTAATTTTTATTACTTAGTTTATTTTGCATTTGATTTTTTTTCTTTTCACAATTCATCTCCCTGTGGGATCGACCCTGTATTCACGGGATACTACTTACGAACCTCTGCACTTGGAGGCAAGCAATCAAGTTTTTGGCGCCGTTGCCGGGGAGAGATTGAGAGAGATCAGATCTGTGCAAGATAGCTAAGGTAAGTTTTTTTTTTTTTTTTCTTCCTAAGGTAAGTTCTCTTCTAAACCCTCCAAATTTTCTGTAGATTTTATTTTATTTAATTTTTTTTTTCTTTAAAAATAAATTCAGTTGGATCTTTCAAGCACTAACTGTGACATAAGGTTGCCCTGCTTGGGATTTCATCACCCAAGTGCTATGGTTGTCCTACGCTTGATTCTTTGTTTGATCACAAAGATCATCCCATTTGAATCTATTTTCCTGATTAGCATAGTTTAAATTTCGCATTAGTTTTACTTTTGTTGATTTATTTATTTATTTATTTTTTATTTTTATTTTTTGTGGATTGAACCTCTTGGTTTCTGTCCGCCTCTGGGTTGTTGATTTATTTTTTTGCTTTGTGGATTGAACCCTCATGGTCGGCCTTGCCGCCTTGCCCTTTGGGTTGTTGATTTAAGTTTTTATTTTTATTTTAAGTATCATACTTGCTAGTTTAATTAGTGGTATTTGTTGTGTGGTATGGATGGTTTATGTCCCGTTGGAGTAGGGATCAAAACAATCGACTCTCCTCTCGAAGGAGGACTAGTTCAGGCCTTAATCATTCACTTAGAAGAGGCACTCAACATCACTTGGATTTCATGGCAGACCAGTTGATAATCCAAATCCAAATCGCAGATCCAACTATAAATCAAAATAGAGAAAATCAATTTAATCCTCCTCTTGAGGATGAAAATGAAGTTCATAGGAATGTGTTAAACCAACCACGGACTTTACGTGAACATTTACACCCTGAGAGATCAACTTTACCATCTTGCATAGTGTTCCCTGCTCACACAGGGAACATTGATTTTAAACCAGGTGTGATTCAATTGATTCCTAAATTTCATGGCTTGGATTCTGAAAGCCCCTACTTGCACCTCAAGGACTTTGAGGAAGTAATTGCAACGTTACAAGTAAACAATGGCAATAGGGATATACTTAAGCTTAGGTTATTCTCATTTTCTCTAAAGGATCGGGCCAAAGCATGGCTCAACTCTCTAAGACCTAATACCATCACTTCATGGCAAGCTTTAAGTAGAGAGTTTTTGAAAAAGTTCTTTCCCGAGCACAAAACAAATGCACTGAAACAAGAAATCATGTCATTCTCCCAAAAGGGGAATGAACTATTTTTTCAAGCTTGGGAGCGCTTCAAAGACATTCTAATTACTTGTCCACATCATGGTTATGAACCATGGCACGTGATTGATGCGTTCCGAAAGGGGCTCACCATGGATACCCGTCAGTTCATAGAAATGATGTGTGGTGGAACCTTTCTTGACAAAGATCATAATGAGGCTTGGGATTTTCTAGATATGTTAGCAGAGAATACGCAGACATGGGATGTCTCTGCTAAATCAGACCAAACTAGACCCATTCCTAGAGAGAAAGCGGGGATGTATGTCCTAAGAGAGGAAGACGACCTTAATGCAAAATTCGCTGCATTGGCTAGAAAGGTCGAAGCCTTGGAAATTAGGAAGGTTGATATGGTTAAAGCAAACACTTCCTTAGGTAATTTTTGTAGCATTTGTGGTGGTATAGACCATGACACAAAGGATTGTCCAATGATCTCTGTTGTACAAAATATCACGCATGAGCATGATCAAGCAAATGCTATAAATAACTACCAAAGGTCAGTTATGCAACCAATGGGAAACACGTATAATCCAAATTGGCGTAACCATCCTAATCTTAGTTGGAGGAATGGACCACAAATTAATGCGCCCAATGCACCTCAAATGCCTCCACAAAACAATTTCTTTGGGGCACCTAACAATGCACCATATGTGCCCCCGCCAAAGCGATCATCTATGGAGGATGCATTGACCGCATTCATGAACTCTCAAGCTCAAATGAATCAGTCTCTAATCCAATCAAATCAGGAATTAAAGACAATTTGTGGCTAGGATTGAGACTCAACTAAATGCTAGGGAAAAGGGCACACTTCCTTCTCAACTGTACAAACCTTAGAAACACACATTTCATTGGAGACTCAAATCCAAGTGAGCTACATCATGAACAAGCTAAGTCCATCATTACCTTGAGAAGTGGAAAAGAAGTCGATAACAAAATAATGCAACCGGTAGAAATATCGGAGGATGAGCCACTGTCTCAAGAAAATGATGAACCGACTATAGTTCAAAAGTCGCAACAACAAAAGGATAAAGAGACTAAGTCATATGAGCCTCAGTTCCATTCCCATCTAGACTTCGAATTGATTGTCCCCATGAAATATCAAGAGGTGTTGGATGTGCTCCAAAAGGTTACTGTCAATATTCCTCTGCTTGATGCTATTAGACAAATTCCATCATATGCTAAATATCTCAAGGACTTGTGCACTGTAAAGAGGAAATTAAATGTGCACAAAAAGGCCTTCCTTACTGAGAAAGTGAGTGCTATCATTCAACAAAGGGTTGTACCCAAATACAAAGATCCGGGAAGTCCCACTATTCCTTGTATTATTGGGAATTTCCAAATTGAGCATGCTTTGCTAGATTTGGGTGCAAGTGTCAACTTAGTACCTTATTCGGTTTACAAACAAATGGGGTTAGGCGAGCTTAAACCAACCACGATTACACTCCAACTCGCTGACCGCTCCATTAAGGTACCAAGGGGAATATTAGAGGACGTACTAGTCCAAGTGGAGAAATTCTACTTCCCCGTGGATTTTATTGTACTAGACACTGAACCATGTGTAAATGCTAGCGCTCAAGTTCCCATCATTTTAGGCCGCCCATTCTAGCAACTTCAAATGCAATCATAAATTGCGGGAATGGAATGATGAACTTATCTTTTGGTAACATGACTCTAGAGTTAAATATTTTCAATCTATGTAAGCAAACCCATTGATAATAATGAAATCCATGAGTTGAATTTCATGGACCGCTTGATAGAAGAAGAGGAATTGGAACCTAGTCTGACTAAGGAATTGATTCAAGTCACTTGGGGACTTGAAAAATTTTGATTTAGAAAAAGTGCTTGCTGAAATTTGTGATGATAATGAGAGCACTACCACCCAGGACATTGGTATGTACCAATGGAGACCGCGCACTCAAATCCTATCTATAGAGGACTCGCGACCTCTGCCATCACCAACCAATGTTCCAAAGCTTGATTTAAAACCACTACCAAATGAGCTTAAGTATGTATATTTAGGTGAAAATAAAACTTATCCTGTGGTGATCTCTTCATTTTTAGACAAGGATCAAGAGATTAAATTGTTGAATGTTCTAAGGGACCACAAAAGAGCCTTAGGCTGGACCATTTCTGACATTAAGGGTATAAGCCCTTCCATATGCACCCATCGGATCCACCTCGATGAGGACGCCAAACCAATTAGACAACCTCAAAGGCGTCTCAATCCAAACATGATGGAAGTTGTAAAAAATGAGGTGATCAAATTATTAGATGTGGGAATCATCTACCCAATATCTGATAGTGTTTGGGTGAGTCCAACTCAAGTAGGCCCAAAGAAATCGGAATAACTATTGTGTGAGAATTTAATAATGAACTCATACCAACACGTGTCACCACAGTTGGCGTGTTTGCATTGACTATAGAAAATTGAACCAAGTCACAAAGAAGGATCATTTCCCTCTACCATTCATTGATCAAGTTTTAGAGAGGGTAGCAAGTCACTCCTTCTATAGTTTTCTTGATGGATATTCCGGATATAACCAAATAGAGATAGCCAGGAAGACCAAGAGAAAACCACGTTCACTTGTCCATTTGGCACATTTGCTTTCAAACAGATGCCATTTGGATTGTGTAATGCTCCAGCAACTTTCCAACGGTGTATATTAAGTATTTTTTCAAATATGGTTGGGAAGTTTCTTGAGGTTTTTATGGACGACTTCTCTGTATTTGGGAGTAGTTTTGAGGAATGCCTCAACAATTTATCTCTTGTCTTATCTAGGTGTGAAGAGAAACACCTTGTCTTAAATTGGGAGAAATGTCATTTCATGGTTCAAAAGGGAATTGTTTTGGGCCATGTTATCTCCAAAAATGGAATCGAGGTAGATCGTTCAAAACTCGACATTATTGGTAATCTACCTATCCCCCGAACTGTTAGAGATATTAGATCACTTATAGGGCATGCTGGTTTTTATAGAAGATTCATCAAGGACTTTAGTGTCATTACTAGACCCTTGACTAATCTTCTTCAAAAGGATGTTCCATTTAAGTGGACAGATGAATGTGCAAGTGCTTTTAATAAAATTAAATCATCCCTTACCACTGCACCTATCATGCGTCCACCAGATTGGACACTTCCTTTTGAACTAATGTGCGATGCAAGTGAATATGCCATAGGGGCTGTTTTGGGCCAAAGAAAAGATAAACGGCCCTACGTTATTCACTATGCGAGTAGAACTCTAAACTCGGCCCAAGTAAACTACTCAACAACTGAAAAAGAGTTACTTGCAGTAGTTTTTGCTTTGGATAAGTTTAGGTCCTACTTGCTGGGATCTAAAGTGGTCATTTTCACGGACCACTCAGCTTTGAAATATTTGATGTCTAAGAAGGATGCAAAGCCGAGACTTTTGAGATGGATCCTCCTACTCCAAGAATTTGACTTAGAGATAAAAGATAAGAAAGGAGTAGAAAACGTAGTGGCCGATCACCTTTCCAGATTGGTATTAGATGATTCCACTAAGGAGATGCATATCCAGGATCATTTCCCTGATGAACAATTATTTGCGATCTCCAAATTGCCTTGGTATGCGGATATAGTGAACTATCTTGTAACGGAAAAAATGCCATATCATTGGAAGTCACAAGATAGGAAGCGTTTTAAAACCGAGGTTAGAAACTTCTTCTGGGATGACCCGTATTTATATAAATATGGGACTGATCAAATTTTTAGACGTTGTGTCCCAGAGGATGAAGTTCAGAGTGTTATTTCTTTTTGTCACATGGAAGCATGTGGTGGGCATTTTTCTGCTAAGAAAACCACTGCAAAAATCCTGCAATGTGGTTTTTACTGGCCCACCATGTTTAAAGACACCCATGCTTTTTGCGTTGCTTGTGATAGATGTCAAAGGTTGGGAAGAGTGTCCGTAGCAACATGATGCCTTTATCCCCAATTTTACCATTGGAGATCTTTGATTGTTGGGGTATTGATTTTATGGGCCCATTTCCATCTTCTTTTGGATTTCTTTATATATTGGTTGGTGCGGACTATGTTTCAAAGTGGATTGAGGCAGTTCCAAGTAGGACCAATGACAACAAAGTGGTCATACGATTCCTCAAGGAAAATATTTTTTCTAGATTTGGAACTCCAAAGGCCATCATTAGTGATGGCGGGTCTCACTTTTGCAATAGGACATTTGAGGCTTTGATGAAGAAATATGGCATCAAGCATAAAGTGAGTACCCCATACCACCCACAAACGAGTGGGCAAGCTGAGATTTCTAATCGAGAAATCAAACACATTTTAGAGAAAACTATAAGGCCAAATAGGAAGGATTGGTCCCTCAGACTATCCGACGCTTTATGGGCTTATAGGACTGCTTATAAGACCCCGATTGGAATGTCTCCATACAGATTGGTGTATGGGATGGCTTGCCACTTGCCTGTGGACTTGGAACATAGAGCCTACTGGGCAGTAAAGAAATTAAACTTTGATATGGATCAAGCAAGTGGACAAAGGAAATTAGAGTTGAATGAATTAGAGGAGCTGAGGAGAGACTCCTATGAAAATTCTAAAATCTACAAAGAGAGGACCAAAGCTTTTCATGACAACAATATCCTGAGGAAGAATTTTGAACCTCAAAGAAAAGGTCCTATTGTACAATTCCGTCTCAGTTCTTTAGGAAAGTTAAGATCAAGATGGACAGCCCCTTTATTGTGAAGAATGTTTATACTCATGGGTTGTTGAAATTGAGAATCCACGTAATGGTAATGTGTACAAGGTTAATGGTCGAGATTGAAGCCTTATGTGGAAAACTTTCATTTGGGAGAGAGTCCTTCCCTCTTCATGAGCTTGAGAATATTCAGATTGATGCTCCTAGTCCGATGGAGCATTTGTGTAGTATCACATTCAAATTTTT
The DNA here is from genome assembly GCA_030180095.1 of Magnolia changhungtana. Classification (NCBI taxonomy): domain Eukaryota; kingdom Viridiplantae; phylum Streptophyta; class Magnoliopsida; order Magnoliales; family Magnoliaceae; genus Magnolia; species Magnolia changhungtana. The sequence continues at coordinate 3,607,223 of JASAUF010000667.1, forward strand.
TAGTGTCACCTAGCGGTGAGTTTTTTATGGTAGGTACTATCCACCCTTTCTTTTATTTTTATTGTTTCTCGCATTACATTATCATTACATTGGGGACAATGATTTTAGGTTGGGGGTGTGGATAGTCATCCATGTGATTTTTATTTTTATTTTTTATTTTTTTTTTTTTTTGTTTCAGTTTATTTTATTATTTTTAGGTAAAATTTTATTTTTTTAGGTTTATGAAAAAAAAAAATATTATTTTTTTGTTTCAGTTTATTTTATTATTTTTAGGTAAAATTTTATTTTTTTAGGTTTATGAAAAAAAAAAAAAAAACATTTCACCATTTTCAAAATAATATTTTTATATACAAGAATGTGAACATGATATTATGCGAATTCCAAAGGCAAAGTTAATATTTATTTTAGGTTAATAGTAGTCAGAATTCTAATAACTGACAATTATATACTTGAGTTCAATTATCTAATCACTAGTTGTAATTTGATGTACCGAATTCACATTACACCCTAGCTAACTAAGTGAGGAATATGATATGTGAACTAGAATAACAACTTTTGATTCAAACAAGGTTGAATGAACTAGTATCATTGATATATGTTTTAAAAAAATATTGAAGAAAAAAAAGAGTAATGGAAATAAATAAAATTTTGTTATAGAGCATGAATGCAATGACCATAACAATCGTGTCAGTAATCCGGAGTAAGGATACCTAAGTATCCATTACTATTACCATTACAAGTACGATACCTTAGGTTATGAAGCAAACCCGGTGGGAATCTTCATCTAAGGGTGGTCTATAATAATGAGGATATGATGATAAAAGAAGAAATGACATGAAAAAAAATGAGATAACTAGAGATTTCATACTCTTGGAATGATTGAGAGGAGTTAGGATAGAGAACATACATATTTCTCAAAGTTAGACTAGTGTCACGAGCACCTAAGGATATTGGATCATAACTATTCTAAATTTTAATTAGGTCTCTGAACTCAAGGATGTAATGGATTAGGAAATTGAGATTCTAACTAACTTCAGACTTAGGGTAAGTATTATTTTGTTTTGGAATTCATATGATGAATGGAGGCATAATTGTATAAATTTCTTTGTGTTAAGCTATTTTTCATGTTTTTAATGTTTGTGGGTAACATTTCTGGAAACCTTCACGAGACTATAAATCGTCCACTAGGGGAAACCTAGGGGTTTAAAGGCTTGTTGCATATGCTAAATGCAATCGAGATTACCTGCAAAAGTGGTGTAGTTAGAATTTTTTTTTTCGTTTTAATTTTGTTTTTAAAATTAGTTTTATTTTTCGCTTATTTTGCTCGGGACTAGCAAATTGCTAGTTGGGGGGTGTGTTGAGACTCAAATATTGCATAATTTTCTCCATTTATATCTTGGTTTTATGAATATGGATCCGCTTAATATTCTATTTTACTCATGTATGTGTTGCAAGGTGAATTTAAGTGTTTGGATTGAAAAATGGTGTTAAAAGCATGATTTTGATGCTCAAGAATTACCAAGGAAAGAGATGGATCTTAGGAGACCAAGATTGAAGAACTCACATGCCAAAGATCAAGAAAATCGAGTGAAGAATAAAGAAAATTGAAGATTTGAAGTGAAGAATCTTTGAAATTGACCGAAAAAGTGTATTCTGAAGCTGTGAAGTCTATTTTGGAAAACTGCGCAGCAGAAAGTCTGTTTTAAATTAACTATGCAGCGAGAAGTCTGTTTTAGAAAAATACGTATATTTGAGGCGATTTCTAGGGTTTTTCAACTTTATACGAAAATTGGAGTTCCCTACTTATAAATAGGGGTTCCTAGGGCATTCTTAAACATTATTCAAGGCATCCCAAAGCAAAGTTTAGGGTTTTTAAAGAGTTTTTAGTTTTATTAAAGCTTTATAAGTTAATTTTTTAGATCTTTTCTATTTGCATTTTCTTTCTTTATTTCTTGTTGCTTTTTATTTCTGCAATTTAATTATGTTTTTCTAAGTTCCTTCTATCCCAAGCTAGAAGGAAGCACATGGGTTTAATGTTTCTTTAAGATTATGATGATGGATTGTTTTAATGATGAGAATAATGGTGTATGCATGTTATCTATTATTTAGGTTTTGTTTTTTTATCCTCTTGTGAGATCCATATGTTTCCATCATATGAGATCCACATTGATGGATAGGATTATCCTAGATCAATTAGATTTTCTAGATAGAGATGTTCTCAACTGTCATATTTATTTGATATTCATTATCCTATAGATATTGAATACTTAAAATCACTGACGCTTGAGAATATATGTTAATGGTGCAAATCCATTATTTTCTAATTTTTTTTTATTAAAATATTTAAACTGTTTTATTTTCCGATTAGGCTGACCATAGTGATCAGATCCTAGTTGTGTTATCCAAGTCATCATGATTTTGGAACATTAACGTATGTGTGGAACTTTGAAGCTTGGGTGTTATTTTATTCAATTGAATTACATCCGTTCAAAAATCCCAAAATCAAATCATCAGATTAATTTTTATTACTTAGTTTATTTTGCATTTGATTTTTTTTCTTTTCACAATTCATCTCCCTGTGGGATCGACCCTGTATTCACGGGATACTACTTACGAACCTCTGCACTTGGAGGCAAGCAATCACCTACGAATGTTTTCGTAACTAAAAATATTGAAAACACTTTTTACCTACCAATAGTTTTATAGTTAAAAGGTATTTACAAGACTTTTACCCACAAATATATTCATAGGTAACAATACTTAGAAAACTTTTACCTACCACCAATTTCGTAGCCAAAAATTCTTTTACCTACACATATTTTCGTAAGTAAAAATATTTACCAAACATTTTCCTGCGAATAATTTTGTAGCTAAAATATTTACAAAAACTTTTAACTACGAATGATATCGTAGGTAAAAATACTTATAAAACGTTTAACTACGAATATTTTCGTGGGTAAAAACATGGATGAGACTTTTAACTATGAAAATTTTCGTAGGTAAAAACTTGGATGAGACTTTTACCTACGAAAATTTTCGTAGGTAAAAGTTTTTTTTTTCCCACACAAACTTTTTGATATACACCTGTTATAATATATTTCTTGATATACACCTGTTATGTAATATATTTCTTGATATACACCTGTTATGTAATAACTTCATCATATTCAAGTTTAGGTTTAGGTTTAAGTTAGGGAGTTGAGATTAGGGTTAGGTGTAGGTTTAGGTTTAGGGATTTGAGAATACATTTAGATTTTAGGTTTAGGTTTAAGTTTTAGTTTATAGGTTTAGGTTATAAGTTTTGGTTAAGGTTTAGGTTTAGGTTATAGGTTATAGCTTTAGGGAATTGAGAATAGGTTAAGGTTTAGGTTTAGGAAATCGGGTTCAAGTTCGGATCGGGTTTAGGTTTGGGTTTTCAAGTTTAGGTTTAGGTTTAGGTTAGGGAGTTGAGATTAGGATTAGGTGTAGGTTTAGGTTTAGGGATTTGAGAATACGTTTAGGTTTTAAGTTTAGGTTATAGGTTATGGGTTTAGGTTATAGGTTAAGGTTATAAGTTTAGGTTTGGGTTTAGGTTATAAGTTATAGGTTTAGGTTTAGGTTATAGGTTTAGGAATTTGAGAATAGGTTTATGTTATAGGTTTAAGTTAGGTTATAGGTTATAGGTTTAGGTTAAGGTTATATGTTTAGGTTTGGGTTTAGGTTACAGGTTATAGGTTTTCATAAACACGGGATTGCTCCTACAAATTCAAGCTAATACATAAACACGACCTGTCCAAATGGCCAGGCCACTCCAATGCTGTCCATAGTAAATGAACAACTTCATCATGGTCGTAACATCGGTTCCCATCGTCCAGGGACTCCCCGCTCAACATTCGGATAGCTACGATGCACATCCGGATTTGCTTCAACAAATTCGAGCTAATACATAAACACGGTCTGTCCTAATAGCATAGAGACTAGATTCAACCGCTGTTATGACCATGATCTCCTGCTCAACCTCTCCCTTTCCCTTTCCCTTGCCCTCTCTTGATCTCCCACTCTCCCTCACCCTCTCCCTGTCTCTTGGCCGCATTCCTCTCTCTCTCTCTCTGTTTCTAAACTTCTCTTTCTCTCTCTCTATCATTTTCAAAACCCCCTTTGGCCGCAAGAAGGAGAAGAAGAAGGAGAAGGAGAAGGAGAAGAAGAACAGTTAGCCTCTCTCTCTCTCTCTCTCTCTCTCTCTCTCTCTCTCTGAAATCTATTGCGTTTGGATGCGCCATTGAATCGCATGCTTTTGAATCGCAGTTTCCTCATCGTATTCACTGGATTTGTGTTAGATTAGTCTTTTACCATATATATTTTATGTCGAATTGCTGGCATTTGGGGGTTATCATCATTAATCAATTTTTTAGAATCATCAAAAACTAGAAATAATCCTGATTTTTAAGAATATGAATGGAAATTGATCATGACGCTAGTGTAGGCTGTTTCAGAAGATCGGAATGTCGATGAAGGGCAAGAGCATGAACAAGGACTTATATCTGTATTTGCACATAATGTTCGTCCTTTAGGATCCCCGATGTTTCAGGATATGGACCTTGAGGATCTAGCAAAGGCGCGGTGGTATGTGTTGTATAATTATGAAGAAATAGAGTCGTACTTAGAGTAAGTCTTCCATCGATTATTGTTTTCTGTACATATGATGATCTTAATGTTTCTTGCTGATGACGTGCCATTTATGTATAGTGAATACATCGACCAGATGAAGTCCCAATTCTTGATAAATTATGATCGAATGCATTAGGATCAGTTTCTAGAATGGTTCGTAAAATGTGTAAGATTTCACATTGTATCTCACCACACTTAAAATTTTCGTTGTAATTTATCTTGGAAGTGGTTTAAGGACGACCCATTTGTCCTTGCTAGCAAAGCCGAACAAGTATTCTACCTTGCCGACATCAAGTTAGGCGGCTTTTGGCATGTGGTGCAGAAAATAAAGCCCAAGAACGTATTTGATGTTCCCTTACTAGAAGTTGAAGATAACGAGGACAGGGGAAATGAAACGTCTAGGGTTGAACAAGCATATCAAGAAGACATGCCATCTGGGGATACAGGGACTGATTCAAGTGTTGATATTGATGTGGTGCATTGGACAGAGATGATGTGCCACCTGATCATGTTGATGCCTTAATAATACATGACATTGTTAGAGATGATAGCGGTTTCATTGATGACGACGTTGTAGACGATGAAGAGGAAATATTGATCAGTGATAGTGATGGTGAAGAAGAAATAGTCTTAAGCGATAGTGATACAGACGACGATTATTAAATGTACACATGATTTATATGTCATTTTTCAATTCGAATAATTTATGTATTCCATGTATATGTGAAAATTATAAGTCACGATTTATTCCTTTAATTGACTTGTTTATAATCTACATTTGCAGTTGAATCAATTTTTGATCATGTCCACCTCAAACCGGAGCATAGCGGAAGCACGCAACATACTTCATCAGCTGTTGCAGATGGACTTTTCGGTCCTATATTCTTCTGGTAGGGCTAAAGAGATACCCAGTCTAGTCGATGAGTGTACCGTAAAATATATCGATGACGACTCAGATGAAAGATTATACCATCTCAAAGGAATTCTGGAGCTGATGGAGATTTATAATCGCGGGAAACTTATTATGGAAGATGCGGCTTTGTCACTTGCACATCTGAATGGAGTCTCCAGAGACTAGATTTCTCCTATTGTGACTGTCGAGTTGGCTGTAACAATGTCGAGTGCTTCACGTAACATGACATGTCACGCCCCAAACCCGGAAATCGGATTCATAGGAATCCTGATCGTCGAATCCGGTGCCGATAGTCTCCGTAGTACCCCATTCTCGGCTCGCAGCGCTCATATGCCAGGTTCCGATTCTGGGATCCTACAAGGAGGATTTTCCAACGTACATTTATCATGTAAGAAGCATAAACACAAGTTTACCCAAATCACAAAGGTAACATCATCATCACATATCTACTAATATAAACATTTGAATACAAAGCTGGAAGGAAAATACATATGTAGAAAAAAAATCAAAGATTTAGAAGACCGCTGCACGCTCCAAGCTCAATGCTGCTGTAACCCAACGCCACCTGCACGCATCTATCGTGTATAAGCTTATAAAAAGCTTAGAAGGTGGTGTAAGTATGTGCACAAGGTAAGTGTCAAACATTCAATACAATACCATAATCATACAATATCGAAAGTACAAGTAAGATCATGAATCATAAGATGTCAGAGTAAGCGGAAATACTGTCAAGTCCATGAGTCATACAATATTAGAGTACACGATACAGATCAACTATACAAGTAAGGAGTTATAAAGAGTCAAGTATCAGATACCGATGATGCAATACAATATACAATTCCTAATGAGTTCATGAATACCGTCAGCTGTATTTAGACCATATAAATGCAGAAATATAGTAACCCAAAATGCTAAATGTTACTAATGCAATGCAATATGCGATGCGAATGAAATGATTATGCTAGAGTGAAGTCGGGATGATAGTACGTAGTATCGCAGGCTATGGGGTCCATCACAAGAGACTTCTATCCAAACCAGTCCCATACTTAATTTAGATAGCCAGACTCAATGTGGTAAACTCCTGATCTCAGGTTAGTCGCACGCCCCAACCAAAATCTTGGCCATTGCGAAGGTACACATAATAATTAGTTATGCACCACCAGCTCGAGTGGATAGTGATAATGAATGAATGAGTATGCAATTCCTGCTCAATAAGTCCACATATCAGCACGGTTCATCTCTGGGATCATTACCGGGGTCTAGTACACTCTACATGTAAATCGCCGCCCACTGATGCGTGACCATGCAAGTGGAAGAGACCTCACTATCCACCTGGCTAGTAGTCAGCCAATATCTACCCAACACGTCGATAGCTGACCCATTCATGAGCTGGTCAAACTCAGCCTGGTAATGCCCCCCACCCTCGGGAGGGTAAGGCCACACTCCCTCCCAATCAACCACGACACAGTGGGAGACGCAACCTCTGTATTCGGCACTCGGGCGCTCATGTACCCACTCGGTCTCGACGTTGGGGCGTCCTCTGGTACCAAGAGAGTTTATGAATTTTCACCCAGGGCCATCTACGGTAGCCCGATGTTAGAACAAATTTTTGGTGTCCCGTCTGGCCATCCACGATATGCCTGCGGAGGCTACGGCCTTGATGTCGCTAGGACACATAACGTAAGATGCATGAGTTATACAATCCAGTCATGCATCAATCCTGCGCATATCGTGCGCTCATGTGAGATAACCTCCGCCTATCAGGGATTCTCATAACAATCTACCCAATGACATATGCAATGATCAACCACATCTCATAATAAACATGCAGATGATGCATATGGGCATGTATCATGATGCTATGCAGTCATATACTCATAATCGATATCAATAACCGGCATCGACAATCGACCTCGGTAAGGTAGACATTTAACTAACATTGCCCACATGACATGACCCTCATAGAGCGTAAAATATAGTGGACCCATGGCCCCACACAAGGGCTAAATAAACAACACCATGGGCCTCACTCAAGAATGTAATACACATCACGATGGGCTTTTCATATGGGCCTAACATACATTACAATGGGCTCCATCGCCTGGCCCTCAATGCATCACAATAGGCCTCATCACATAGGCCTCATATACATCACATTGGGCCTCGATAATCGGTCTCGATATTTGGCCTCGACAATCGGAATCGGCAATCAGAATCAGCCTCGATAATTGACCTCGACAATCAGCCTATATAATCGACCTATGCAATCGGAATCGGCAATCGGTCACAATAATTGGCCTCAATCACTAATCAGTAATCGACCACGATAATCGAAATCGATTGATAATCGACCTCGATAATCAGAATTGGCAATCGACCACAAATACAACTCAATGAACCACACAAAAAAAGGGCCATGAATACACAATAGGTGGGCCCTGCACATGGGCCCAATATACATAATAGGTGGACCCTGCACATGGGCCTCATACATGTCAAGTGGGTCGCATCATGTGGGCCGTTCCAATGGGCCAACATGCATCAAATGGGCCACATCAGATGGGCCGCACCAATGGGCCCATATACATCAAGTGGGCCGTATTAATGGGTCGCACCAATGGGCCTCAACCCATCTACAAGTGGGTCGCATTGATGGGCCACAAATACATCTGGGTGGGCCTCCCATGGATGGGCCATAAATACATCAAGGTAGGGCCCACCATATTCCCCATACAATTTAGTCATAAGGTCACAAAGACCTAGGTTAAGAAGGAAAACAAATTTCATATAGATCCAAAACTTCTGTAACCCCAAAAAGGGTTTCAATGGTAGGCGTTCAATATCCACCGTTATCCTCGGTAGTCTACCTAATAGACAGGATAGATATAGAATAAATACATCAATGGTAGGTCCCACATAGCACACTAATGATGATCAATACTGTCCAAACCTCATTTATGTAAATCAGCATCATCTGGACACTGTCAACCTCGACAGCACCATATCCAAATATTGTCCAGCATCATGGATGGTACGAATATGCAACAAATCATTAAGGTAGACCCCATGGCTTGCTGACATTGATACAGCAGCCATATAGCTGGTGTGACCTGCTGGCCCACCATCCAGATGGATGGTTTGGATATAACACATGTCATGGTGGGCCACAAATGAATGGTAGGATGAAACACATACATCTTAGAGTGGCCCACGTCCTCAAACAGACAGACGGTTGGATATAACACAACCTCAGGATCAAACCCACGTCCTCAAACAGACAGACGGTTGGATATAACACAACCTCAGGATCAGACCCACGTCCTCAAGGTGGGTCCCATCTGGGGACGGCCTGGATGATCTAACACATGCATCGGGGGCCACCGTACTTAGCAGATGGACGGTGCAGATGAAATATACATCAGAGTAGGGGTCCACAGCACCGTCCAACACCTTGGACGATGCAGATGAAACATTATATCATGGCAGGCCCTACACAGCACCGTCCAGGTGGACGGTGTGTGTATAAACAAGTGCATCATGTTGGTATGGCCCCATCGTCTAGCAAGCTGGATGGTGGATGGCATGGATGGAAAACATGCGTCAGGTGGGTCCACACGAGTGGGACCCACCAGCTTAAATAAAGTAAATATTTATATTATTTTTATTATATATATATATATATATATATATATATATATATATATATATATATATATATATATATATTAGTTTTATTCCTACAAACGGTCCAGCAGCAGCAGCTGCTGGGCGTTCTAACTGAATGATGGATGTCTAAAAGATTCATCAAGGTGGGTCCCACCGTCTGAAAATGTTAGACGGTGTGGGTAAATCACATAAGTCAGATGGTCCCACAGACGGACAGTGGATAATACACATACCTCATGGAAATCCCACCATCCAGAAACACTGGACGGTGGATGTACACGCAAGTCATGGATGAAACACAGACATGCATCAGGTGGGCCCACACGTGTGGGGCCACGTTGCCGGGCAGATGGATAAAATACATAGATGACGTGTGGGCCCCACAAAATTTGCTGACGTACCATGCAGCAGTTGCTGTAGCAAGCCTGTTTGCCCACCGTCCAGACAGTGGACAGCTGGGATAAAACACATATTATGATGGTGGCGTCCCATCGATTGGACAACCAGATATAGAACACAACATCAAGGTAGGCTCTGTGGATGGATGGCTTGGATGAGATATACAGTCCAGGTGGGTCCCATCGTCTTGGGATGGACGGTGTGCATAAAACGCATACATCACAGAGGCCCTCACAACACCGTCCAGATGGACGGTGCAGATGACACATACAGGGAGAGGCCTGCACAGCACCGTCCAGATGGACGGTGCAGAAGGCACATACATCACGGAGGGCCCCACGTGGCAGGTGGGTCCATACGTGTGGAACCCACCAGCTTTGCATCTAGCTGATATTTGTTTTCTCCCTTCATTCACGGTCGTCAAGCACGAACAGTCTGCTGCTGCTATACTGTAACTCACAACAGCAATAAATCTGCACCGTTGCAGATGGTTGGTTTGGGTGAAACCGACATATCAAGATCGATCCACATCAGCGTAGCCCACTAGCTTTAGATCAAAACTGATATCTGTGTTTTACCTTCAACAACAGGGCCTGCTGATGGACAGATTTCTGCCCAGCTGGACCTGTCCGGGTCTCATGGTCAGGATGATCAGCAGATGGACGGTGTGGCTGCATCCCCATACATATACAACACATATAACAAGGTAGGGTCCACGTCAGCGGGGCCCACCAGCGCTGAATCAATCTGATATTTGTGTTTTTCCTTCAAACATAGCCTCAGCAAGGTACCCCTGTTGGGCGGGCAGCATGGATAAAATACACATACATGGTGGGTCCCAGCCGTAGACGGTCCACCAGGAGGGTGGGACGCGTTCAGGTGGGCCCTGAAGATGGACGGCTGGAGTAGATAAAACATATATATATCACAGTGGCCTGCAGTAAGACAACAATCTGCTGCCGGATCTGGCCCATCTTGGGCTCTCGTCCTAAGATGGTCTCTCCAAATGGACGGTGAGGATGCAGAGTAGTACATCAAGGTGGGGTCCATGAGAGTGGGCCACCCCACTCCAGCAAGAAAATTAAACTGATATTTGTGATTTCCCTACATCCAAACGGCCACACAGCCAACAATATAGTCCACTTGCTGAACTGTGTGGATGAAATATATACGTCAAAGTGGGGTCCACGCAGTGGCCCACTGAGTTTGGAAATCAAGCTAATATTTGTGTTTTCCTCTCCATTTGAGCCTGTGTGACCGACCGGCCACACAGGACCAAAAACGGGCAGCAATGGGGCTGTTCGCTGGACAGTGGGCGTCCCACTGGATGGATGGTTTGGATATAATACATGCATCATCAGGTGGGCCATGTCCATCAGGGAAAAAGAGAGGGGAGTAGAGAGAGAAGGGAAGGGAGAGAGAGAGAGAGAGAGAGAGAGAGAGAGAGAGAGAGAAGCACCCACTTAACTTTCTTCTTCTACCATTGGGTTCTCAAGCCTTCTAGGATCCCTTTCAATGGTGGAGATGAGCTTCTAAGGGTTGGATTAGGAAGGATCTAAAGGTAAGAGGGCTGAAAATGGAACTTGCTTGGGACGTCCATAGCTAGCAATAGGAGTGAAGAGAGAGAGAGAGAGAGAGAGAGAGAGAGAGAGAGAGAGAGAGAGAGAGAGAGAGAGAGAGAGAGAGAGATTGTAAGGGAGAGGGATGGGTGTGATGGGTGTACTTGACTTGAAGGGTATGAGTTGTTTGACTTTGGGGGTTGCTTGGGAATGGTGTATTGTACTTGGCATGTGGGATGATTGATGGGATTGATTGATGAGATATTTCTCTTGAGTTTGTAAAGCGCGACGTTTTTCTCGAACTGAACGCGGACCCACATCTCCTGGCTCAGGTATCGGATCAGTGCGCGAGTCGCTGCGTTGGAACCGCGGTGACGGCGCAGTCTTTAAGGTACAAGTCTCGGGTCAAGCCGGCTCTAATATATGAGACACGGCTTAGGATCGTGTGTAAATGCCGATAACAGATAGCGGGTTGGTAGAATTCGATTAAGAGGACCGCGGAAGCCAACGGAACGGTACAGTCTAGGATATAGGCCTCACATAACATATGCTTCTGAAGCGTATGATAACTTACGCAGGGAGTATTTTGGATAGTTTACCTCAAAGTTGTTTCATATTACAATGAAATATGTGTATTTAATATAAAATAAAAAAGTGTAATGGAATTTTCAAGGGTTATAAATTAAAGTTTATAGTTTTATTATATTTTGCTTGTATTATAGTATAATGGTCTAATCATATTTTAATCATCTCTTTAAGCGTAAGCACAAATGCATTGTACCATCAACACTACTTGTATAATGTTTTAGTATATTCCACTTGTATTGATATTGTTTAAATTTATAAGTTCGTAGCTCGCACATATTATGTGATGGCACCAGGTGGGAGACCACGTCATTCACACACTGGATCTACCCCTTATACCTGTGATGCGACGGAGATAGCATCGCCGTCACATGTTGCATCGCAGGCGTCTGATCCCTCAGTCGTGCATACACCGGGCACTGCATGTAAGTCTAGACATATTTCTTTTAATGACTTCTGTTTATGTTTACACTTACATATTTCTTTTGCAACAGCATCGTCGATCAGCTGACGAGGACATGGACCCACGCGTGGGTTGCTTTTAAAGCGACTTACGCATGAGGGTAGCGTGACGGTAGAGTTTCCACAAGATTGCATTAGACCTGTTGGGAACAATGCCAAGTTGTTTACGTCGGAAGTCAGTGTCTTATGCCGATCTCTGATCCCTCCACCACCCCCCGTTGGGCAGACATGATAGATGATGTGCCACAGCTTGTCCATTAGCGCCTTTAGGTAAATTTTAGTAAATTAAAATTTATTTTATAAAAGTTCATTTACAGTTAAGTTATTTTCTTAATAAGTTTATTGCCTTAATATATTATTTACGAAACTGCAGAATAAATTTGACTTGGATTTGAGTGTTCCATAGATTTCCTATACTGTCGATGACATGATCAAGGAGCAGTTCAAGGAGTACCTCTCTTTGTTACATAAGTGGTAAAAGCGGTGCATGAGCCACGAGGAGGGCGCATTGTCCACACCGCCACACGTGACCCATGACGACTGACGGATACTCTGCGATAGATTTTCATCTGATTCTTTTCAGGTAATATTTATATATTTATGATATCTTAAGGTAACAATTAAATTCGTAATTAATAACAATGTATTATGAATAATGTGTTCAGAAGAGGAGCAAAATAAATTTTGATAACAGGAGAAAATTAGAAGTGAACCACGTAGCTGGTCCAAAATTATTTGTACAACTTCGTCACGACATGGTAAGAAATTACTGGTAATTGTTAGTTGATATATTCTTTCATGCATTTATATTAACTTTATTGTCCTTTCGATTGCGCAGCAAGATTTCGTCACTAGCCAAGAGCCCAGACCAATAGACCTCTACCGAGGGACTCACTGTCGGCAGGCGACAGGATCTTGGGTACATCTTAGAGCCAGCGAGATTTGGGTAAAAATCCTTACATTGTAAAATTTAATTGCATTGAATAATAATAATGTTATTTTTAGAGAAAATTTATATGTTTTCATTACAGGCGGCGATGGACACCTTACGCAATCAGCCCACTCCCGATGGTACTCAGCGGAGTGAGCCAGAGATCCTGAGTGAGGTGCTTGACACCTATTCTGGATGCTCGTGGCACCCGCTAGAGCTGTCTCCATTAGATCCATCATCATTGGCGAGAGCGCCATATGCCAAGCTGATATCGCAGAGAGAGAGAGAGAGAGAAAGAGAGAGAGAGAGAGAGATTCAGAAGCTACGGGTTGTCATCCATGACATCAGAGAGTAGTTGGAGAGGCAGAGTGAGCAACTGGAGAGGTAGAGGGAGGAGTAGGAGAGGACGATGGAGGAGCTGGCGAGGCAGAGTGAGGAGAAGGAGAGGAGGATGGAGGAGTAGGTAAAGCAGAGGGAGGAGCAGGAGAGGAGGATGGAGGAGATGCGGGTGGAGCATGAGCGACGGATGATGGAGATGTTTTAAGCTCTCGCTGCACACTTACCCACTGATGCACCACCACTTCCGCCTTCATCTTTATGATTTTTTGTATTTTATTTATGATGTTAAACTTATATGTATTTATGCGTGAATGAATATGATGTGGATGGATGTAGTTTATGTTTGAATGAATGTAGTTTATGTTTGGATGGATTTACGTACTTTGGGTTTAAATGGATGTGAATGTGAATATGATGAAATATATTACATAACAGGTGTATATTAGGAAGAATATGATGAAATATATTGTAACAGGTGTATATCAGGAATTCTGTGCTGGAATATTGAAAAAAAAAAGACACTTTTACCTGCGAAACTTTTCGTAGGTAAAAGTCTCATCCACATTTTTTACCTATGAAAATTTTCGTAGGTAAAAGTCTCATCCACGTTTTTACCTACGAAACGTTTCGTAGGTAAAAGTTTTGTAAATATTTTTACCTACGAATATTTTTGTAGGTAAAAGTATCGTGAAATGTTTTACCTACGAAAAATATCGTTGGTAAGAGTTTTTAATTTATTTTTTATCTATGAAAACGTTCGCCGGTAAAAGTTTTGTAAATATTTTTATCTACGAAAATATTTGTAGGTAAAGGTTTTGTAAATATTTTTACCTACGAAGCTATTCGTAGGTAAACATTTTGTAAATATTTTTACTTTCATAGGTAAAAGTTTTGTAAATAGTTTTACCTACAAAAATAGTCGTAGGGAAAAGTTTTGTAAATATTTTTACCTACGAAAATATGCGTATGTAAAAGTTCTGTAAATATTTTTACCTATGAAAATATTTGTAGGTAAAAGTTTTGTAAATATTTTTAGCTATGAAAATATTCGTAGGTATAAGTTTTGTAAATATTTTTGCCTACGACAATATTTGTAGGTAAAAGTTTTGTAAATATTTTTACCTACGAAACAATTCGTAGGTAAAAGTTTTGTAAATATTTTTAGCTACAAAGTTTCGTAGGTAAAAGTTTTGTAAATATTTTTAGCTACAAAAATATTCGTAGGTATAAGTTTTGTAAATATTAATAGTCGTAGGTAAAAGTTTTGTAAATATTTTTAGCGAAAATATTCGTAGGTAAAAGTTTTGTACCTATGAATATTGTAAATATTTTTAGCTATGAAAATATTCGTAGGTAAATGTTTTCTAAATATTTTTACCTACAAAAATATTCGTAGGTAAAAGTTTTGTAAATATTTTTACCTACGAAAACAAGAGTCAGTAAAAGTTTTTTACAGATGAAAAAATTCGTCAGTAAAAGTCTTACCTTTGCCGACGAATTCTTTTTTCGTCAGTAAAAGTTTTTTCTGTCGGTCTTTTACCGACGAATTTACCGACGAAAATTTTCGTCGGTAAAACTTTTTACCTATGAAAAAAATGCTTTTAGTGACGAAAATTTTCGTCAGTAAAAGTGGATTTTCTTGTAGTGGAACCCCAATTCTAAATCCCAAAATTAGAAGCCTAAACCTTAAAAATCCAATCCTAAGCCCTAAACTCAACCTAGTCAACCCATTCAACCTAGTAAACCGAGTCAACCTAGTCAGCCTAACCCTAAACCATAGGAACCTAAAAATCCTAGAGCCTTAAGTCAGCTTGGCGAGTCAACTCACCCGATCAACCTATGTAATCCAACAGCCTAGTCAACTCACCTAATCAAGCCCAAAACCGAGCTCGAACCTCAGCCCAAAACCAAGCCTAATCGGAGAAATAGGCAAAACCTCAAAACAACAATCCTTACAATAGAGGCTACACACGTTTAGAGGAGGCAGCTTGCCAAAGCAGGGAGTCCAAGTGGGGACCGGCAACACCCTTGTTGTTGTTGGCCACGTGACACTCCCCTCTTTGGGGCAGCGTCCCTCAATTAAGCATGTGAAATCCTCATTTTTCAGATCCTAAGTATGCAGTTGAAGTATATTTACTCCGATGTCATTGGAGGGTAAAGAATCTTCGGGTTCTCAATTATAAGTGTTTATATAAGGTTTAACTAATTGTAGGATCGTAATAATTAGTAGTGGTGATTCTGGTCAAATATTACACCTTCTTACCCCTAAACGAAAGCCCTCACGCGACATAACCAGTGGAAAAAGGAGAGTCGATCTCCCATTCCCTAGGAAATCAGCTATCCAGTGTCTACGGCAGGCCCTCACCACAAAAAATGATGGGACCCGCTAGCATATACCCCACAATGTACTCAATTACAGATTCAATTACACATATCACCAACTCTGCCTCTCAAGTTTTCCACACATACTCTATTAAGGAGTAAATTTCATCTAATGACAAGAAAAATGCATGATAGCCACTTTTTTCTGTATAACGGGATTATTAGTTACTCATTGGATTTATTCGAGACATTTCCCGTTAAGTGATTTATATGAACCATTAATGTTTCTTTCATGGAGTTTCTCCATTATTTATATGGTTCCTAAAATATGCAACCATAAAAATGATTTAAGCACAAGAACCACTCCAAGCACTATTTTTACCCAAGGTTTTGCCACTTTTGACTTTCAACTAAAATGCATCAATCTGCAATAAGTAGCCAATTTGTCTGCTATTCGCTACCCCATCTCTCCAAACCATCCACCACATAGTTAGCCTCTCTTCACATAAAGGAAATCTTTATATTAACATGATGCATGTGTTGCGTGGCACGTCAACAACGCAATGAACCAAGATCCAATCTCCGGTCTCACCCACAATCGATAAACAAGAAGAAATATAAACTAGAAAAGAATTAAAGCATTCCAAACAAATCACAATACAAGATATACGTGGAAAAACCCCAACAAGAGTAAAAAACCACGGTTGCAAACTTCCACTATGAAGGAAAAATAAATATTACAAGGCAATATACTAACCACTCCCTTAAAAGTATAGAGAAAACCCTTTGCCCACACCTTGAAATAACTCTCATAATACCTAAAAAAGCCCTAGGGACCCATATTTATAATTTAGGCAACTCCCCTTTCGCACCTCTGCAAAAACTGACTCAAAAATCCGTAGTCCGCATCAAATTCGGAATCGAATCTGCATAATCTCGACTGATCGAGCAAGGTGCTTGATTGGTCGAGCATGGGCCTCGACCGGTCGAGTACCACGGAACAAAAAAATCGGTGCTCGCTGAACTTTGAGTTAGCCAGTCCACGACTGGTCGAGTGGGCCACTCGACTGGTCGAACAAGGCACTCGACCAGTCGAGCGGCTATCCAGATGTGGCTCCACATCTTAACAATCTCCCACTTAGAGACACATCACTATAAACTTTTATTTTCTATATCTGGAGTTCACCACCTCCACGTCTTCAAGCCTGAAGAGCAATCAAAGCTAAATAGAGCTTCAGTTTCTCCCGTATGACCGCCTTGGTCAACATATCCGCAGGATTTTCACTTATATGAATCTTCTCCAGAGCAATCGATCCATCTTCTAGTAACGAACGTATGAAGTGATATCTGATGCAAATATATCACTTCTTGTACCACTGCCTTGGGGCCTGCTTTAGGCCATTTAGACTCTTCTTTAGTCTACACACCTTGTTCTCCTTTTTTGGTGTCACGTATCCTATCAGCTGATGCAAATATATCTCTTCATCAATGTCCTCATGAAGAAAGGCTGTCTTAACATCTAGCTGCTCTAGATGTAAGTCCTCTGTAGCCATTATACTCAAGACCATGCGAATCGTAGACATTTTCACTACCGGTGAAAAGATTTCAGTGAAATTGATACCTACCTTTTGTTGAAACCTTTTTATAACTAATCTGGCCTTGTACCATTTTGAACCATCGTGCTCCTCCTTCAGTCTGTAAACCCACTTATTATGAAGAGCTTTCTTTCCCTTAGGTAGAGTGTCTAGCTCCCATGTATGATTAAACTCAAGAGAGTCTATCTCATCATCCATGGCCTTCTCCCACTTAACCCGTGTATCTAACTGTAACGCCTTTTCAAAACACTCTAGTTCACCATTATCTGTCAGTAGTAGATAATGTAAGGAGAGTGAGTATCGGACCGTAGGTCTCTTCTCCCGAGTAGACCTCCTCACAACTGGTGTCTGTAGCTTTGCCTCATAATGCTCCTGTGCATGATCATCCTGTGGCGTTGTAACACCCATGTCCGGTAACTCTTCCAACTCTACGAATTCTTTCTCCTCGGCCTTATTTTTCTGCACACTGTCTTTATGCATCACTTTTTCATTGAAGACTACATCTTTGCTTCTAATGATTTTCTTATTTTTTGTATCTCAAAACCTGTAGACAAAATCATATTGCCCGTAACCTATAAATGTGCACCTCCTAGACTTCGCATCCAGCTTGTTTCTGTGCATTGCATCAATGTGAACATATGAAGTGTAACCGAATACTTTGAGATGTGCAAGATTCACTTCTTTCCCAGTCCACGTTTCTTCTAGTAGCCCACCATCCAATGGTGCTGAGGGACTTCTATTAATGAGATATGCGACAGTATTCATAGCATCTGTCCAAAACATCTTGGGCAACCCTACATGTAGCCCCATGCTCTTGGTGCGCTCAAGGATGGTCCTGTTAATGTGCTTAGCCACACCATTCTGGTGTGGTGTCCCTGGAATTGTTTTCTGATGTTTGATTCCATTTGTTGCACAATACTCCTCAAATTTCTTATCATAGTACTCTCCCCCATTATCAGATCTGAGACATTTTACTGTTTTATCTGTCTTATTTTCTACCATTACTTTCCACTTCTTAAATACATTAAATACATCAGATTTGTGCTTTAAAAAATAAACCCACAGTTTTCTACTAGCATCATTATAAAGGAAACAAAATAACGCGAACCATTAAAAGATGATACCTGTGTCGGTCCGAACACATCAGTGTGACAAGCTCCAACAAATGCATCTTTGGAGCACGTCCTATCTTCTTGAAACATACCTTCTTCTGCTTGTCATACACATAGTCCTCGCAGAATTCTAAGTCAATAGACTTCAGCCCTGGTAGCTTCCCTTTTGACAATAGTACTTTCATCCCCTTCTCACTCATATGTCCCAACCTTTGATGCCATAACTGCTTATTCACTTCAGTTGATGCGACTGCGAGAAAATTATACGATCCTAAAGTCACGTACAAAGTACCTTCCTTCTTGCCTTGAGATATCACCAAGGCACCGTTTGTGATCTTCAAGGAATCACTGGTGAATGTCGTCACATATCCGGTATCGGCCAACTGCCCCACTGAGATCAAGTTTCGTTTCAAACTCGGTACATGTCGACATCCTTTAATTTCAAAGTCGTTCCGTCATTCTGATTTATATGAATATCTCCCTTTCCAACAATACTGCACGACTCATCATCACCCAGATAGACTCTCCCAAAGTCACCTAATACATAGTTATGCAGAATTTCCTTACATGAATTGACATGAAATGAAGTACCCGAGTCTATGATCCAAGACTCATTTCTCGCATCAAGAGACAAGATCAACACCTCTGTGTCACTCTTCTCAGATAGATTCAATGAATCATTCCCGCCTTGAGAGCTTCTTTCTTGTTTCTTGAGCTCCCTACAATCACATTTTATATGCCCCTTCTTGTCGCAATGCTAATACTTGTCTTTTTCTTTCGATTCCTTGGACTTTTTCCTCGACTTAGAACGTTCGTGTTTATTACCTCCTTTGTTCAGCGATCTTCCTCCTCCTTTAATGTTTAGAGCATTCCCTGAATCCCCTGAAACTCCTAGTGCCTTTCTTCTAGATTCTTCACTAAGAATTAGATCGGCCACATCATCAAATTTCAGTTTTGTCGACTCTAAAGAATTGCTCACAGCAATCACCAAACCATTCTAACTGTCTGGCAAATTAGACAATATCAATAACACCCTGACCTCATCCTCAAAAATAATGCCAACGAATTCCAACTGGCTCATGACTATATTAAATTCATTTAGATGTTCAGCCACGCTCCCATTATCTGACATCTTCATATTGAATAGCTGTTTCATAAGATGAACCTTGTTGGACGCTGAAGGTTTTTCATACATGGTGGCTATTGTTTCCATTAATTCTTTCATGGTTTTCATCTTGGATATATTGAAGGCGACGCTCTTAGACAAAGAGAGTCGGATCGTTCCTAAAGCCTTCTGATCCAATAAAAACCATCATCATCTGTCATCTTTTCTGGTTTCTTCTCTTTTCCTCCTAGAGGAATATAAAGGTCCTTCTGATACAGATAATCTTCTATCTACATCTTCCAAAAGGCAAAGTTTAAACCATCAAACTTCTCAATTCTAGTCTTCCCTTCTTCCGTCATTGCACCCAATAGAACTAAACCAATAGCTCTGATACCAGTTGTTGCGCAGCACGCCAGCAACGCAGTGAACCAAGATCTAATCTCCGGTCTCACCCACAAACGATAAATAAGAAGAAATATAAACTAGAAAAGAATCAAAGCATTCCAAACAAACCATAAGACAAGATATACGTGGAAAAACCTCAACAAGGGTAAAAAACCACGGATGCAAACTTCCACTATGAAAGAAAAACAAAGATTGCAAGGCAATATACTAACCTCTCTCTTGGAAGTACAGAGAAAACCCTTTGCCCACACCTTGAAATAACTCTTATAATACCTAGAAAAGCCGTACGGACCCCGATTTATAGTTTAAGCAACTCCCCTTTTGCACCTCTGTGAAAACCGACTTAAAAATCCGCAGTCCGCATCAAATTCGGAAACGAATCTGCGTAACCTCGACTAGTCGAGTGGACCCTCGACTGGTCGAGCATGGGCCTTGATCGGTCAAGTACCGCGGAACTAAAAAACCGATGCTCGCTAGACTTTGAATCAGCCAGTCCACGACTAGTCGAGTGGGCCACTCGACCGTTCAAGCAGAGCACTCGACTGGCCGAGCGGCAGTCCAGATGTAGCTCCACATCTTAACAACATGAACAAATTAACCTGACTCCACCAATACCATATCCTCCACATGTACGGGAACATGCCGTTTAGGATATTAACTACAAATGCAGAGTCACTCTCCACTTCCATTTTCGTGAACACAGGTTGGACGCATACCTCTAGGCCCTCCATCAGAACTTAAATTTTTGAATGACTATTGGATCCCAAACCATGACATGAGGAAAACATTAAAAGAAAATTTATGTGACGATCCTTGCATGTAGCATACAGCGGCAATGGACTATCGATAAAGGAAAAGAAAGAAAGGAAATAGAAACACCCAAGGAGAACAAGGTGGCATGTGTGCATACTATCATTTGGAAGAATCAAATTTGTGGGCCATTGCAGATGGTGGTGAATAATCCATAAACTTCAATGAAGATATAGATGATCATAACTGTCCCATTGGTGCATACATAAAATGTGTAAATGAATAACATGCCTGGCCAAATGGACTGTGAAGATGAATATCAAGGGTCCGTGTTTAATGTACAAATGTCCACTGATTGGGGTTAAGAATGTACAGTATAGATATTTAAACAAATAAATAAATAAATAAATAGAGGAAGAGAGTCTTCATTCACTTCGTCAAGAAACATGTTGCGTTTGTGCTCTTCTGTTTGTATGGATACTTGACTTTCTTAACATAAATATAAAGCCGGTTCGTAGGCATTTTGTAATAAGCATATTGCACAGTAAGAAGCGTGTGGGCCACTGCACTCCACCTTGTAAGTTGGATGCCCCTAAAAACACGCCTATCTAACAATCGTGTGAGCCAGCAGTTGACTTAGAAGTACTTGGGTGTTTATCAATTATTTTCTGTAGTATGGCCCACCTAATGTTTGAAGAAGTCTTATTGCTGGAGCAGTCTATCAACATGGCAAGCTTCCATAATGTGGCGATTGGATGGAGTGTACATGAGCCATGCAGGCATAAGCATGTGAATAGATGGATCCTTACTCTTGCTCCGATGGGAGATTCAACACTCGGTCAAGGGTTCGAGTATCCATAGGTTGTGAAATTCCACTAGTGTGAGTGTGTGGGGTGTGTGTGCGTGTGTAAATTTTTTTTTTTTTTTTTTTTTTTTTTTTTTTAAAGATGAATAGGCAAGTCAATAACTTTTCAAAGCCAGGTGAATCACTTCCTGAGGAGCCGGCCTTAACACATGTATATTAACCGCTACCAAGAAAACAAGAAAAATCAAATGGGAGACTAGCTTCAACAGATACGAGAAGATGGTAGCACTGAGAGGAGAAACGGGTGATGGATGTACGTTCAATGAAACAAAATACAGTGAGCCCATGGTATGGATTGGCTTGTACGTCGCAGCAGCTTCTATAGCTTGCTTTCTTGCCATGATAGGTGATGTTGTTTCCGGGTTCCGTAATCGAAAGCTCTGGTTCCCATGTAGATTCTTCTCGCTCAATGCCACTTCCTTGATCCTTGTATCAATCGCGACAAAGTTGCCCGTGGATCTGAACACTCTAATGCCTCAGCCTCGGGATCAGCTCACAAAACTCAGTGGCACCGTCCTGATTTGCATGACGATGGCCAATTTCTTGCCATCTTTAGGAACAATGGAAGACTCCCAGGTGATCTTGAACGTTGTCCCTTTGGGAATTCTAGTCATCACGATAATCGTCAATATCTGCATTGAGATGTCTACCGGCGTAATTTTCGCCTATCTGCCAGAACACATCATAATCCTGTTTTTCATGCTAATCATGCTCCTGATTTTTGGTTCCTCAGCTTTAGCAGTTTCAACCACAAAGCAGTTGCTAAGACAACAATACGAGTTAAAATACCAGCAAGCATCAGATGATGAGCCGGATGATAGGGCCGAGACATCAACGGTTATAAAGTTGAGAAACGATGTGAGGAAATGTTGGATGATGGCCCATTGTTGTAGCCCTCAGCATGTTCTGAGTCGCTCTACAATGTGCACCGCCTCCGGAGCTTTCTGTCTCTTGGGTGCTCTTGTTTTAACCTTGGCCTTCAACAGATCATTTGGGATGCACTTTTGTTACAGTCACATTTCCCATAGAGAATCTGACTATAAGTGGTCGACTACGCTTGTTTTTTATTTTCAATTTTCTGCAGTATGGGTTGGAACAGTAGCTCCTTCTTGGAGATGGTTCAACGTCGTCAATTCAAGGTGCTTGAGATAAAATCATGGAGTGAATTCAAAGGCGAGTTTAAGGTTGAGAAGTATTGGATCCAGAGATTGAGGGAATGGAAAGACCGCCCCTTACCTTTTGACATTGGGAACAGGCGATATCGAAAGATCCTCCATGGCTCAAGAAATCTAGTCCTCAATGTTGGTCTATGTCTTCAAATTGCTATAGTTTTAACAAGCAAATCTATACGACTAGTATCTATACTGGCCGTCAGCTTGCTCAAAAAGACGCTATTCTGCTTCCCCTGCATCATACTACCAAGGTTGTTCAAGACATGCAGAAGTGTTTCAAATGACGAAATGAGGTCTTCTTCTGGTACAGAGATAGACCTGAGAGATTTCGTATTGCATCTCGAGGGTGAAGAAAAATTGGTGGAGTTGATTATAAAACAAGGCTACGTGGACACAGAGAAATGGATCTGCAGAGGTAGAAGGAACCGACTAATACATCTTACGGATCTTTTAAAGAAATGTACAATTTCAGAAGGCTTCAAGGGAGTGGGCGAATTTGACAGCGATCGAGTTCCCTCAGTAGGTTCAGAGGAACCTCCTCCTAACTGCTGGGCTCTGACTTTGGTAACCCTCACGAGCATAGCCATTGCAATTCCTTGCATTGGCCAAGATCTGATCGAATCGATGCTACTTGGGGTAAATGAAGGCTTTCGATATGTGAGACTTGTAGAGAAGAAGCTGGATTTGGAAGGGCCGGTAAACAAGAACGAGGCAGCAGATATCGTCTGGCTAGGTGTTGATCTTTACCATCGATGGCTCGATGTGGATCTTTCCACATTGGCGGTTGAAGAAAAGGATTCCAAGAAGATAATCGAACACCTTGCAGAGATTGGAAAGAATTGCATTCTTGAGTTTGAAAGGAGCAAAACGACTGTGGGCGTAAACACGAAAAGCACTCTGAAGTGGACAGCCAAGGCATTGGCGGGCAATTCTCTGTATAGAATCTGTCAAACCATTCTGGAAGACTATGAAAACAAATTTGGGAGGGTGGAAGAACTGTTAGAATGGTTGTGCGTAACAATTTCTGATATATTAGGCGCTTGTCTTACCAACTTACCCCGCGTGATATCCATGGAATGCTTTTCCAGTGCGATCGAAGCAAAGGAAGACAGCATCAGGAAAGCAGCTTCTCTTCTTGGTGAAGCTGAAAACATACTGGATACTCTCGGACACCAAGCGATTCAAGATCTGGGCATTTATCAATTTATCGATGACTGGCGTGCGAGCCCGAAGAAGAATAACATCGCGCGTCCCTTCGGCTACTTCCGATGGCGATATGTCTAGCGCTACTTCAGGTGAAGTGCGTTTATCTATTGAGTAGGGATTAGATGATTTTAATTCAAGGAAATAAAGGTGCGTCATTATTTATGGTTTCAATTAGTTGATCACCAAATCTACATATGAATCCATAGATCATATCTAGATCCTTAAATTAATCTGCTTGTATTGGGTTAGAATAAATACTAAATACAATAATGTGTAATTATATCAAGTGTCAATTCAAACCAATATGGTGTTTGGATGCAAAAGCTAATTGCATTGCAAAATTAAGTTTAAGAAAAATGGCAAAAAGCATTAGCATTCGCGGTATTGACAACTATAAAGTAGCATTCGAATTGCAAATAACTTTGTTTTAGTCCAATTTACGAGTAACTATCAACAGTTCCGATAATCCTATGTCTGTCATGCGTGGTGAATGAACTGTGTAGAACTATATGTAGCTGCTTATCATCATATCTCTGTATCTTCTATATTATTATCAATCCAATTTTTAAAAATATCACCATATTCTTGCAGAAAAATGATGAAACGATAGCTATCAGGATATTTTCAAGACTTGGCCCTGACGAATATCTCATTATTTTAATGTGATATTATACCTTTAAGTTAAAAACGTTTAGACGTAAAAATAATACATCTTACGACTATGCATGTATTTACATTTTCAAATTATTTATTAATTTATAATTAAAGTTTTAATATTTTATTTTCAGCAAAGTTTCTTAATAAATTTAGGAAAAAATATCAAAATCTGAAAATCATCTGAGAAATACTTATACTGAGAAATTGCCATGACCGAGATTTATCACTAATTTAGGGCTGTAAATGGGCTGAGCTCCGGCGGCGAAAACGAATTTTTTAGTAGGCGATTTCTGATGTAAAGGGGGTCGCAGATAGTTGAACAGATTAGAAGAGCCGCTCCAATCAGCGGAAGTGATCCAGGACCATTAGGTAGAAATTGAGTGCCGAATGAGTTGACAGCCTTAGTTACTACCCAAGTCCATGTGGATACCATCAGGTGACAGTTGAATTTTGTTTTATTTTCGTAAGTTTTACCCAGTCTAACTCTTCATCCAACTTTGAAGCATGAAAAGCGTAGGAGAACATCTGATAATTACTATTTTTTCACGCCTCATGTTATCATGATGGCGTTTACTATTTAATTAGCTGCATATGGTTGCCGTAATTTGATTCTCAAAAGGTGGCACTCTAGATGCCAACCCATCTTCAGCTAATTTTTTAGAAGATGCGACTTTGTGGATTGAGTCCTGCAGGAGATCCAAATAACCTCCTTTGGATTTGAGTAGTTATTTGCGATGAACATGGGATCATGTTTACAGATGACCGGCCAGCCTAACTATGTTTTAGGTGCCACGCACCCAGCGTGCTTTTTATATTGTATGGGCATAAGCACCTCCGGACGTGAGATGAGCTGATCACCGCACGTTAAGGAACGCGTGCGAGGACGCGTGGGAGGTACATGTGTCACGATTCACCTTCCCAGACCTTTCACATGCGCTGCTGCTAGTCACGTGGAGTCATTTGCTGCGGAGGAGTATGCCTGGTTCAGGATGGCCCTACGGGTAAGGGCGGCACCAACCTGCAGGCCTGGGGTCGCACCTGTCCTATCTGATTCTGATTCATGAGCACCCCCTCATGATCTATCCATCTAATTATGAGTGGTTCAAGTTACAAAACTCGCCTCGATGCAAAAATACTTTGATCAATTACAAGGCATCTTCATGGGATTTTGACAAAAAATATGTGAAAAAAATTTATGAAGCCAAATTCGAAGACGAGTTCTTTTTATAGAGTGAAGATTGATGCATCTGTTGTTATATTAAAAAGTTGGTACACCAAAAATCATTATATGATATTAAAAATTTTATTTTATATGCAGTAGTAATCTTTATCAACTTGATCTAGAAGGTAGTTTTAAAGTTGTTTTCCTTATGATTACAAGATTTTGTATTTTTGAGTAATAAGTGGACCCCTTTCAGTTTGTCAGCCTGTGAGTCTCACCCAATCCGCATAAGATTTTTTGTACGCGCGGGGAGGTGAGACGACGCTAACTATCCTGATGTGTCTCTAAAATTGTGCCTGATGTAGAGCAGGTATGTGAGATCCAGTCAGTGTACCATCCATCTCTCTGTACACTCATCAGGTGGGCCAAACATTGTCGTTGAATACGCACATCCTGATTTACGAGCCAGGCAATGTTCACAGATGACTCGGCCTAATGTTTACGCGTGATGACCTTTTCACATGCATGCCTGGTTCTATTTCTCATGAGCACCATCTTATATGAGTGGCTCAATGAGTCGACAAAAAATATGTGAAAAAAATTTATGAAGACGAATCTTTTTTTATGGAGTGAAGATTGATGCTCTTTTCACATGCAATTTGTGGGCTCAAGTTACAAAACTAGCCTCGATGCAAAAATACTTTGATCAATTACAAGGCATCTTCATGGGATTTCGAAAAAATATGTGAAAAAATTTATGAAGACGAATTTTTTGTATGGAGTGAAATGATTTTCTAATTACACCAAAATTATTATTGATATTAAAATTTTTATTTTATATGTAGAATCTTCGTATAAAGGGTATTTTCATTTTTTTCACATAGTTTTTCATTCTTTCTTGTTATGTACTCTTAATCTAAATTATAGCAATAAATTTTTTTTTTTTTTCATGTGGTCTTAATTTAAATTTCGTAAATTCTGCTTCTTTATTGTCATGAAATTCTACATCAAGTGGTCATCTTCACATGACGACTCACCTCAACCCAGTCACTGTGAGTTGTGTTGAGTCGACTGAGTAATTGAGTAGGCTAAGAAATCTTTCCCAATTAGGGACAAGTCCGAACCATAAACAAATTCCCCAAATGCTCGCTTGAAATCCTGAAACCTTTGTCTCGTAGACTGATGGGTTTCTAACAGGTACTTGGAACTTGAACACATCTGGGTCTGAATGTTGAAGAACTAGACAAACCCAAAGGGACCTGGCCTAACAAGGCTTAAACCCAATTAGCCTAATACAAATGCTATAGCCTGCTACAATTAATGCTATAGGATCCAATCTAAACCCAACTTGTTGACAGACCTTATCTGGACTTTTGGGCATCCACTTCGCCTGACTTCTTTCTGCAGTCGGGATCACCTGATGAGCAGCAAGTAAGCGGACCTTTAGTAATTGTAAGTATGATATATATTGTGGCCAGAGGAAGTATAGCTACGACAGAAATAGGCTGTTCCCACTATATACATGACACATAATGCAAATCTGAACCACTCAATAGTTTGAACTATGTTCATAAAAATAAATTAAAAAATCCAATTAATTGGAGAAATCTTTTACTAATGGGCATTTTTTTTGTTGAATTTGCACCTTTTCTAAGTTTTAAAATTTACACTCCAATAGCTGTCCACCAATTGACCAGTTAAGATCATATTTTCGGTGCATGTTTTTGGGCAACAATCCAACCAAAGCATGTCCCAGTATTTGACGGTTCGGATTTGAGGCACAGCATCTTGAACAGTATTACAACTCACCTGTATCTAAGCTACAGTTCATTTAGCAGCGAGAAAGGGAAAAAAAATACGCTCCAGGAGAATAAGGTGGCATGCGTGCATCCGAAGAATCAAAATTGTGGGCCTATTGCGAATGATGGATAATAATAATCCGAAAACTGCAATGAAGATATAGATGATCAAACTGTACAATTGATTGCCATCATATGGATGGTGAAAATGAATATAACATGCCTGACTAAATGAACTGTGAAGATGAATATGAAGGGCTCGTATTTCATTTACAAATGTCCACTGATAGGAGTTAGGAATGTCCAATCCATCCGACATTGGATGTACACTGTATATGCAATAGAGGGTGGCAAGTCTTAATAGGCCTCGTTGGGAAACATGTTGCTTCTGCTCTCTTCAGTCTGTATGCTTACTAGACTTTCTAAGCATAAATATGAAGCGGGTTACCGTAGAAGGCATGTGAAATAAGCATATTCATGATAAGCTGCGTGTGGGGCCGACTGCTGATCACCCTACCTTGAAAGTTAGATGCCCAAAAAAATAGGCCAATTCAATAATTGTGTGAGCCAATAAAATAGGCCAATTCAATAATTGTGTGGGCCATCACGAACGTGGGGTTTATGGATATGGTTATCAATTCTTAAATGTGGCTCATCTAATAAATGGAGTGGCCTGATTTTCAGAGCATCGGAAGCAGGGATGGACGTGATGAGGTTGATCACCGTCTTCTTCAGAGATAAGTACTCCAAATTCAAAGAGCTTCTCTGAACTCCTCACATAGATTCGTCAAATCCATAAGGAAAAATAGGAAAATATAAATAATTCTAATAAATTCAAAAATAGCTTAATTATGATAAACAACAAATTTACAATATTTAAATAGTGATACTAAACCTAGGAAGAAGTTTCAGAATCAAACTCCATGGGAGGCCGTTTATGCCATTAGCCCGAATCGATCTATGCTTTTGACCACATGCAACGTGTCGAGCCGGCCGAGTTTGGGTCGATATCTATGTTTATGTGTGGATTGAGAGTACACTTGCCTTAATGGTTTTATACCGTAAGTTTACACGCATTGTCTTTTTTGCTCGAATTTTCAAACTAGAGACGCATCTCTTCGGGTGATCGCACCAGTTGAGTTTAAACCTAGCTGATCTAACCCATTTGAAATGGTGTTTTAAGCACTTAATCATAATCTTTAAATAGACCTTATCTCAATTCGGTTTTTCATTCGGAACAAATAGATTTCTCTATCTGTTCTTCCAAAACAGGATTTGGCATCTTGTTTTTCTTGCAACTAAGTTTGTTGTCAAGTCTACTCACTTCGTACTAGGTTCTACATGCTAGTTTGAGCTCATGTACAATGACTGCACCGTTGTGACCGGATTATAGTCATTGTATCATTGATTCCTGTTGCACTTGGTACGAGAAGGGTAAATTTAATTTCAAGTCGAGTGACTCAGTCACACCTTTGAAGAAATCAATAAATTCTTCTTACTTCAATTTAATTAATTTTCTATTTTTGAATTTTTATTTATTGCTTTCAGCATGTATTTCCATTTTCCAACAATCATAAGGCAACTCATGTTCTTGCTAAAGGGAAAACACAAATATTAGCTTAATCCAAAACTTTTGTAATCTCCAATAAGTTTTCATGGTGTGGTCCACTTGAGCTTTGGAAGTGGGTTTTATGTCCTAAAATGAGCTAGTGAAACGGATGGACAGATAAGATGCAACACATGCATCACGGAGGGGCCCATAGAACTTTGGATTCTTGCAACCTACAAGCTGCTGTCCCAGAAACCTTTTCATGCATGTGAGCCACTGGCTTTGATGAACATAGCCCGTGACGAGGTTGAGTGTAGCGCCCATCATTTTTGTCCTGGAAAGTACTTTTAAATGGTGGATTTTAACCATCTCTCCTGTTTTGAGCTTAGCCCACCTGATAGAATGCTTTTGAGTCCACTTACATTTGCTAAGTCAATGGGCACTTGTTAGGGATCCGTACATAACACAGGGAAGGGCATGTTGAGGACGAGCACTGTCTTCCTCGGGGGATAATTATTCTAAATCTATAGAACTTCTCTGGGCTCCTCATAAAGATGCCTCGAATCCACGAGGAAAATAAGAAAATAGAATAATTTTTAGAAATTTATAATAAAGTGCTTGATGATTAAAAGGAGCTTGTAACATTCTTAAACAATGACGTGAAACCGAGGAAGAAGTTTCGGAATTAAACCACACTTAAAAGTCTTAGTAATTGTGACTTATTATAAATAGTAAATTTAATATCACTAAAAAAAAAAATTGATATGTTTGCTGTCGGTTTAAAGAGTGTTTGTATTTTGCTACGGATATGAACAGTCGCTATATTACTATGTCTTTACTCTAAAGCTCTAGAGATTGGCTAAGGGGACTTATGAACCCATTGCAATGTACGTGTTTTATCTAAGCCATCCATCCATTTTAACGCATGAGCATAAAAAAAGGAGGTAGATAGAAGGCCTTTTTTTTTTTACACATGCACACACACCCCACACACTCACGCTAGTGGAATTTCACCACCTATGGACACTCAAACCCTTGACCGGGAGTTGAAACTCCTAAGAGTCTACCACCCGAGCAAGGTAGATAGATGGCCCAAGTAGACTACACGGTGGGAAACAGTGGAGATTAAGTGCCTACCATTATTTGTGATGTGGTCCACTTGGTCCTTTGATTTGCCTCCTTTTTGGGATCATGCCCTGAAAGTATCTTTTAAAATAAATGGAAGTATCTTTTAAAATAAATGGATGGTGTGGATAAACCACATACATCATGGTAGGCCCCACGGAGCGCCCAACGGGACTGTCCGTCTCTAACTCCTTCCTGATATGTATTACCAAATACGCACCCGAAAAAGAGCTCCCGCGCCCAGATAAGAAAACCGTTGCTCTTCTCCTCTCCTGCACAAGGAAGCAAGAACGGAAGCCCTAGACCACCTGCCTCGTGAGATCATCAACCCCACGAACCGCACCTCAAGCGTGCAATGGAGCTCTCCATAAACCACAAATTTCTCCCTGAAGATCTACATGCCCTCTTTTTCTATATTATATATTTGTCGTCCATCTATTCGATCGATTGTTTTTTTCTTCAGATTTTGTGTATTACTGTAGGTTATAAAACGAGTTGCAAATGATTGAATCTGTAAAGTTTACGTCAATCATTTTTTATTTTTTTTAATTTGGTTATGTTATTCTTTGGCACCTTACGTGCTTGATCAAATGCCAAACGGCCCAAAGATGCTGTTTTGTGGAGAAACCTACTGTATTCCCCTGTGCTGGGTTTTTCTGTACATTGCCTAAAAGAAAAGTTCTATTGCTATAACTTTTCTAATAGAAACTTCACAATGTACCGTATATGTATATCATATTTCATGTGTACAGTTATGATGCTTCAACTGACTGTTTAAATCTGGGAAACCTGCCACATGCGAATCACATCTTTGCTGGTCATTGTCCATTTTGTATGAACTCACTCATCATTCATGACAACAATTTTGTAAAGCCCTTTTGATTGGTGATGCTTCTTTCTTTGCTTCTGATCCCATGTGATTTTCAAAAAATGTCTTTCTGGTTATCCTTGCTAACTGTCTCTGGATATGTCTATGAAACTATAAATTCTATAGGGAAGTGGCAAAGAAACAAGTACATTGGTGTCTCTTTGGTTGGGAAGACATTGGTAGTGATGGGATTTGGAAAAGTGGGATCCAAAGTTTCTAGACATGTGAAAGGCCTGGGATGCATGTTGTGGCAAATGATCCATATGCCCCAGCTAATAAAGCAAGGGCTATTGGTGCAAAGCTAGTGTCCTTTGACAAGGCCATAACTGCGATAAGTGGTTTGCAATTTCTTTGAAAGATCTTTGGTGGTTATTAAATTGTTATTGGGAAAGGTTACAATTGCTCAAATTTTATTAAATCCAATGATGTTGTGAATTACTTGAATGGGAATCTGCCTTTGTGAAAATTGTAAAATTAGAAGCTAAGTATATGTACTTTTAACCAAGTCTGGAAAACTTGACACGGGACTTTGTCGAGTAAGAAAACAATTACACACATGCAGGCATGCTTACAAATCCGCATGGTAAAATTATAAAAGGAGGATGGGTTAGCTGCCCACAGTTTGTGATCAACAAATTGGAAAGATCGGAATGGTAATTTCCGTGGCAATTCAAAATTCTTTTCTCATTTATTATTGAACTAAATTCCCTAACTATTATTGCTCTCTCTCTCTCTCTCTCTCTCTCTCTCTCTCTCTCTCTCTCTCTTCTTTTTTTATTTTTAAGGCTTAAATTCAATTTGGTTCTGTTTTGTGCAGCATTTCAAAAAGTAGATGTTTTTTATTTTTATTTTTTCTGGTAAATGTTCAGCATTCTGTTGTGTCACCTGATGAGTGGATAGCTTGTTTTTTTTTTTTTTTGGATAAGGACACATGGAGTCGTGGGATCATATGCATTTGTGCTTGACATTGAATATTTTGAAATGGGATATTTTTCGAAGACCCAAAAAAGGGATTTCCTTTTCCATCTTAGACTCTATGGCAACTGGTTACCATCCAGATGAGATGCCTCTTTTTAAGGTTTTGGGAATTTACAAGTCAATGTTTTGCTTTCGGATCGATTCCAGTAATCATCATTAGAAACTATTGTAATTTCAGGTATAAACAGTCATGCAGTCATCAGTCTACTATCTTTACCTTCTTTCATACAAGGTACAAACAATTAGAGGGTTTTATGGCCTAAAAATGTTTTTTTCTATTTTCTTTGTGTGCTTATGTGTGTGAAGATCAACTCATGCAATGGAAGGAACTGTGGAGATACTTTTGTTGGCCCGAATTGACCAAACAAGCCTGTGTTACGGACTGAGAACTGGACTGCTCAGTAAGTGTGCTTCTAAGGATGAACTTAAAATAATTAATGGATTGGATTTATTCTAATAGGATAAACAAAAATGAATTAAAAACAACACTATTATTGTGACATGAATAAAGATTGTTAAGCATGTCCTAATGGATAATTGTCACTATTAAGGGTCAAATATTGCATATCAGACCCTAGCTATTGCTTGGAATTACGAACATGGTACTGTTTAATGCCGTATTTTATTCGTGTTTGTGATGCAAGGCGTATTTACGAGCTTGAACTGGAAAAAGGTGTTAAAAGTATAGATTTAACGATCTGATGACACCAAAGGTAAGGGACAGACACTAGAGGACCAAGATTGAAAGATTTACACGCCATAGATCCGAGGAAACCAAGAAACTGAAGCTCAAATGGGCTGAAAAGGATCCAAAATACAAGATCACGGGGTTCCCACTATCCGTTCCACTCAAAATTACATACATAGCCTATGGACCATAAATTAACCGTACATATCAAATTTCATTCATTGGATCACTGTGAAGGTGGTCCAACGGACAAATCAGCCCATAGATCTGTGAATTAGGGCCCACATGATCTTTGTATATGCTTCAAACTTGGGATCGACCCTTAAATTAGCTGAGGAAACGAATGGACGGAGAAGATTTCTCAGAACCATGGTATGAGGACCCCATATGAGATGAGCGTGCATAACCTACATGTGCACTCGCGGTGCACTGATCCACCGGAATCGGTCAACCCGCAGTTGGCCGATGAAAACGGAAATTCCCGTTTACAGCGTCCACAAGCAACGGACGCTGATTCGCGTAGTGGGCCCACACCGTCCATGACATGGAAGATCTGGAACGTCTATTCGATCCAGAGGTGGGGTGTGACATCTTCTAAGTGGCCTTTTGGCCCCATGCACGTGTATTCACTAAAATCGTGATCAGATGCAGATTGAACGGCGAAAGGAAAAAATCACTAGACCGAACCAAAATTCGACCAATTATACTCTTTCCCGACCGATTTGTCTCCCTGAATTCAATGGACGGTGTGGATTTCCAAAAATACGTTGATCAAGGGTCCCACGAACATCACAGCGTAACCGCGTTACGCACTCTGTTTTACGTCCAGAGAAACCCGGATTTTACGGGCGGTTGTGGCCCATTATCCTTGATCATTTCATCAATCCAAACCGTCCATCGTGTAGGGTGCTCAAAAACGTCCCAGTGGACGTTCTCCTTTTCAACAGAAAGTAATGAAAGGAGGGAGTATCTGCCTCTGCTTTCGGTGCGAAAACAGTATCTTACGCACCTAGGTCGGTTGCTGCGCAAACCAAGTGTTGCTGCGAATTTCCTCCACGCACGCCGACTCCAGCGTCCACCCACCGCTTGTATTGCCTACAAAAAGGAGAGAGAGTGAGAGAGAGAGGGGAAGAAGAGAGAGTTTTTATTTTTCTTTGCTGTTTTTTATATTTTTGTGAGATCCAGCACATTCATGGCTGGCTAATCCTCTTAGCTAGGGCTAAGAGGAGAAGCTTGTAGTGTGATGAGGAGACTTTGATTATGCCTTGTTTATACTAAACTGATGTTGATTATAGTTTATTTAAGGGAATGTTTTTAGTTTTTAATGGTTTGTTGTGACTAAAATTACAATGGGTCTGCGATGGCTTTGAGCATGTTCCTTCTCTTTTTATGTTTATGACGTCAGGAAGCTGATGTAAAAATTATGGACAATTACATGGCAAAGATGGATCGAAAAGGCCCGATGGCGATAGAAGTGATCTGGACCATCGACCTTAAATCAGTGTATCTCGCAATAATCCAAGATGTTTATGACGAAAAATATATGATTTTAGGGTAGAACGAGCTACTTTAGCCAACCAACCCTGCTATGCCGGGTTGGGCGACCGGAATTGCGAGAAACCCTGATTTGACGGTCGTTTCCTCTTTCAATTTCGTTTTTGGTATAAATAGTTAGTTTTAGTTTGTTTATACTTCTTCATCCGTCATGGGCTTTAGGAGTTGCGCCCAACGTGAAAAAGCTTAGAATAATTAGGAGAATGGGTTGGTGAAGCCAAATAGACACTTACTATTTTTGGCCGAAAACCTTCGCACTAGTAGAATCACGACTGCCTATAAATAGTAAGTTTACTATTTATAGTAAGTCGCTAATCTAGAGTCTAGTTGTAGTTTGATCTGATTTCTTTCCATTGCTTAGTACCATTATTTAAAGGGTTGTGAACTCGTTTTTATTCATTCATTAGTCTATTTCGAATTTATTAGAATTTATTTCTATTTTCTCGCTCTCTTTCTCGTGGATTCGAGAAAGTCTCTGTGAGGAGTCCAGAGAAGTTCCGTGGATTCGGAATAGTTATCCTCTTGAGGAAGACGGTGCTCGACCTCACGTCCTCCCCTGCGTCAGTTGAAGCCCTATTGTTCACTATCGTCTCCTAGGCATGATCGGATGACGGTACCCTTCCTAACCTTCATGCATTGTTGATTGGTTGGTAATTAGTTTAATTCTGTTGTTTACTTTGTCTCTTGGGCATGGTTTGGTGATGGAATCCATTCTAATTCATATACCTTTCATCTCTTGAAAACTATATCAAAGGAAGTTCATTTTAATCTCCATGGTTACACTCTTCAACTGGATGAAGATGAGACTCTTTGAGATAAGATCTCCCTGATCTTTACAAGTGGATCCTCTGAATCCCTAGTTTCCTTTCCCTGAATTAGTTAAATTTTAGATAATTATTTCACAATTATTCCCTCAATCTCGTTCAATTTAGATTTCATCTTATTCTAGTTCTAGTTCTTCAGATAACGTACAGATATTAGTCCCTTGGGATTCGACCTCGGTCTTACCGAGTTTATTACTATATCACAACCTTGTACTTGGGGAGTGAACAGTCACCTACAAAATTCATAATGAGGTTGTTTTTAAATTCAGGAAGGTTCTCACTTTTTTTTCTTTTTCTTTTTGATATGGCCTGGCTTTGAAAGAGACTAATTGCATTGACTGCTTTGGTTACTGTAGGTACAGAGTATTTGGTGACCCACCATCTCAGAGATCAGCTGAAGATCTTGCATTCTCAGTTGCTCGCTTCTTCTCCAAGAATAGCACGCTCGTAAACTACTACATGGTATGCCTTGGGGTCAAGTTCTGTAACAATCGTTTCACCATTCATTTAATTGATTGAAAGAGAGGAATCACTTCCGCCTGAAGAAGTTTATCGTTCTGCTTATATTGGCAGTATTATGGTGGAATGAACTTCGGCAGAATAGCTTCCTCGTTTGTAACAACTCGCTGTTACGATGAAGCTCCTCTCGACAAATATGGTTAGAAAACTGGAAACATATATTTTAAATAATTTGGAGATTTGATAGGAAATGTTGACAGTCATTACTAACTCAAGATGTTTAGTTGGGAATTAGAATTAGGAGACCCTCTAAAGGGTGGAACCAATTCATTAATCAGTTTTATTTTTTCTTTGATGATATTAATTAACCAATGTGACAATCACTACCATTTATAAGAATTTATAGTATGGAGATGTTGGGAAGATTAGAAGTAGAAAAATGTGAAAGCCAAGTTTAGAATCTTCCATATCTTTTGACATGGATTGAACATGAGGCATTAATTTTTAAGGAACTCCTTGACTAGCGGCAAATACAAAGAAGGCATCACAAGCAATAATGTCCCTATCAGCAAGTAGCAGATGGCTATGAAATTACCTGTTTTTTCTTATCTTTTTGTGGAGATAATGCCTTGTTAGATTTCTTAAGTACAATTATTTTCCTTAAGAGATTGGTCTAAAATAGTTGGAAATGCTCCTCTCCTAATTGCATTCGCTTCAATTTATTTGTTCTTATTCAGGTTTTCAGAAGCAACCCAAGTGGCGTCACCTCAGGGACTTGCACTCTGCTCTGAGACTTTGCGGGAAGGCTTTGCTTTGGGGGCTTCCCACTGTTTACACAATGGGGAAGGACATAGAGGTGAAAATACTGGGATTAATTTTATCTTTCTGAAGAATGTCATAAATATGTGTAAATATCCTAGCATGGTTTTTAGAATTATAGTAGACAGTAAGAAGTTTTCCGTTGCAGGCCCATGTTTATGAGAAACCAGGAATTAGTGTGTGAGCTGCCTTCCTCACCAACAAGGATACTAGAGTAGCTGCAACTGCAACCTTCAAAGGTGTTGAATTTTATCTACCCCCTCATTTGATCAGTATTCTCACTGATTGCAAGACTGGTCTTCAACACTCAAAGGGTAATGTGCAATCTCTACCACTTGTTTTCTCAAACACTGTTAAACAACATTACAGAAAAATTTGCCAGATTTAGGAAAACGCTGGAATTAGTGGGTATACAATAGCTCATTGCCTACTAATTGGCTGACACATTATATTAATTTCATAAAATGCCCTCATTCATTTATGCTTGCAGAAATGTTTTTACTAGAGACCTCAAATGGGTCTTTTACCATGTCCAACACTTAAATTATTAGCATATAAGCTATAACTATGGCATATTGTCTCAATTTAACAAATGGTAACCCTATTGGTTGTACCCAAACAGGTAACTTCACAACACAATGCAAGGGGCTATCATCTAGTGAAGGAATCTCACAAGGATAAGGAGTGGAAAATGCATCAAGAGAAGATCCCAACAATCAATGACACTTATATTAGATCAATGGCCCTATTAGAACTCATGAACTTGACTAAGGATAGAACAGATTACCTCTGGTATATTTTAGGAGCTTGGCTTAACGTTAGATGTATTTTGGATATCGTATTTGTACCTGGACTGAATCTTGTCAGTACAATGGAAGCTTTGTTCTTTCTTTTCTCCATTTGGAAATTGTATCTGTATTTGCAAAACCATGTGTCTTGGATCAGAGCAGTTTCATGATTATTGCTTATTTACTCCTGAATTTGAGCTGATCGTACAGTTTCCGTTATCTAAGTAACCATTGGGTTTCTGATTGTTTCTTTTGCTTTGTTTCCTAGCTATTTTGTAGCAGCAGGAGATCTCTTTGGCTTTTGGATGTTTGCCTTCTTATGTGCTTCAACCTGTTTTTCAACATGAGATGGACAGACAGGAGAGGCCTAGCTAATCCGAGCTAATCGTGTCAGCTGTTGTAAGCCCAATGACACCAAACATTGATTTTTCGAGTGTGTTTCCTTGTAGTACCCTTTGTCTATATGCTAATGCTACGTAACAGTTTGATATAGTAGGGTGCATCTGTAGCTTGTTTTGAAAATTTTAAATGGACAGATAACTTTTTTGTTGGTATTGTGCTTTTATGAATGTATTAAAATGAACGATTGTATTTGATTGAATGAATGAATGATAATGCATAGGTTTATAAATGGATTAAAATGAATGATTTAGCCTCAGTTGTTGAGAGCTGATGTTAAAAGTTGAATTTAGCCTAAGTGTTATCTCTAATAACAAGGGATTTCTTTGGCAGTTCAGGTATTTATTTTAAAATGATAGCTACGGTTCTAGTTCGTAGCTATATCTACCCGTTGCATTGACATGTTTCATGACGGATTTATCTTTGACAGCAATGGCTACCAATTTGCTATGTATAAAATCGTAGCTATAATCATATAGCTACGGATTAAACTGTAGCTATTGCTCCGTAGAATTTTCTCCTTTCTTGATCGTGATTCCTATTATACATCACGTTTTCCGGTCAAAAAAAGTATCCTATTTGGTTCAATCACATGTTATTCTCCTAATTATTCTAAACACTTTTCATATTATACGCAACTTCTAAAGCTCAACGGATGAAGAGTTATAATCAAACTAAAACTTAATATAAATAATAAAAATGAAAATAAAATCGCAATTCAACCGTTGATATGACGGATTCTCACAAGTTAGGCGTGTGCAACTCGACATAGTGGATTTGGGTGGCTAAAGCAGTTCGTCCTACTCTAAAATCATATATGCCATGTCGGATAACTTATTCTGATTTGCAAGATACGTATGTTTTAAGGTTCTAGCTGTCTGGCTCACTACTGCCTCAAATCAGGCCTTTTCTAGTTCATCTTAGCCATGAAATTGTACACGTCCCGCTCTACATCAGTGCATGTGTAATCTTAGCTCTATCTTTCAACATCGTCGATCAACATCTTAAAACATTTGCCGAAATTTTCTAATTCTAATCGGGTGGGCCAAACTGCATCAATAAGGAGTGTTCTTTGCCCCGACACGTAGCAGATAAGGCAGTCGATCCAGACTGTCAATTTAGTAGGGT
Source organism: Magnolia changhungtana (assembly GCA_030180095.1). Taxonomy (NCBI): domain Eukaryota; kingdom Viridiplantae; phylum Streptophyta; class Magnoliopsida; order Magnoliales; family Magnoliaceae; genus Magnolia; species Magnolia changhungtana. Next base: position 3,646,053 of record JASAUF010000667.1, read on the forward strand.
ACATTAAACAGAGAGTTGGAGCCATCAGTTTGAGGGGATGATATCATCCATAACACGGGCCATGAACACAGGACCCATGACATGGACGATGACACACCGCCCATTGGACCAACACTAAAGCCTACTCTTTTAGACCATGCAGTGCTGCATTGAACCATGCATTGGGCTTTCATTGCATGGCCAGAAGAGAAGCTGGCCCATCCAGACCGTTCATCCAGATGTTCCAGTTGATGGACGATCAGTAGGTGAAGGAAAGTCGCGGTTGGCATGAAAAAAAGAAAAAACCCTGAAGTCACGGTCAACCGAAATGCGCTGGAAAAATGTACCCGAAGTCACTATCAACATGAATGCCTGGGAAAAAAACGTCCCTTAATTAGAGACTGGCTTCTCTGCTTTCTTTCGTTTCTTTCTTTTTCGTCCCTTAATTAGAGACTGGCTTCTCTGTTGAAAATTGGACGCCCAAAAAATAGGTGGTTTTTGTAGATCGGATAAAATTCACACAACAACAGTGTCGTGTGATTTCATCACCTATGATACTCGAACCCTTGACGGGTGTCGAAACTCCCAGGAGTCTACCACCGGAGCAAGAGTAAGGATGATCCGAATAAATTAACAGGTAGCAAGTGAATGACTTTTCAAAGGCAGCTGGCTCACTATATGAATGTTGAGTGAGGATCCTCTGATTGCCTCAAGCATCGACTTTCCTGCTTTCCTGTGTCATCATTCGTCCATGACAGTCAGCAATGCAGTATTAAACGTAGTGTATTATAATACAGTTCAATTAGATTGCAACAATCACGATTTTCCTGCTTTGACGCAAACAAAGGATCCGGACTCATGAAACAAGAAAAATCAAATGAGAGACTAGAATCAACAGAGACCAGACGATGAGAATGGTGGGAGGAGAAACGCTATGTTCGTTCAACGAAACAAGATACAGTGAACCGATGCCATGGATCGGCTTGTACGTCACAGCAGCTTCTATAGCTTGCTTTCTCGCCATGACAGGTGATGTCGTTTCCGGGTTCCGCAATCGAAAACTCTGGATACCATGCAGATTCTTCTCGCTCAATGCCACTTCCTTGATCCTTATATCAATCGCGACAAAGTTGCCCGTGGATCTGAACACTCTAATGCCTCAGTTTCCGGATCAGCTCACAAAACTCAGTGGCACCGTCTTGATTTGCACGACGATGGCCAATTTCATGCCATCTTTAGGAACCATGGAAGACTCCCAGGTGATCTTGAACGTTGTCCCTTTGGGAATTCTAGTCATCACGATAATCGTCAATATCTTCATTGAGATGTTTACCGGCGTAATTTTCGCCTATCTGCCAGAACACATCATAATCCTGTTATTCATGCTAATCATGCTCCTGATTTTCTGTTCCTCTGCTTTAGCAGTTTCAACCACAAAGCAGTTGCTCAGACAACAATACGAGCTGAAATACCAGCAAGCATCAGATGATGAGCCGGATGATAGGACCGAGACATCAACGGTTATAAAGTTGAGAAACGATGTGAGGAAAAGTTGGATGATGGCCCATTGTTGTAGCCCTCAGCATGTTCTGAGTCGCTCCACAATGTGCACCGCCTCCGGAGCTTTCTGTCTCTTGGGTGCTCTTGTTTTAAGCGTGGCCTTCACCAGATCAATTCAGATGCACTTTTGTTACCGTTACATTCCCTCTGGAAAATCTGATTATAAGTGGTCGACTGTGTTTGTATTTCTTTGTCAATTTTCTGCAGTATGGGTTGGAACAGTAGCTCCTGCTTGGAGATGGTTCAACGTCGTCAATTCGAGGTGCCTTGAGATAAAAATCATGGAGTGAATTCAAAGGCGAGTTTAAGGTTGAGAAGTATTGGATACAGAGATTGAGGGAATGGAAAGACCGCCCCTTACCTTTTGACATTGGGAACAGGCGATATCGAAAGATCCTCCATGGCTCAAGAAATCTAGTCCTCAATGTCGGTCTATGTCTTCAAATTGCTATAGTTTTAACAAGCAAATCTATACGACTAGTATCTATACTGGCCGTCAGCTTGCTCAAAAAGACGCTATTCTGCTTCCCCTGCATCATTCTACCGAGGTTGTTCAAGAGATACAGAAGTGTTTCAAATGACGAAATGAGGTCTTCTTCTGGTACAGAGATAGACCTGAGAGATTTCGTATTGCATCTGGAGGGTGAAGAAAAATTGGTGCAGTTGATTATAAAACAAGGCTACATGGACACAGAGAAATGGATCTGCAGAGGTAGAAAGAACCGACTAATACATCTTACGGATCTTTTAAAGAAATGTACAATTTCGGAAGGCTTCAAGGGAGTGGGCGAATTTGACAGCGATCGAGTTTCCTCAGTAGGTTCAAAGGAGCCTCCTCCTAACTGCTGGGCTCTGACTTTGGTAACCCTTACGGGCATAGCCATTGCAAGTCCTTGCATTGGCCAAGATCTGATCGAATCGCTGATACTTGGGGTAAATGAAGGCCTTCGATATGTGAGACTCGTAGAGAAGAAGCTGGATTTGAAAGGGCAACTAAACATGATTGACGCAGCAGATACAGTCTGGCTAGGTATTGATCTTTACCATCGATGGCTAGATGTGGATCTTGCTGCATTGGCCGGTGAAGATAAGGATGCCAAGAAGATAATCGAACACCTTGCAGAGATTGGGAAGAATTGCATTCTTGAATTTGAAAAGAGCACAGCCACTGTGGGCATAAACACGAAAAGCACTCTGAAGTGGACAGCCAAGGCATTAGCGAGCAATTCTCTGTATAGAATCTGTCAAACCATTCTGGAAGACTATGAAGACAAATTTGGGAGGGTGGAAGAACTGTTAGAATGGTTGTGCGTAACAATTTCTGATATATTAGGCGCTTGTCTTACCAACTTACCGCGTGTGATATCCATGGAATGCTTTTCCAGTGGGATCGAAGCAAAGGAAGACAGCATCAGGAAAGCAGCTTCTCTTCTTGGTGAAGCTGAAAACATACTGGATACTCTCGGACACCGAGCGATTCAAGATCTGGGCATTGATCAATTTGCCTACATCGATGACTGGCGTGCGAGCAAGCTGAAGAAGAACCCATCGGGCGTCCCTTCGGCTACTTCCGATGTCCATATGTCTAGCGCTACTTCAGGTGAAGTGCGTTTATCTATCGAGTAGGGGATTATATCTAAATCCTTAAATTAATCTACTTGTGTTGGGTTAGAATAAATATTAAGTACAATAATGTGTGATCATATCAAGTGTCAATTCAAACCAATATGGTGTTTGGATGCACCGGCACCAAATTGCATTGCAAAATTAAGTTTAAGCAAAATAGAAAAAATTAGCGATGATACACCATATTCGCAATGCGGAAGTAGCATTTGAATTGCAAATAACTTCGTTTGAGTCCAAGTTAAGAGTAAAAATCAACAGTTCCAGTAATCTAATGTCTGCCATGTTTGATGAATGAACTGTGTATAACTTATATGGAGTAGCTGTATCATCATTTCTCCGTCCCTTCCGTATCATTTATTATTACAAATATCGCTCAAAATTTAAAAATATCACAATATTCTTGTAGAAAAATGATGAAACGATGGTTATCAGGATATTTTCAAAACTTGGCTCTGACCAATTTTTCATTATTTTTCTGTGATATTATCCTCTCTCTCTTCTTCTTCTTCTTTTTTTTTTTTTTTTTTTTTTTTTTAAGGTAAAAGCGTTTAGAAGTAAAAATAATGCATCTTACAACTATGTATTTACATTTTCAAATTATTTATTAATTTATAATAAAAATTTTAATATGTTATTTTCAACAAAATGTTTCTGATAATATCATGAGAAGAACGTCAAAATCTGAAAATCTCTTGAGAAATACCATGCCAAGAAATCGTCGCCCAGATTTGCCACTGATTTAGGGCGGTGGATGGGCTGAGCTAGAGCTTGGCATTGAGTTGAGTCGGACCGAGTTAGGGCTGACTCGACTCGATCTAATACTTTTGAAATAGACCTGACCCGAACTCGACCCGACTCGGTATTGCGTCCAGCATGCCTGGCCCGATCCGAATCGAGGTCTGGCCTGGACAAATCCAAACCAAATTCGACACGGTTATGAGTACTGAGTCGGGTTGAGTTGGCACTGAGTCAGGTCGAGTTGGCACTGAGTCAGGTCATGTGCAGCAAGTATCAACGGGCTAAACTCACAACTCAAAACTTAAGTGCACTTACCAGAATTGCAACCTCTTCATCAGTTACATAGCATCTCAGGTTTGAAAATTCATATCTGATTTTATTTTTAATTTTTTATGTACTAGTTGAGTTTTGAATCGAGGAGTCACTACCGAGTTGGATTTTGGGTCGAGTCGAGTTACTAGGTGACTCGAACTCGGTTTGAGTTCGGATTGAAAGAAGTCTACTCAGTTCAGATCAACTCACTCATTCAGTTTGAATCGAGTCGGGTCTAAACGAGTTGGACTACTCGAATTTGCTGAGTCAAGTCGTCCCGTGCCCAGCTCTAGGCTGAGCCCTGATAGGGTTAAATCAAAATTTTGAATAGGCATGGTCCAAATAGTTCAAAATCTGAGTCAAAGCCAACTCCAATTCCGGTCCATTGATAGCGCTACACGTGGCAGACATAGGATTATTGAACTGTTGATTGTTACTCACTTTGTTCCTTATGGAATATGGGTGCCGGTACGCACCCACACCAACTCCAGTGAAGCCCATTCGCATTAGTTGTGGCTCCGCTTGCTTTTTAATTAGCTGCACGCAGTTGCTGGGGAGGATGGCCCGTTTCAGATATGATGGGCACAAGATGCCTAAGCACCTCCGCACGTGAGATGATCTGGTCACCACATGTTAAGGAACTCCCCGCGTTCCTTCTAGGCACGTGGAGTGGGTTCTACGCCAGCTATGCAGCTGTATAAAATGATTTAGCCTGCTCAACTTCTGCGATTACGTGGTGGGGGAGATTGTTGAACGTTGATTGTGTTATACGTACTTGCCCAGTTCAAAAATCGGTCTCTAAAATCGACGGTAAAGATTGGAGAGATGCATCGATGTAGCACAAGTATCTGAGATCCAGTAACATGCATGTCGCCGTACACTCATCAGGTGTGCCAAACATTGTCCTTGAATACACCTCGTCAGTGATTTTCTTTCCAACTGTCCATCTTCAGTTTGTGCAGACGACGTCTGAATTGAGATGATTTACGGGCCAGGGAATGTTCGCAAATGGCCCCACGTAATTTTCAGGCATGATATTGCACACGGGCTGCAACATGCGCCTAGATTCACATCTCCGAACTTTTTCCCGCGCAAATATTCATGGAAATCTTGGGACGATGTGGATTTCTCACGTCCAAGGTTGGGCCTATGCTCTATCATGATATGGCAAAATGGATGAACATGGTGGATTTATATCCTCAAACATCACGGTGGACCAAACATGAGTAATAGAATTTCCTTCTCAAACATCATGGCAATATTGAATCAAACCTTTCACAATTAACAAACTATAATAAATAAATCACGTTACTTTCAAAGTCACTAAATAAATTTTCTATATTTTCTATATTTGAAAATTAAATACTAAACGATTTAGTCCCAAATGGATGGCATCCAGCTGGTTGGACATGACGTATAGTGCAATCAGTAGGAATTTTTATTTTTATTTTTACACACACACTCAACACGGACCACCCACGCAAGCCACCATAGTGGGATTTCACCACCTATGGGTCGAGTGTGCCTCCAATCTAAATGGAAGTAAATATAAAAAAAAACAATAGAAATTATAAATAAGAAGTGTTGATGCATTTTCGTGGTTAACTTTTCTTTGACCCTTGAGTGCCTGCACAAGGAAGAAACAAGGAAGATCCTATCTAGTGCAAGGGACCTTCTGATGCCAAAGTCAGGAATCTGGGTTTGGTAGAAGAGGTTTAACAGTAAGGATTATGTGTGTGTACCTTTCACCATTAAGGGTGCATTTATTTATAGTTAGAGAGATGTAGTAGCGTAGCAAGAACTTCCCTATTTAGTAGATATGTGTTGTAGAAGCGTTAGAACTCCCAACGCATAGGAAATCTCCCAGGATTCGGATCTCAAAATTTCGAACTGATCACGAGTTAGTTTCCGCGATCCTTTGTGGAAAGATTGGACAGGTTTTCCTTCATATTAGGTTGGTCCGCATCCATAAATCGGGGCGTGATCGTCCAAGCTTCAATTAAGGTCGGCTAGTGGAAGCCGCAATGCAAAGGGACATGCCGTCCGAGTTATAAGAAGGTCGACATCGTCCGCCGACTAAACTGATCAAAAGTCCTTGTGATGTCCTTGTGATATTCAATTTTTGTAGCCTTCAACTTCTTCACGAGACATGATAGGCTCTTAAAATTATCTTTTAGAGAGTTCGTTGAAGGTCGTGCTGACTTTAGTTACCAGTAGATGATCAACTTTTTCTCTACCATTAGCCCATTTGGGTCACGCCAGGTCTCAATCCGATCTGCCCCTATGAGTCAGTCCATTTTTCCCATAACAAGAAGTAAATGGCTTTATAGTCGCTTCTTTCTTGTTGGTAGTTGAAGGTTTTGAATCCCATGCTCTTGCTTTCTCTATTTATTTATTAAAAACATCTCCTCATGTGTGACTCAATTTAAGCCGTGATGAGTTGTGTTTGGCTGAACAAGTTCGAAAAAACTGAGTTGACTGGGATGAGTTTTGAGACAAGTCGACTTAGCTAAGTTTTGAGTCGAGACGCTAAATTTTATAGCGATGGGTTAAAAGATGGCAATGAGATGGTGGGATCCAAAAGCCAAATGATGGGAATTAACAATCCTTTTCAACATAACTAACATGGACAGCCCATTTCTAAAGGATCATATCATCCATGAAAAGTAATTTTTTAAGAGGGATGGGTGATTAGAGTTGGCCCCACATGATGTCAACAATTATATCTAATTTCCTCATTTGATCAATAAAAATCATCCATTTTCCTAGCCATTGACTAAGTGATTGGAATCAACTGATTAACTTCAATCTTGAGGAGGAAGGAATCAAAGATGGAAGGGTATGATAGGCAATTGTGATCACTTATTGGACCTTCTCTAATAGAGTTAAATAGGCTGTCCACTTTTCTAAGATTTGATCATATTACTATCATTCATCCAATCAAAATGATTTTTAGGAGGGATGGCCAACCAAAGGTAGGCCCTATGTGATGGTCCATGTCATTGATTAGACATTTTCTACTAGAATCAATATATATGGTTAGGATCTCTCATGGAAGTGATTCTTGGAAGGGATAAGCACTCATGGTTTCCCCCACATAATGGATGGTTTTGATCATTAATCAGACTACCATTGTAACCAATTTGAGTAGTACTCGACTTTCCTGTCCACTGATTAAATGGTTAGGATATTCATATCAGAGTAATGAAGGAGGGATGTGTAATCAAAGGTAGCCCTACGTTATGTAGTATCCAAATCAATTATTGGACATTCTCTAATATAATTTAGACTGGACATCCATTTCCTAGCAATGGGTCAAATTGTCAAGATCATCAAATTAATGTGATTTTAGGAAGAACAACACTCAAAATTGAGCCCCAAGTAATGGACGATATAGATTATTGATTAGATCCTTCTAATGTAATCAATATGGACTATCCATATTGGTTAGGATCATCCTATCAAAGTGATTTTGAAAACGAGCACACAACCAAATATCATTGATCATACCATTTCTAGTGTAATCAAATTTTTACCTCCATTTTCTTAGCCATTAATTGAATGACTAGAACAATACAATTGCACTATTTTTTGAGAGGGATAAGTAGTAAAAAGTGAGCTCACATGATGAACTATACATGTCAATTAGACCTTCTCTAATCTAATCAATACAAACTAATCCATTTTCTAAGCGTATTTAAGGGGGCATTTGACGCATTGTATTAGATAAGATTAGGTGGGATGGGATTAGAAAAATGTAATTATCGCAGGTGGTAAGGGATTGCCTCCTATTACCATGGGGCAAACATAACTCCACGTGGTGTTTGTGTCATGTTGGCATTCAGTCCTTCATTTGGTGGCCATTGAATAAATATACCAATCAACAATTGAAACCATTGAGAATAACATATATATGTTATATCTTTATCGTTCATCTGTTTTGCAACATCATTTTATGGCACAGGCCCAAAAATGAGGCAGATTCAAAGCTTATGTGGACCACAACACATAAAGTAGTGGGGACAATGACACCCACCATTGAAATCTTCCTAGGGTGCACCGTGATATTTATTTGTCTTCTAACATGTTCATAAGGTCAAGCAAACCTATATGAAGGGGAAAACACAAATATCAACTTCACCCAAAATTTTAGTGGCCCCTAAGAAGTTTTCAATGGTAAATGTAGAATCCCCACTTGCTTTTTTGGTGGCTTTAGATTTGCTTTATTCTTAGGCCATGCCCTAAAATGATATAAAAAATAGATGAACGATGTGAATATAGCCCACACATCATGGTGGGACCCATAGAACTTGCTGACATCATCATAACATTTTCAATTTTTTTCGAATTGATTGGAGGAGAGGCAATGCTACAGCCCGAAATCCAAAAGGAACCAAATGCAATTTCATTCCACCTAATCACAACCCTTGTCATCCTCCCCGAACAGTTAAATGGTATTTGCATGAGACCAAACGTAATTCCATCCCACCTAATTTTATCTAATACCACGTGCCAAATGCCCCCTAAAGGTTAGGCTCGTGTGAGCAAAGCCACTTTAGGAGGGATGGTCAAACAAAAGTAGGCCCACACGATAGATGGTCTAAGTTAATGATCCATACTTTTCCTGATATAATTAATATGGAACTTTCATTTTCCAAACATTACTTAGATGATAAGGATCATCCAACTTAAGGGATTGTTGAAAGAGGCGCCCAATTGAAGGCAGGTCACGTGAAATATTTCAAATTATAAAATGATTGCAAGATATAGAAGAGTAGTATGATCGATGGTTTGTGTTTGTCTAGCCCAATAGTAGGCCCGATCAATAATAATTTGAGGATCCAATAGCTCTACAAAATCTAATCTTACACACCTTTGCACCGTTTTTATAACCAAGACTAAGGGAGAAAATGACGTAAATAATGTGGGACCCACCCCAAGTGGTTTCCCATAACAACATGGCCCACCTAATGAGGTGGCTAGTATGATTTTCGGCAAAAGACATGTTCACAGACAGTGGAACTAGATCACCTGATGAGTGGCCCAGAATCCGGATCTGAAGCACGTGTGTTACCAACCTCATCTTCAAGGGTATGAAGCTGACAGCAGAGGGTGCTGTCTTGTAGCCTGTGGATTACTTGAGTGAATGTGTAGCCCACCAGCTGGGCCAGGCGTATCGATGGTTGGACAGTTCCGGAGATAGGTTGCACGATGGATCTCCCATGGAAAATTATGAGTTTACCATTTCGAAATATGGACAAGTAAAATCAAAGAGTGGTGCAGATTTGCATTCGACTCAATATTTTGTATGGCTGAGATCATACTTATAGAAAGAAAAAGACCTTAAACCATGGTTGGGCATACCTTCTGAAGTGGGCCTTGTCCTAAACCACATGGCCAAGATGGCGGACTACAATTTCGCTTTTGTACGCGGACTACCGGCATTTTACGCCTTGTACCCGTTCTCAGACACTGTATGAGAAACAAACACGCACGAGTCGGACGCGGATTGCGCGCTACCACCGCCCGTCTCCAGTTGGGAACGGACAACAGCTTTGAGTGGCCACAATGATCTATGAGTATTATCCACACCTTCCATCCATTATTTCACATCATTTTATGGTACACACCCAAAAATTAGATAGATCCAAAGATTAAGTAGATCACACCACAGGAAGCAGTGGTGATGATGATTCTCACCGTTGAAAATTTTATAGGGCCCACCGTGTTGTTTCTTTTCCATCCAACCTATTAATAAAGTTATTTAGACCTGGATGAAGAGAAAACACAAATATCAGCTCCATCCAAAACTTCTGTGGCCCCAAAAATTTTTCAACGGTTAGATTTTAATCCCCATTGTGTAGTCCACTAGAGCACTGGATCTGTCTCATTTTTGGCCTTACATCCCAAAATTATAGGAAAAAAATGTATGGACGGTGTGGATAAGACCCATACATCACGCTGGCCACTCAAAGCTGCTGCCCGTTCCCAGCTGGAGCTGGGCGGGGTTAGGACGCAATCCGCTTCCTGCGGACGCGGATTGGCTGGTGTACGACACACCAGCTATATAGCTGACGTAGATACGTGTCGTGCGAAGACGAGCGCCGACGCTCCTCGAGCTCCGCGTTGTACGAACGGTTCAAAGGTGATCAAAGTTACATGGCCCCCACAATGATGTATTTATTATATCCACACCGTTCATCCCTTTTTCGACATCAGTTATAGCATTACCCATAAAATGAATCATATCCAAAGCTCAAATGGACCATACAAAAAATAGCAGTGGGGATGATGATTTTCACCGTTAAAAAATTCGTAGGCCCACCGTAACGTTTATTTTCCATCCAATCGGTGAATAAGGTCAAAAATACATGGATGAAACGGATTTATATATATATATATATATATATATATATATATATATATATATATATATATATATATATATATATATATATATATATATTTCTGAAACTTCCGTGATGGTCTTGTGCTCGAGTATGATTAATGTTTCAATGGTCTTGTGCTGGTGGTGGAAATGTAGAACACGTGGCCAAGTGAGGGACCAGGTGGGATTTATGATGGGAGGCTAGCTTTCGAAGTTATGCTATTTTGGCATTTTATTGATGGGTATTTGCTTATCAGATTTTGGGTGTTTTGGTGATGAAGTTTCCTCACTTCTGATTGGTCAGCTTGGATTCCCTACTAAGGTGAGTGAGAGAAAGGAGATGATCAAAGTATCTCGGCTAATGGTACTCTCATGTTGAGATCTTTTGGTTTGTGATTCCTATGGGAAGGGAATGGTATTTACAATCCCATCCTTAATAGGACTTTGATCTATGATAATATGGACCACACAACCATATACTGCAAACATGGCTAGCGTTGTAGCTACATAAATACAAGACCCTTTACCCCCTCTTAAGGATAGAGAAAGATATACACTGGATGCTGGCACATGCGTAGGGTTGGAAGTGGGCTTCTTTGATTAGGCGAACACGGATGAGATCCAAACCTTTATTATGTTGGGCCTTACCATGGGGGTTATAATAAAATGTCACACTAGTTGGGTGGTCCAACTAAACTATGGAACTGAACTTGAAACCGTGAGCTTACAATATATTTTAGTTGTATATTTGACCCATGATTTATGGTTTACAATGTACCATTTGATTGTTTTCGTAAATATATTTTTTCACGCCATTCATAATATCTAAACCATTCATCAAATGGATCACAACATAAATGGACATGGGCTAAATTATAAAATAGAACATGCAATTGGGCTGAATTATAAAAAGCATAGAACCGTGGAACAGAGCATGGAACCGAACTAGTTTTCACGGACCAGTTCTGGTTCAGTTCTAGGGTGCTAATAGTCCGGTTCCGGTTCTGAAAATCCTAGAACTATAAGGAACGGTTCGGTTCTGATTTCACCCCAGAATCGAACAGGACCGAATCAAATTGTGTGCACTCCTAATATCATTAGTAGGCCATGTGTCCAATAGATTAATAGTCCAGTGATACACATGTTATATGAATTCTTATGGATTTATCCCTCGAAGGAACTGGACATAATAATTTTTCATCATCCAGCTCGAGCAAGAATCAAAGGAATAAAATGGATCCATATAAAATATATATGTCATCCATACATATATGACTCCATGTAAGAAAAGATTTACTAGATTCCATTTTCCACATTAAATCACTATGTTCTTTTTATGTTTGCTTGGTATTATTGGATTGTTATCCTAGATTTATCTCTATGTGCTTCCGCAATTCTCCAATACCATTCAACAAAGCCTATGTGGAACATACCATGATGATTATATGTCAGTTGCATTCCTCTTTTTTTCTCCCTTTTTTTTTTTACATTAATTGCATGTAGCCTAGGATGAAGGGATTCTTGCAGTTGTAAGCTCTGTGGGCCAATTGCCATAAGTGTTATATACACTCTATTCATTTCACCTGCTCATGTTAGGGCTTGAGCTCAAACACGCTCATTTTAGGGCATGAGTAGAGGTGTACGCGAGTCGAGTTGGGCACAGCTCGTCTCGGCTCGGCCACTTGTTGACACCAGCTCAAACTCGGCTCAGCTCGGTCCTCAAGCCTGACTGGCTAGCTCTTCTCGGTTCGGTCAACAACTCGGGCCAATTCGAACCGAGTTCGAGCCAAAATTGAGTCAAGTTCGCCTGTGTAGCATTTTCACAAATACATGGACTGTACCTTCAAAATCTTATTGTATGTAAAACAACAGCAATAGTTTTACAGGTATTTCATCAAACACCTTCTAAGCAACATAAAAATCAAGAAAAAAAAAAGTATTTGTTTCATATACATACCTTCCTTGCCATTAGCCACACTTTGTTGAGTAATTTCTTCAAACACTTGGTTAGCAACATCAATATCAAAGTAATCGAGTCACCGAACTGGTTTGATCCGAGTTCGATTTGAGTTGGGTTCGATCCGAGTTGAGTCGAGCTCGGGCAAGCTTGAACTCGGTTCGAAATTTTTTCGAGCTAAAAAAATCAACTCGACTTGACTGAAACTCAGTTTCGAACTGAGTTGAATCTAACTTTTTCGAGTTGAGTCGAGCGAGCTAACTGAGCTAACTCGGTTCATGTACAACCCTATGCATTAGCTCGAACACGAGGCATGGGAAACTGCAACCATTGAAACCTTCCTAGCCTCACTATCATGTTTACATTCCATGCATCTAACCTGTTCATTGTTGTATTATAATGAATTTTAAATATAAAATATGTTTCAAAATTCAATATATTTTTTTTTGCTTATTTGGTTTGATTTGGAAAAATAATTGTCTTTTAATGATTCTCCTTATCTCATATTAAAAATGATCAAGGAAAAATTCAAGCGTATAAAGGGAGACTTTTGTATGGGGCTTGAGCCCATTTCAAAAGCATGTGAATTTGGTCCCGTGAGAGGGCTATACCATTAGCTTGAACCTATACTTTCGACCACATGTGCGCATGTTGAGCCAGGCTAGGCCCGGTCTATATGTATGTTTATGTGTGGATTGAGAGTACACTTGCTTTGTTTTTGTTCCGCAGGTTTATTCACATTGTCATTTTTGTACGAATTTTCAAGTTAGAGACACGACTCTTTAGATAGACACATCAGTTGAGTTTAAACTCAGCGTATCTAACCCATCTGAAATGGTGTTTTAAGAACTTAACCGTAATATTTAAATAGACCTTACCTCATTCTGGTTTTTCATTCGAAATAAACACATGTTATGCTGCCTTATGTTAAGACATCAACTCCGTTGAAAATAAGAAAAGTATGGATGGATCGCCCCCCATTGATGATCTTCTCTTTCTATTTACGTGTAGCCACATTCTTCCTTTCCCTACATGGACTGCAGTTGCAAGGGATTCCTGCAGCTGTAAGCTTGGTGGGCATATTGCCTGTATGTGTTATATTCACTTTGTTCATCCCCTTCGCCAGCTCATTTTAAGACATGAGGTTGATCTGTGATAATGTGGACCACAAATAGGAAACTATGAGTATAAACACATGTACGGATTTTGAATTGTTTCCATCTGATTTTTCAGGCCTGAGCCGGCTCGCTGACACATCTATTTGCATGCATACGAGCAGCTAGCTGGGTTTGATGAACATTGCCCGTGAAGAGTTTGCTCTTATCCTCGGGATATGAGGGATAATTAAAAGAGTGCCGCTAGTCATTTTCTTCTAGGGCAGTACTTAAACGGCGGATTTCAACCGTCCTTCCTGTTTTGTGGTGGCCCACCCAATCCGCATCCCTGGTCGGTCAATCCACCTAACCAATTTCGTGTTTAAAATTTGTGAAAATTTTCCATCTTTAATCATGCGGGGCCCACTGTATTAGCAAGGAGTTTTACTCGCTCTGAGACGTAGCAGATAAGGCAGTGGATCCAGACTGTAAATTATGTAGGGCACATTGAATGGATGATTGGAGTCATCAGTCTGCGAGGAGAGGATCATCCATGGGCCATCCCTGGTGCATTTAACCCATGCATTAGGCTATCGTTGCATGGTGCCAGCAGAGAACCTGGCCCATCCAGACCGTTCATTTAGAAGTTCTAACGGATGAGATGATCAGTCGGTGAAGGAAAGTCAAGTCAAAATGAATGCATGTGGAAAAGAATAATGACCCTTACTCGACAAGATGTTAGTGCCCAGTGGAAGTTCCTCGCAACAAGACGTTAGTCTACATTAATTCTGAGTTCCCTACAACAAGACATTAGTCTACAGACGGTTGTAAGCCATTCATTGTAGATGGATTACAGGACGCGGATTGCATCCTACCCCCGCCAACGTGCCGTTTATCGCTTTTTTCAGATAATTTTAAGGTATTAACCTTAAAATTAGGCAGGTCCAAGGCTCAAGTGGACTACAAAGTGGGGATTGAACTTTCACCATTAAAAAACTTCTTAGGAGCTGGGGAAGTCTCAGATCAAGCTGAAATTTGTTTTTTCACTTCATCCACGTCTACATGACCTTATTAATAGGTTTAATGGTAAAAAAACATTACGGTGGCCCTTATAAAGGTTTCAACGGTGGGTGTCATTATCACTGCAGCTTTCTTTGGTGTGGTCCACTACAGCTATAGACCTGCCTCATTTTTAGTCTTATACCTTAAAATGATCTGGCAAAAATGACGAACAGAGTGAATAAAACTATTACATCACGGTGGGCCCATAGAGCCCTGCCCAGACGGATGACCGTCCCGGCAGGGTAGGACGCAATCCGCGTCCTTGGATTACAGCCCAAATTTCCCACTCATCGAATGATCTTGACCGTCTGATTTGGAGGTTAGACCACTGATCTCTTTAGCCATCCAGTCAGGACGTGGATTGTTGTGGCAGGAGCTCTGTGGGGCCAACCGTGATGTATGTGTTTTATCCATGCCGTCCATTCATTTTAACATATAGTTTTAAGGCATGAAACCCAAAAAGAGGCAGACCCAATATCAATTGGGCCACACCACAGGCAATAGTAGGGATTAAATGCTTACAGTTGAAAACTGCCTGGGGCCACAAAAGTTTTTGATCAAGATGATATATGTGTTTTCCATCATCCACGTATACGTGACCTTATGAACAGGTTGGGTAGAAAATAAATATTACCATGGGCTCTAGTAGAGTTTCAATGGTGGTGTCATTATCACCGCTGCTTACTGTGGTTCGGCCTACTTAGTCTTAGATTTGGCTCATTTTTTATCTCATAGCTAAAGAATGATCTTTTAAAATCGATGGATGGCCCCACAGTCACAGAGGCCCTGCGAGGATAGAGACCGTCCTGATAGGGTAGGATGCAATCCGCGTCCACACAGTTGATGCTAAAGACTACAAAGTGGTCTAACAGTAAACGAAGGAAATCAAATTATAGATTACCAAAAAAGATGGAGGAGATTACAGATTATGTATTCGACGCCACACATTTCGACGATCCGATGCCATGGATCGGTGTATATGTAGCAGCAGCTTCTCTAGTTTGCTCACTTGCCATGGCGGGCGATATCATTAACGGGATCCGCCATCGAAAGCTCTGGTTTCCATGCAGATTCTTCTCTCTCAACGCCACTTCCTTGACCCTTCTAGCAATCGCGACGAAACTGCCTGTCGATCTTACCACACCAATGCTCCGGGCTCGAGATCAGCTCACCAAGCTCAGTGGGACCGTCCTGATTTGCACGGCAATGGCCAACTTCATGCCGTCTTTAGGAACCATGGAAGACTCCCAGGTGATCTTCAACGTTGTCCCGTTGGGAATTCTAGTCATTACGATTATTGTCAATGTCTGCATTCAAATGGTTACCGGCGTCATTTATGCGTTTCGTCTGGAACATAAGATAATCCTGTTTTTCATGCTAATCATGCTCCTGATTCTTTGTTCCTCTGCTTTAACGGTTTCAACCACGAGTCAGTTGCTAAAACAACAGTACGAGTTGAAACACCATCAAGCTTCAGATGGGCCAGATGTTAAAGTTGAGACATCCACCGTTACGAAATTGAAAAATGATGTGAGGAAATATTGGATGATGGCCCATAGCTCTAGTCCTCAGTATGTTCTCAGTCGCTCCTAGATTGGCACCACTTCGGGAGCTCTCTGTTTCGTGGGCGCTATCCTTCTGACGGTGGCATTCATCGCATCACTACGTCCAGGTTCAGCTCGCTTTTGTCAAAAATTCGGATATCTTTTAGCAAGCCATCCTTGTGAGATTAAGATTCAATCCCTATCAGATTACCAGTGGTCCACTACGCTTGTCTCATTTTCTCAAGTAATTGCAGTTGGGGTGGGAAGTGTAGCCCCTGCTTGTAGATGGTTTGCCACTGTCAATTCGAGGAGCTTTCAGATAAAAACATGGAGTGAATTCAAAGGAGAATATAAGGTGGAGAGGTACTGGATTCAGAGATTGCTGGAATGGAAAGACAGCCCTTTACATTTCGGCATCAAGAGCAGGAGCTGTCGAAGGTTCGTCCATGGCTTTAGAAATCTAATACTGGATGTCTGTCTAAAAATGCAAACTGCAATAGTCTTATTCAGCAAATATGTTCGACTAACTTCTATGCTGGCCATGACTGGGCTCAAAATGCTGCTGTTCTGCTTCCTCTCAATCCTAGTACGAGGGCAGTTCAAGTCCTCTGGGAGTGTTTCGAATGAGGAAACAGGGTCTTCGTCAAATACAGAGAGAGGCCTGAATGATTTCGTATTACATCTCGAGGGTGAGGAAAAATTGGTCCATTTGATCATGAAACAAGGCTGTATTGACACAGAGAAATGGATCCGTGAAGGTAGAAAGAACCAATTAAAACATCTTATGGATTTTTAAGCAAATCAACAATTTCAGAAGGCTTCAAGGGAGTTTGCGATTTTGACAGCGACACAGTTCGCCCGGTAGGTTCGGAGGAAAGTCCTCCTAACTGCTGGGCTCTGCCCTTGATAACCCTGGTGAGTATAGCCATTGCAATTCCTTGCACGGACGGAGAACTTATCGAACCATTGCTACATGGGGTAAATGAAGGCCTCCGTTGCGTAAGATTCATAGAGAAGAATCTGGATTTGAAAGGGCTGGTAAACATTAAGGCAGCAGCAGATGTCGTCTGGCGAGGTGTTGATCTTAACCGTAAATGGTTCGATGTGGATCTTGCCACATTGATCCTTGAAGAGAAGGATCCCAAGAAAATAATCGAACACCTTGCAGACATTGGATGTTGGAAATTGGATTTTGGAAAACTATTTAAAATCATATAAAAAACTTATCAATTTGTATAAGTCGAGGCGTGACGTAAGTCACTCGGCTTGAAATCGAATTTGCTCCCCTTGGACAGCGTCCCAAGTGCAACAGGTTTTCAGAGCAATCGACCTCCAAGATACAATGACTATGACCCGGTCCCAGCGGTGCACTCACTGTACACGGGCTCGAACCACTTGTAGTCTTAACCTGAACTAGAAAATACTTGAACACATTTTTAAGAGGAAACTTGATTTTCTAATCCATTTAAAAACTTAAAATCAAAAGTCTATTTATAGATTTTGTGAAGACACCCATAAAGGTGTAGAGACACCATTTCACAAAGAGTTGTGACTATTAGATTTAAATCCAATTGGTGCGACCCTTAAGCTCCAAAAGACACAACTTTTCAAAACAAAAATTGAAAGGATATAACCTTTCAGTGAAGAGACACATCCGTAGGACACATGCGCACCAATGGTCACAGCCATGGTCCATCCCAACGGATATTTTGAAACACTAAATTATTTTAAAATAATTTAAAACACAACAATCCCCCACATGTTTCAAAACTTTTGACATTTCGGGTAAGATGGAAGAGTTGTGCAATAGTGCCGGTGTCACCATAGACTAGAACCGACATTAGAGTAAACATGACAGGTCTACAGGAATCAGGTGACACCATAGTCTTGAACCTGATTCCTTTTGATGTAGATCGCAAGTACACGACACTCACATAACTTTTTTCACTACAAGTGATTCTATGGTTCAGTGCGTTTCGGCCATGCACCATTACCTGGATTTCATGAGTGCTCTAGAGAATTCGCCCAGATTCTCATAGGAAGTGGTCTCCACTTCCTCACCCATATAAGTGAATTCCATTAAGTGTATGCAACAACTGTATACACCACCAAATATATGGCTATGGATTCATTAAGCGTTCTAAAAACTCATCCTTTTGCGTTGCTGCTCGCACTGTATACCATAGAAGGGGCTCATTTACATCAGTGCAATCGTCTACCTCGTGTCTTGTTGTTTACTAGCTTATTGAACCTATCTAATAGGATCTCTACTCGTATAGGTTGGGTTGCCAACACTGGTAGCTCATATATTAGGATCAGCCCCATTCCCTTCGATGTATCATTAACTAATCTTTTAGATAGTCAGTTGGACAGAGGATTTATGACCCGTAGGCCTTTTACCTCAACCCGTCTTAGTTCCAATTATGGCTAATTATCCTTTCAGATTAGCTAGGAATCATCGTATTGGCAAGCTATTGCCTCACCAACTACCTACTCATAAATGTGCTTCTGCGTAGGCTAATTCCTCCTTTTGCTACTCAATCAAGTTTTTTACAGTCAGTTGCAGCCTCTTTAATTATTCATATCTCAAGCCAAAGCATATTGAACTCATTTCTAACCTCACAGAGTCAATAATTATGACTCCATCAAGTAACAGATACTGAGCATCACTTTTATTATGATAATTGTTGTATCACTGGCTCTGAATATAACCAACTTTCTTAACCTTGAATGTACTCTTACAATTCAAACAACTTCACTAGCCCACCATTTAACTAACTGCTGGTAAAGTCAATCGACCTTATTGTATCTGCAATACAAAGAGGCTAGAGTAATTTGTCATGCATAGACATATGACAATTAAAATAGAGTATAACTTTCATATAATCATATCGCAACATAATCATGTTATCATATGTTTCCTAACACATGAAAGGTTGACCAATTTATCAATTAGTTATTAGAATTCAATACAATCAATGGATATTTGGCAACTGAATATGGAGGAGAAATGTTCAAGTTCATTATCAAGTATCTTGATCGATGGATTAAATAGTGGGCTCCATAGGTGCATAAATTTGGCCAATAGATACATTTGTTGATGGTAAAACAACATAGTTCATCAAATGAATTTATAGTCTCATATGAATACCAATCTCAAATGTCCAAAACCAGCTTCCAATGAGAATAAAATATAGCCTAAAAATTCCATTGACCCAACAATTATCTTTTGAATTCAAAACACTAACAATTTTTCTTTCTAAACATTTATTCGATGGCTACAAATTAGATCATCAAAACATGTAATCGGTTTGATTCCAGATATCTTGTTTCAAAAACCTACATGATGTCAATGTAACACATATGCATATTGATCCACAACATCCATCATATACATTTCTTAGTACAAACCTTCATGTCAATCCATTTATCAAATATTCATTGACTAAACTTGTACTTCATGGATTAAGTGGTTTATCTAAATGCATTCAAGTGCACCCCCATAATTTCAGATTTAGCCGCCTACCTGATAAACCTATTAACTAAATTTTGAGTTTAAGGATTTCATAGAAACTACCATATCAATTGACTAGATCTAACACATGTGTTCTACATTGGTATATGATTGGATGAAAATAATATTTTTCTAAAAAGTATGGGATCCTACCATAGAACGATGTTGATGATGGATGTGATTACAAGCGGATTTATTCGTACAAGAAGAAAATGTGAGTATTTATATAAGAATATAGTCATAACTGGTCTCATGGTTTAATTGACTTAATTATTGATCTGATCATGTCCATTCCAATAAAGGCATGTGAGAACCATCATTCTATAAAACAACTAATGATGAGCTACATCTAACATAAATTGTAATTATAATCCAATTGTCATCTAGCGGTGAATTCAGACTATGCATTTAGTGCGTCTTTCCAACCAATTTCCTTAGTTGAAAACCATAAGAATATTTTTATTTTTATTTTTACTATTCACCTTTTGACCTTTTGCCTTCACATGATGCTACTTCCATCAATGACTAGCATTGATGCATCATCTACATGTGCCATGTGTCCGATATGAATACTCCTCCATTTAGGCCATTAAAGGCAAAACCCACTAAATAATATTTTCACTCTTACATGTACCATATGAAAAATGACATGATTAAGATTGATATTTTGGATCATGGATTATATGCATGCAGTAGGCATCATAGAAGACATAAAGATGATCTAAAATTATAATTCCAAACAAGCATGAAATCATGTGACAGAAAACTATTCCAGTAATGAGAAGTGTTATGTCTACTTTACATGACTTGCCACACATGTGTAAGGGATCCGATTTAAGCAATATATGCATTTGATTATAGACAATGCCCTGTCCCATTTGGTCAATCCACTTATCATATATACTTGTAAGAGAATGTCTTTCTTATCAGGTTCATGTTTGGCTTTTAGACAGAGCCTGTTTATCTATAGCCCTACTTGGTAGATGGTAGGGATCTCTCACACATGCACCATCCTAACATGAGAACTTTTAGAATCTTTCCATATTTGAGAGTGTTGCATTTCTCAATTAATCAATAAAGAAAATTGATGAGTCATGAGTAACATCACCCAATTGCATGTTAACATCAACATAACTTAAATTATGCTAAATTAAACAGGATGTGCACTACTCATGTAGCAGTTTATAACAACAGTTGTGGAGATATTGTTTTTAAAGGGATTCGCTCCTTCTGCCCACCAAAAGATGATCGTGACCGCTTATTTAAAAATTCTTAGGATAAATTTTTTATAATACATTGAGTCGATTTTGACTATCTAATGGCCAGTTTTGAAAATTGCACCAACGATCCTAGCCATCCAATTAATAAACTTTGTGCCTAATATACGGTTTCGGCAAGAATCGACACCTAATTAAGATGATATTTCATTATAAAGATGGAGCATCACCCCAATGATCTAGATGGTTCATCTAGTGGACTCTTATGGGTGGACATTAAAGAATAATCTCAGCCATCGATTGATAAACCTTTTTTTTTTTTTTTTACATAAACCGTTTCTTATTATATAGTAACCAGAGATCCAAACATGATATTTTGACCCATAACATGACATCAAAGGACACACTTAATGTATGTAATGAATATTAAGCATCAAGAATTTTGGTGTATGCAAAAGTTCAACAATAGACACAACTAGAGGATAGACATTAAAATAATCCTAACCGTACAGAACCTTGGAGATGAAAATAGAAATGAGGAAATCTTTTATTTTCTCTTTAAAATCTTAGGGCCTTAAAGCCATTAGATCCCCCCACATTCATAACTGTCATCCATTCACAACGTTACAAATTCGGAATCCGGGTCGGGATTTATACATACAAACAACAACAACAACAACGAGCCCAAGATGAACAGTTTAGATCATCATGTGTGTTTGGCATAAGCAAGCAACGACTTGAGGGTGGATGACTAGCAAAGTTTATAACATGAAATAATCATGATGTTCTTTACTTCTGGTTTGCACATGTATAATAATGTTCGTGTATATAGTACCATCATTGGCTCACATGGTTCCCATCATTTATATTTTAAAGATTCTATATGAAAGTAGCTCTTCTTTGTTTATGCATGTATGGTGGTTGAAAAAGTTCCTAGTACTTGTGTCCCACCCTGATATCCTAGTTTTATATATATATCCCAGATCAATCCTCATTGTATACAAATGATGAATATTAGTAGATACCTACTTAGTGTGGCACCACATATGACTTGATCTTGTTGTGTGTGATAGATTGACATTGTTAATGACATAAACATAAAAACAATCAATAGCTATATCATCAGTGCATAACTTTAAGCCTTTTAGATGATTTGCACAGGTGGTCCAGAAAATATGTACACAAAATATTTATAAGATCCTAACTATTAGATGGTATATGAGAATTCCAGATTATATGGGTTGATCTTTATTGTACAGGGATGTTAAGATCAGTATATATCCTACTCAGTCGGTGCATACGTTCACTTTTGTACATGTGGTCCAAAGAACTTACATAATAAGTATCTATAAGATCTTGACCATTATGTGAGATATGACAATTCTAGATTATATGAGTCATGGCTCACAAATCGGGTTGGTGTGGTTTCATTTTGGGCTATTCTAACCAAATAGATGCAACCGTAATTCTTAAATAGTTTTCTAAACCAAAATTCGATTTCAAGATTGTTGGAAATTGGATTTTGGAAAACTATTTAAAATCATAAAAAATTAAAATAAGAAAGTTAAAAAACTTATCAATTTGTATAAGTCGAGGCGTGACGTGAGTCACTCGGCTTGAAATCGAATTTGCTCCCCTTGGACAATGTCCCAAGTGCAACATGTTTCCAGAGCAATCGACCTCCAGGATACAACGACTATGACCCGGTCCCAGCAGTGCACTCACTGTACACGGACTCGAATCACTTGTAGTCTTAACCCGAACTAGAAAATACTTGAACACATTTTTAAGAGGAAACTTGATTTTCTAATCCATTTAAAAACTTAAAATCAAAAGTCTATTTATAGATTTTGTGAAGACACCCTTAAGGGTGTAGAGACTCCCTTTCATAAAGGGTTGTGACTATTGGATTTAAATCCAATTGGTGCGACCCTTAAGCTCCAAAAGACACAACTTTTCAAAACAAAAATTGAAAGGATATAACCTTTCAGTGAAGAGACATATCCATAGGGCACACGCGCACCAATGCTCACAGCCATGGTCCATCCCAACAGATATTTTGAAACACTAAATTATTTTAAAATAATTTAAAATACAACATTGGAAAGGATTATGTTTTGGACTTTGAGAAGACCATGACGCCTATGTATGGAAACAAGAAGAACGCTCTTAAGTGGACGGCCAAGGCATTGGCGGGCAATTCTCTATATAGAATCTGTCAAACCATTCTGGATGACTATGAAAACAAATTTGGAACAGCGGAAGAATTGTTAAAACGGTTGTTCGTAACGATTTCTGATATATTGGGAGCCTATCTTACCAATTTACCGCATGTGATATCCATCGAATGCTCTTCCAGTGCCATCGAAGTAAAGGACGATAGCATTAGGAAAGCAGCTTCTTTTCTTGGCGAAGCTGAAAACATATTGGAAACTCTCGGACAACAAGGGGTTCAAGATCTACGCATTGATCAATGTGCCTATATCAACGACTGGCGTACCAGCAAACTGAAGAAGAACACATCACGCCTCCCTTTTGCTACTTCTAATGACGATTTGTCTAGCGCTACTTCAGGTGAACTGCGTCTATCTATCAAGTAGGGATCAGAGGCTTTTGATTCGAGGAGATAAAAGGTATATCATTATTCATAGCTTCGATCTAGTTGATCACCAAATTAATGTAGTTAACTATAGGTTCGTTTGGATGCCGTAAAGTTTTATTAGCTGTAAATTGCTTACACGCCAGCTCAGTGGGTGTTATCCTTATCTTATAGCATGATATGTTATATATCCATTCACTTCATCTGTTTTTCCATACCAGTCCAAAAAATTAAGCATATTCAAATCTCAGGTGGATCACACCTATATCTGGGAATCGAAGTCCAGTCGGACAAGTTGGGGCTGACCCCAATCCTGTTTTGAAATATACCAACCCAATCTCGATCCGACTTGGCACCGAGTCTAGCATGCCTGACCTAATTTGAGTCTGAGTATGGCTTGGCATAATCCAGACTGAGTCCAACGAGGCCACAAGTATCAAGTCGGGTCGGGTGCAATGGGTATCCACGGATAATCACAACTCACCTAGGTGTACTTGCTAGAATTACATCCTCTCCATCAACTACATGGCATCTCGGATCTCGGGGGTTACACCTCATTGTGATAGCCATTGATGCTATCAAATCATATTTAGTGTACAAGAGACGCAGATGATGCGCATGTTGGTGTTCATGTGGAATAAGAGGAGCCAGATGATGTTGCGACTCTTTATTCCTGATTTCATTCGTATTTAATTTGTACTGTCATATATTGTAAAAACTTAAGACATTAGTTTGTATAAGTTTTCGGGTAGCCACTTGAATATTTTGTTATATATATTTGGACTTCCCTCTTATACTTGATTTGTTTCTATTCCACCAAACTGTTCACTCTGATAAAGAAAAAAAAAAGTGTACGTGAAATTTGAGATATCTTTAAAAGTTAACACTCGAGTTTTTGAAAAATGAGTAGTGTACTCTGGTTTCAGGAATCGAGTTGTTACAGATGGTATCAGAGAGAAGTTTAGGCCAACCTTGCCTTTGGAAAACAAACTTATACAAACTTTTAATGTCTCAAGTTAGGATGTTGGAATTAGAAATTTGAACTTAAGCGAGTCCCCTCTAGACTTAGAGAAAATTTGAGAACATAAAAACCTAAACTTAAGTTCCCTTTAAAATTGTTAGGATAGCCATTTGAACTTATTTAGAATTCCCTTAGAATTAGGAAAGAATTGTGAACATAGAGACGTAAAATTTTAGGCTCCCTTGAAATTTTAGGTTTAGTCATTTGAACTTAGAAGCTAAATTTAGGTACCATGGGAGAATAAACAAACCACTACTGTGTATATTAGATCAAACAAGAACATTCGTTGAATTAGGTTTCCAAAGAACATTTTTGAAAATCTAGGATTTGAACTTTTCCCACAATTTCCCTTAGTTGAAATGTAACACTACGAACTTTTCAATACTCGAGCATTAAAAGTCCTCGAGCGTTACTATAAGATTCAACGTGACATATACATGTGTACAATACCAATCCAACTATTCTAGCCTTACATCCTTGTCCTGACACTAACTTAACCGTTGGGAATGATCTTCATTCATAAATCAAGCCATCTGACCATTGAATTTCAAGACAAGCCCATCCATCATGTGATTTGACATAAATACTTTTCCGTAGATGACGTGACGAATAACTCCCTATCCATAATGATTTAGATATACATTTGTTTGTAAGAATTACTTAGAAACATGTCTATAACCATATGGAGTCATTAGATTTCTCAAAACTTATAGATTGGCAGTAATTATAAAATTGCCATTAACCTAGACCCCTGAACACTAGATCACATGGTTCCCATGGTCCATTTCATGTGAAATTTTATATAATGCCTAATTATCACAAATTAATAGCACACCTCAAATTTCAGCCCTTAGATCATAGTAAACTAGCTACTTGACCTCTACATCCGTCCATACACTTATCGTATCAAGATTCTGATCTGTTCATCTTGTTCACCCCATATGAATATGCTTAAACCACCATTAGAATTGAAATCAGAAGAATTTACACATGTAAACAAGTCACTCAAATCTAATGGTATGCATGTCCTACTCCTAATCAATCCAGAAACTCATCTTGTGTTCATCTATTTACAAAACTGACCGTACATCCACCCATATACATGGTTTGTGTGCTAACCATAAAGCTTCCTTATTTTTAACAAGTCACCTGACCATCTATCAGGTTTGGATTCGCCAAATGGACCATCCGAATATCAGGATGAATCAGTCATTATGAAGATCTTCGAGTTTAAGTTTAAACTGCCGGGTAGCTCATTAATGAACTAGGTATAAATGTTATTTTGAATTTCAGAATAAGTTAGCCTTCGAAAAAGCATCTTGGTCATTCTCGAGAGATCGGGGCCCAAACTGGGGTGATAGAAAGAGCATGAAAAATAATAAATGGCCAAAAAATTACAACGCATTCGGACGGTGTATTAAGATGTTATGCATGGTGGAAGTAATACAAACATAAATGGGTAGATTTGTAAATAAGGGGATGTCATGTACCAGATGTGATAAGGAAGTTTTTATGTAGAATTCACTCACACGTTCTTCTCGCAACGTGTGGCCCACCCATAGCTTGAATATACTTCCAACTTGGGCCTGTGAGTCCACACAATGAGCTAAAGTCGATGAATGGAGCAGATTTTCCGAAAGATCATTACAAGTGGACCCCACCTATTTTGAACAACAATGTAGAAAATAAACTCTTAATGCATGTTGCAACAGGGGACGTGAAATGGAAGCGACAGTGAATATCATCCCCACATTGACTAATGATGTGGCCCACCTAAGCATCAGATTTACCAATCTCTGGGTTTATGGCACTATTCTAAACAATATAAATGGAGTGAATCTCTTTAAACATTACTATGGGCCCCACAACCATTGTGGGTGCACACAAAGTTGGGTACACTTGCAGTGTACCAGACCCCAACTTGGGTCAAAACGGGAGTTGACCCGTAAATACTAGGAAAAGAGCGGTTTTCTCTCTCTTTCTCACGCGTTTTCCACCCAGCGTTGCTCGATCGAACAGTCGTCCACTGTTTTAATCAGTGGGCCACCATATGATCATGTTTGGATGATCCAGACCGTCCATCGTGTAGACAAGCCCATTTCAACCAAACCCTGACCATTTCCACGTGTTGAAACACCTGCCCATGCACGCGATCTCTGGCGCGAACTAGTTGCATGTGACACATTTTTTATAACGGAAAGCTCCGTTACTCCTTTCCGTTTGCTTCGCTGGCAATCCGAGACTCTTGTAACTTCGGCTTGTGGATGAAAATCATCCCAGCCATCCATTTTAGGGCGAGCATCGCTATTCCACTCCGCCTAAGGAAGATTCAAAAGAAATCTCTTCTGTTTCCACCCTGGATGAATCTCAGCCGTTGAGTGGTCTTTAGAGAAAGACCCAAACGAATCTAGACTGTCCATTCTAACTTCCTTATATGCTGGAAACCCTTTTAAAAAAATGATACGAAAAACGTTGCCCTTTCCATTCTTGCGGCCACATTTGAAAATCGGCCGAGCTGTTTTTCGCTTGAACCCACCAATCAAACGCAACGGAGCTTCGTTTATTCCATTCCCTAAGCTCTTTGGAGCTCCTCCACACCAGCCACAAGACTCAGATCGAAGAAAGAAGCGTCGGCCGAAGTTCCGCCATGAAAGCTCCATCATCTTCCTCGTCGGATAGCAGTCGCCATAAGAAGTCGTTTGGCCACCAACTTCAAATCCATGACATCCATCTGGTAGCCATATTATGAGTGTTTAATCCATGATTGGTTTCATCAAAGATCAGGTTCCACAATGGAGTCAGATTCTCGATCAGTCGATGCGATCCATTGCCACATCGAGTCAAGTCGGGGCCGGTTGAGTTGTTACGGGTCGAGTGCTACCGAGTCCATCTGTTGGATGCAAGTTGCAGAAAGAGAGAGAAGAAGAAGGGAGAAGAAAGAAAGGAGAAATAGGGGAAGGTAATCAGGGAGATTGAGTGGAGAAATGGCGGATGAGTCAGTGACTCGCTAGCTCGAGTCGAGCTATGTTGGGGGTAGCCGGTCCATCTAGGTCTGAGTTCGGGTCGAGTCTAATTTGTTCAGGCCCACTTGCTAACTCCCCAAACAAGTAGAAGGCTGTAAGGAAGGGAGGAAGAGAAGAAGTAGAGAAAGAGAAGAAAAATAGGGAAGAAAGAGGAAAGAGGGAAAAGTGGGGAGCACTACCGAGTTGACTCGGCTGCAACTGCCGAGTCAAGCTGGGTTGAGTCAAATCTGGTTGGGAACCCATTGTTGGACATTACATCTGGAAAAAGAAGGAGAGAAATAGAGAAAAGAAAAGAGAGAGAGAGAGAGAGAGAGAGAGAGAGAGAGAGAGAGAGAGAGAGAGAGAGTCAAGTGAAGGACAGGCATTTCGACCCACTATGTCAAGAATGAGTTGGGCCGAGCATGGATCGAATTTCACAATGAGGTGAGTTGAGCCTCAAATCCCTTCCATTAATTCCGTTAGCATTACATTATTAATAATTATTATAGTCATGTCATTATTAAAGTATTAGCTAAGGATTAGTGTAATAATGTTTTTAAAATAATATCCTTATCATTATTATTTTCATTATGGGTTATCATTATCATTATTAATATAATTTTTAACATTAGTTCTTATTTAGACTGTTAGTTATGCTATAATAATATTAGGTATTATTGGTATATTAATATCAACTCGTGAAATATCGTTATTAATATTACCAGTGATCAATACTTTTAAGATGAATATTATTCATTGCACAAAAATTAGGATTGAGTCCTAAAATCTAAGCTTAAAATTAACTTGCATGATTTAAACCCTAAGCCTTGATCCTAATCATGCAAGTTAATAACATTGAAATCTAACCCCTCAAAATATTCTAATTTTGTTAGAACTTCACAACTAAGGCATTTACGATTAACCCTAACATCATCGGGAGACGCACCAACTCTTGAAAGGTGAGGATCACCCTTCAAGCTTGTCTACATCTTGATAGTTAGCGAAGTTGTTTATTTCATCTATTGCCTAACATGATACACAGTGAAATTGATGATAAATGCTAGTTTTATTTGAGTAATTCTTCATAATGATTGACCGTTGGATTTACATTCAAACATGAATATACGATGGTCTCAAATATCTCACTTTATATGTGTATATGCTTTTAATATTGTGCATGGCTTGCTTTACCACTTGCAGTTATTCATTGGTGTTTTTAGAAGCCCTTAAACTAGTGGTCATTCTGTATAATAGATTAAATGAAATTATACAGTGGACTTACTATCTTATGAATCATATGTCGCCTAAGTGGCTTTTGGGGAAAATCCCCTTTTTATCACATCCTTGGGATGAATCGCTTGCCCTATGTGGCTTGATGTAATATTTGCCCTATGTGGCTTTAACGAACCATCTTCATATAACCTTGCAATGGTAAGATCCACTTGTAGAACTATAATTTGTCACTAGTTAAATAGGTTACTCTTAAACATCCTGTTTGTTAGTCTCATGAGCCAGGGATAGTGGAATGGGACACTATGCCTAAGCTGTCGGCTTATGCTAGGTGACAAACCCCCCATAGTAACCTTTGAACTTTCTTAAAATGATTGTTTGAAATTGAAATAATAATGGTTGGGCTAATCATGCATTTTCATGGCATATATTATGGTTTTTTCCGGGTAGTTAGTTCTCCTTGGGTGTACCTTTATGTACTTTTTCGGGTGACTAATTCTCCTTTGGCGATCCATATTATTTGGTCTTTTCCAGGTGGTTAGTTCTCCTTGGGTATACCTTTGTGTACTTTTTCGGGTGACTAATTCTCCTTGGCCGATCTATATTATATGGTCTTTTCCGGGTAACTAGTTCTCATTGGGCGTACCTTTAAGTATTTTTCAGAGTGGCTAGTTCTCCTTGGGCATACCTTTGAGTATTCTTTCGGGTGGCTAGTTCTCCTTGGGCGACCTCGTTGCATAGTCTTTTCCGGGTGGCTAGTTCTCCTTGGGCATACCTTTGAGTATTTTTCCAGGTGGTTAGTTCTCCTTGAATGACTTTTTACCAGCTGGATATGCATCCTCAGGTCTGTGAGCATGTGCATGCATCCATGCATTTAAACAAGATTATCTTGTGTGATTTATTTAATGAATACGTATCTGATGAACCTTATCCGATTTCCATGATAATCATTGTGTAATATATGTTATACTATGTCTCTGATAACTATGCTTAATTATCTTGATGATACGATAAATCTTGGGGGTTATATATACCTCACTGGATAGCCATTGACGCTATCGAACCGTACTCAGTGAGCAGGAGACGTAGATGATACGTACGTTGGTGTTCAAAAGGAATGGGAGGAGCCAAATGGTCATGCGACTCTCCATTCCTAATTTTATTTGTATTTAATTTATACGATTATCTTTGTAAAGGTTAAGACATTGGTTTGTATAAGTTTTTGGGTAACCACTTGAAAACCTTAGTTATGTATATTTGGACTCCCTCTTATACTCGAATTGTTTTTATTTCGCTTGAATGGTTAACTCTGATAAAGAAAAAAAATGTACGTGAAATTTGAGATATTTTAAAGGTTAACACTCGGGTTTTTGGAAAAACGAGTATTGTACTCGGGTTCCGGGAACCGAGGTGTTACAAGAAATAACATTGTCACAACTAGTCAGTGAGTGAAACAAATTTAGGCATCGATCGTAAGAAATTCTTTACCCACCTAAACTTAAAGAATCATGTCAGAAATTGTACTTTGAATCCCCTAAATTCCAATAATTAGAACTAATTAGAGGTGAAAATATAAAATTTCATGATATTCCCAAGTGTCTAGAGTAATCGAGACCACGAACTGACAAGATCTTGTTTTAAGCAAAGTGTACACGGTTTGATCCAAATTCTAAACCCTGACGATTACAACAATTTCAATGTCCTGATCAATCAGAAGATCGATATTCATCAAGGATTAGGGAAGGATACTGATAAATTTACTGCCCTGATTATCCCGAACATTGAAAATAGAAAAGGTTATTCTACTCTAAATAGTCGGGGACTAAAAAATAAATAATAATAATAATAAAGAAATTCTTCTTTAGGTATCAGTTGTTACTCGATATTTGAATAAACTTCTAATACTAATAAATACTATAGGAAAATGAAATGTTGATGAATATCCTTAGTTTTTAGTAATTATTGAAAGGATTTCTAAGCTTTAATCGAACCTATACAACTTAGTTGATCTATTGGATTAGAAATATAAGAGTGGTGATAAAATTTGGCAATAACTTCTTTAAATTCATGATATGATGACACACTTGGACTAACGCAAGATAGAGAACACCATTGGGATAACCCTGCTATTTGTACCGTTAATAATTAGGTTGATAATTATCAAATCTCGAGGACGAGATTCTTCTTTAAGGGTGCAGATTGTAACACCCCGTATATTTTCGTACTTGGGTGTTACCACAAATATCTAACTTTTGAGCCATGCACCTACACTTTGGTCATTGGGGGTAATCTCCCTCCATAGATCGAGCCATTTGACCATCTAATTATAAAATCAATAGTAAAGATTTCCACCAGGATAGTCTCCAGGACACCTAGGACTATGGATGATCCATTCTGAAGCAATTCAGTCATTGAAATTCATAATCATCTGAGATATAATATTATAGAAGCAGTTGCTAAATTTTCTCTATTGGACTAGAAACCTTTATATCTACTGGCGATTATATTTGAAACAATCCGACCCTAAATTATTGAGTATTGACAATTAAACTATAGATTTCAAGATGTGTGACTTAATTGAATAAGTGAATCTGCTTCGTCCTCCGACTAACATCCTATACGATCTGTTAAAAAACAGATAGACAGAGTGGATGTCGAGACACATCACTAAGGACCCTTAGGATCCTTTAGATATGTGGTAATTCGAGTTGAAAAACATCCTAAAACCCAAAAAGATTAGGGAAATAGGGCCCACTTTAGTGATAGACCTACCTCTAAATCAGGTTGGGGTCCTAATTTTGAGTTAGTGAAATGAATGGACAGAGCGGATTTGTCAATTACATCATAGTGGACCCCAGATTAGTGTGAGTGTGGACAAGGGGCAGTGCACCTGCGGTGCACTGGACCGTCCACACAATCAAACATGTGTTGACTTATGAAAATTTCAAAAGAAAGAAATCCCTCTCTCTTTCATTCATTTTTCACTAGCATAGACGAAGTCCACTAGTTTGAATTTGGGCCCACCATCAAGTCACGGATCGATGATCCAAAACATCCATCATGCATGGCCCTCAAATCCGTTTAAAACCATGTTTTTCCCGCATGTTGGAAGGCACGCACGTGCTTGCAATCACTGACACAAAACGGGTGTGCGTGCAATATTTTCAAAAAATGGAAATTTCATTTCTTAGACGAGTTGGCAATCCACGTACGGTTGTCACAAGCAGTCACAACCCTCTATTTCGAGAGATCCCAACCCTCCATTCCTTCTTCATTTTAGGGCATCTGCAACTGTAAAAGAGTGGAAGGAATCTTTCTGTTTTTGTGCTGGTACAATCCCATCCACTCCCGCCTTTAACAACATCCCAAATGCATCCTGGCCCTAGAAACTAGGGCATTCTCAAGCCTCTAGCTTGGAGATCTC
This sequence comes from Magnolia changhungtana, assembly GCA_030180095.1. Classification (NCBI taxonomy): domain Eukaryota; kingdom Viridiplantae; phylum Streptophyta; class Magnoliopsida; order Magnoliales; family Magnoliaceae; genus Magnolia; species Magnolia changhungtana. The sequence goes on from JASAUF010000667.1 coordinate 3,678,320, forward strand.
ACACGAGATCTCCTTGTTGCGAGAAATCCACCGGCGATAGAAAATATTGGGACCCCATCAATAAGCAAGGATGTGGTAGCGTTTGATGGGTCCCAGTGATAAGTGGACTCATCCAAACCATCCAAACGATGTGGATCATCAGGCGGGGCCCTAGGATGAAAATCGTCATGGTTAGCTGCTCCTTCTTCAACCGACTGAAAAACCCATTTTCTTGGGTGGATCCCGTTATACTGATTGAAGACATCACTTAGGTGGTCCAGAGTCCTCGAAATCCATCCATGCATTTTAACAAGAATACCATTGTGAAATGTATTTTATGTTTTCGCATCTGATAATCTTTGTCTCATTATTATGATAGTTATTGTGAAATATTCCTTATATGGATTGTTTCTGATAAACTATGCTTAATTATCTTGATGTTTCGATAAATCTTGGGGGTTATACCTTACTGTGATAATCATTGACACTATCAAACTATATTCAGTGTGCAGGAGACGTAGATGATACGCATGCTAGTGTTCATGTGGAATAGGAGGAGCCAGATGATCTTGCAACTCTTTATTCCTGATTTCATTCGTATTTAATTTGTACTGTCATGTATTGTAAAAACTTAAGACATTCGTTTGTATAAGTTTTCGGGCAGCCACTTGAATATTTTGTTATATATATTTGGACTTCCCTCTTATACTTGATTTGTTTCTATTTCACCAAACTGTTCACTCTGATAAAGAAAAAAAATGTGTACGTGAAATTTGGTCTATCTTTAAAGGTTAACACTCGAATTTTTAAAAAAAGAGTGTACTCTGGTTTTGGGAATCAGAGTGTTACATATTTTTAATTTGAATACAGAATTGCTCTCCTTGGGCCCTTTCATATTCTTGTACAAGTTGATTACTCAACGTACAATGACAATTATCTCGTCTAGAAGAATAATTTGAGAAGTCGATGCTCCTCCCTGATCCCTAGTTCCAGATGTTGGACTATTGTTAGATTCAACGCTTCCGGGGTCGCTTGAGCTGGCACATGCTTGACTGGAGGTAGTGCGATTTTTGTAAAGATATTGATTCCAACAATTCGAGCACTTCTTCTATTCATGATTGACAATATTACGCCGGTTAATTAAATACAAGGATCCATTGGGTGTGCCAAAAATTGTTAATACTTGGTACAGTCGGTGCAGAGTATATATTTCTGATCATAGCCAAGTAGTTTTTTCTTCAGGGTCCCATTGAGCATACCAAAAAATGTTGTGTGGTTTTGTTTCCAGATGTACTTGTGTGAGCATGTCAGAATTGAAATTGTGGCTCAATTCAAACCGAACAATTATGACCCCAAGTGCCAAGATAGACAGACACATAATGTATGACCGAAATCTGATGAGATCGGTCGCCTATTTAGCCGCTCGCTCAATGTGTAAATTAATAGGATCAGACAATATTCAAAAGGTGGGGTTCGTCCTCTGATAATGGGTTGCACCTTTGTCTAATACATCACAACTGTTGTTTTTTTAAAAATATTTTCAAATCTCCAAATACACCATGCGAATTTGTATAAATCACACGAAATCTATTCTAATTGGCTCTTAAGAGGAATCCCGGTAATGGGGATTAACGATACTAAAAATAAGCTTGCTCTTTATAGTAGTATATGTGATAATATTTGAGTTACAATACTATTAAGAAAACAAAAGTGAGCCTTGCACGCCCAAACAACTTGGATGAATTGCATCTTTATTTGCCAAAGACCCACTTCCAAAAAAGGATGAGGGAAGACCAGATACCTACTTCTGAGTAGGGCAGCAACATTCTCCTTGAAAGCAGTAGCCATTATAGTAATCGTCAGCAATGCACCTCTTCTTGCATTCTTCATCACTCGAGCACGTACCGTGCCATTTGCATTCATCTACGGGTACTGTGTTCAAAAAACTACATTAGTTTTCGGGCTTACAACCATAAATGAAAATTTGTAGGTGGCCACAAAAATGAGGCGGGTCACTCAGATACACATACGAATAGAAAGAACGACCAGTAGTGCATGTCATGTTGAATGTTAGCTTCGGCCATCTCATCTGGCACACCATACATAGGCAAACAAAGAGGAATCACATCATCTGTGACCTACATCTTTACATGGCATATATGCATGGGTTTTGATCAGTTGTGACATGTGGGGTCCATGTTTTAGTGATCCAGACTATCATTGGTTGTATCTCATCATGGATGGATCATGCCTTAAGATCTTCTCGATCAGAAGATCGTAATCTTCATTTGTTTGTAGCTAAGGAATGGTCTAAATTACTAAAACTTGGTTCTCCCAACCAAAGATGGGTGCATACTTGATACTCCATTGGGCATGAAATTATCCTTATAAACAAATGAAAAAAACAAAAACCAATAAAATAGGTGACTACAAACCAGTGATTTAGCAGAGGAAGCAATTACCCATTAAAAAAAAGAAAAAATCAGTAAAAAAATGTGACTACAAACCTTTGGGCTGTGATTTAGCAGAGGAAGCAAAGCAGAGAAGAAGAGCAACAATAAATACAAATTTAAAATATTTCATTGCTTTCATGCCTGGTATTGCAAGATCACCTTCTTCAAGTGGAATTCATTGAAATAAGCCAATCTATTTATAAGAGTTCCTTTCTACACCTAAAATGTAATTTTATAAACAATAACTACACCAGCAATACCGCATTATAAACAATAACTACGCCAGCAATACAAAATCTTTATCTTTCTTTGGCAGTGGTATCATTCTATGAATTTCTTTTTTATTATTAAGTTGAACTCGAATCTATAATTTCCATTCGTACGTAAATTTGGACCATTGATCTGTGGAGCCCCACTGTGGATGGATCGACCCAGATTATCTCCATTATGGGACATTCCTAGCCCTCTCTCATTGATTTTGCAAATCCAAGGTTAACAACGGTCCAAATTTGCTAAAAAGAGCTCCGATTAGCATCTTCCATTTCAAGTTATATTTTGGCTTGGTCCATCCACATTGAGGGCCATCAGATCAATGGTCTAGATCACTAAACCACGGCCACCTAAGTTTTAAATAAGCACCATCGAGACTATGGGACCATCATAAAAAGAGCCCTATAACAACAGCATTCGGTGTCCATTTTTGAGGCAAATGATCATGCACATCATGGGCGTGGAATCCTTTCCAGTACCTGCTTTACCACAGCACGTAAAATCTGTGGGTCCACCAGTTGTATATGTAAAATCTACTCTGTCCATCATCTGCTATCCTCGATTCTAGGCTCTGTTGATAAAAATAAGCCAGATCCACAAGTTAGGTGAACCAGAATACAAAGGGAACAATGCAGATACGATGACAACTATGAAGCAGGTTACTGTAAGAAGGCAATGTGAAATAAGCATATTCCATGATAAGCTGTGTGTGGGGCCCACTGCAGAGAGGGTATAGCATCCAACCCTACCAGAAGGATTACCCCACCTTGAAAGTTAGATGCCCAAAAAACAGGCCAATTCAATAATCGTGTGAGCCATCACTTGAGGTTTATGGATGGTTGTCCATTTATATATTTTATTTTATTTTTTTATAATGTGGTTCATCAAATAAATGGAGAGACCTGATTTTTAGAGCATCTCATCATCCGCAACTCCCAATGACTGCTTTGAATGGAATAAATGGAAGGAGATGTAGGGAATGACATATAGAGGTTTTTTTTTTTTTCCAAAAGTGGGCTTCTGCCACATAAATTTCATTAAACCTAAAAGCTTTACAACCATTTTCATTTCGGGGCTCCCTCGGAAAAAAGGACCCAGGGAGACCTATCATAAGAGAAAGGAAAGGAAAAATAAAGTAAGAGGCGCCAACCAAAATGCTAAGAGGAAAACCCAAAACTGAGCTACCTTTCTCTAATCGAACCCAAACCCACCTTGTCGAGGAAAAGGAGACTGCGAATACTGGGCGGGATATCAGAGAACCTATCATATGAAGAAGAGGACTGACTCTCGTTGCCCTGACGTGCCAAAGCGTCAGCTGCGGCATTTCCTTCCCTAAAAATGACATATAGAGGTTGAGCACTATCTTCTTCAATGATAACTACTCCGAATTCATGGAGGTTCTCACAGAGATACCTCGTGGAAATTTTGAAATTTCATTAGTGATTGATAATTATTGAATGTGTATGTATCCCTGTTACACCATTAATATAGAAAAAAATTCATAATTATCAAAAAAAAATCATAACTCTAATAAAAATCTTAATTCTAATAAAACTCTTTTAAAACTTAATTTCTATAAATAAAAATTTCAAATAAACTTTTACTAAAATAGTCCTAACATGATTAAAAGTTATTTTTAAAAAGAAAGAAAATTTAAAACTCTAAAAATAAGAAAATATTAAAAATTCGAAATTAATAAAAATAATAACTTTTTCTTAAAAAAATCGTTTTTGAGCTGAAAGTGCGCATTTTTTGACGATACGGACAGATGCAACCTGCTTTGGGGGTCGGTTCGCCTTGGATGGCCTGTTTCAATAAACACAGATAAGTTGTGTGCCCTGTAACGATATCCCAATAAAAAATTATTGCCAATTTATTGTTTGCCCTCTTTTAGTACAACCATGCTAAGAATGTATATATACCTCTTCCATCATAAGGTAATGAGCCCAAGTAGTAATCAGCATGTGAATTGGTAAATAACAAGTGAATTACTTTTCAAAGCTAGGTGAATCACTAGTACAAGAGCCGGACATCTATCTGGGCCACAAAACCCGAGGCACAAGAATATTTCTGTGCCGGGCCAGCAATCCGCTCCCCTTGCTTTTGTACTCTTATGTTTGTATGGTTATTGGACTTTCCTTCTTAATAACGTGGAATATGCATATTCCAATAATAAGATGCATGTGGGGTCCACTGCAAGTATGACATTCAACCTTTCAGAAGGTCTTTTCACATTCGAAGTTAGACACCCTCACAAAGTAGGTGAATCCATCCGTACGTGAACTTGAAGGCATTTGGATAGAGATCAATTATTTTTTATGGTGTTGCACAACTAATTAATAATTCCATAAGCCTAGTTTTCGGAGCATCTCATCATCATGGTGAGCTCTCTTAACGTGCGATTTGGATGGAATGCACACATGCAACATGATCAGTCTCACGCAAGAGTAAGCATGTGCACAGGTGAATAGGCAAGTGAACATCTTTTGAAAAGCAGATGACTCGTAGAGAAGCCGGCCACAATCTATATATATATATATATATATATATATATATATATATATATATATATATGAAAAGGTACTATGCCCTCGACCTCATGATAACCTCCTATGAGGTTGAGCTGCATGGGCCCCACCGTGATGCGTGTCAACCATCAACACCGTGCATTTGATGGGTCCCCTTTAAATTATGGGATATCCAGAAATCAGCAGTATACAGAACTCAGGTGGGCCATACCATCTAAAACCATGTGAAGACATGCCAAAAACATATAAAAGTACTTGGTGAGGCCCACCTGAGTTTTGAATGCTGCTGAAACTTGGTCTGAACCCTCATCCAAGTGGTACACAAATAATTGATGGGCTGGATTTTCAAACCACATCTCGGTGGGCCCAAAAAATGATTATGAATTTTTTAATGATGCACGGCCCCTCTCAACTTCTGTATGTGGTGTGGCCCGCACAAGTCACGGATTGACTTGATTTTTGAAACCTAGGCCCACGATGGAATGGTGCATCTGACTGATGGGGTAGATGTTTGAAACGCATCACGGTGGGGCCCACACAGCTCGACCTCATGGGACGTTTTTTTATATATATATATATATATATATATATATATATATATATATATATATATATATATATATATATATATATATATATAAATGTTACCTATTACAAAGGAAACACTAAAAATCAAACGAGAGACTAGAATCAACAGAGACCAGACGATGGTGGTAATGATCAGACAAGGGACGGACCGATGTCCGTTCAACATAACAAGATTCAGCGAGCCGATGCCATGGATCGGCTTGTACGTCACAGCAGCTTCTATAGCTTGCTTTCTCGCTATGATAGGTGATGCTGTTTCTGGCTTCCGCAATCGAAAGCTCTGGATCCCATGCAGATTATTCTCTCTCAATGCCACTTCCTTGACCCTTATATCAATTGCGACAAAGTTACCCGTCGATCTGAACAGTACAATGCCTCGGTTATGGGATCAACTCACCAAACTCAGTGGCACGGTCCTGATTTGCACGACGATGGCCAATTTCATGCCGTCTTTAGGAACCATGGAAGACTCCCAGGTGATCTTGAACGTTGTCCCTTTGGGAATTCTAGAGTTTACGATAATTGTCAATGTCTGCATAGAGATGGTTACCGGTGTAATTTTTGACTTTATGCTGGAACACATCACAATCCTGTTTTCACTACCAGAAAAATGGACAAAGGCTACGGATTAAATCCGTAGCCATAGATATAGCTACGGATTAAATCCGTAGCACGACCATCGTCGTACGTGCCAAAACAATAGGTAACAAAACCTATGGCTACGGATTTAACCCGTAGCTAGAGGCCTTTGGCTACAGATTTAATTCGTATCTATAAATCTATGGCTACAAATTAAGTCTGTAGCCATAGCTTCGAATAGCTACGGATATAATTCGTAGCAAATATTTCTATAGCCAAAAGAGCCTACACTACGGATATTATTGGTAGCTAAAAGAGCTTGCAGATACGGTTGTTAGATTACTAGTTACGGCTAATATCCGTAGCTATTTCCTACATTAAAAAAATTATTACAATCATTCATTCAATTACCACGTGCATAATATTCATTCAATCATTCAATCGATTACAATCAATCATTCATTCGATTGATTACAATCATTCATTCAATAGTAAATTAATTACAATCCTTCATTCAATCTCAAAAGAAAGTGGGCATAAAGTGTCTTGGTAACCATGGAATCCACACCGATAATAGACAGAGGTCAGAGTTTGATCGGAAGGCGACTGCTAGTGACATTTTGGGGTTAGCATGACATTGAAGTCCACATCATCAGTCAAGACTTGATGTAGGGCATGTGGTGTTAACCATGTAATCTTTTGGCCTTCAACCTTAGCCTGCACAATTGAACAACATGAGCATAGTAAATAGGACGGGCATAAATAAAACTGAAATTAAAGCATATCTTAAAACTTAAAAGCACATTTAACATTCAAACATATATTCAAAGCACATTTGACATAATTTCTAGACAGCATAAATATTCCAAGAGCTCAAGAAGTCTAAGATATTTATATGTTGTTCCCATTAGGTGGAACTAAGAAACTCAACCCAAACATAATACATGATAATTAGACAAGAAGAGTTTGACAGTTTTATGCACTACCTTATGATTTTATTTTATTTATTTTTTTTTTTTTATTTTGGGAACCAACTCCAGATGACCTTGGAATTTTCAGGTTTAGAGGATATGGTGGGTTTGTTCATAGTTCTCTCATATTCATGTGAGTTTGTTTGGAAGATATTGTGATGAAAATAAGAAACTTATTAATGAGATGATATTAGAAGCACACCCTTTGAAGGTGTTTTTGTTCTTGCATTTATCAGTATATATGTTGACACACACAAAGAAGATGACAATGACAGAACTAAAATACAGCAGAAGCAACAATCCTAGTGTACATCTAGAATAGTAAATACAACGAGGACCAATATAACGTGTTGCTGGATCCTTGAATGCATCAGTTGTACTCATGTGTATTGGACTTCTCTCCTTATCACCTATGATGAGTCTACGATGCATGCTTAGTGAGCCTCACAAGGCAACTGGGTGGATTGCAAAGGTCCCACAATCTTGTGAGCTGGGATAGTTAGGTACGAATATGCTTTTCACAGAATTATTGACAAAGGGTGAGTACCACAAAACTATTGACATAATTTTTCTGCGGGCTTTTAATCCTGGAAGAACTGCCCCCACCATGTGGATGGCATGATGCATAAATCAGGCCACTAAAATAAACCAACGTTGACTCATTTGAGACCAGGGATATTCTCAAACTAACATAATTCAAAAAATCATGGCACTCCTGTTCAAAACCAATTGCAGGTCCACTTGCATCAGCAACAACATCAACCATCCAAACATCTTAGGGCCTGTTTAGAAGAGGCCTAAATTTGAATTCACTTCATTTTAGTTAATCATAATTATGTTTTAATTAAAATGAGATGAACTCATTTTTAGGTGTCTACCAAACAGGCCCTGTGATTTTCCCTTCACAACACATGATGTACATAAATTCTACATTACAATTTTCTTCAATTCATGCTTCAACATCATTTGATTGGAATGGTTGGAATGAGTAGTACCAGTTTCTATTCCAAGAAAAGCAAATTTATCAAATAAAGCCTAACGCTGCCTCTATCATAAGAATAGCTTAAGGTTTAGGTATAGGAAATCGGATTCGGGTTCGGGATTGGGTTTAAGTTGGGTTTTCAAGTTTAGGTTTAGGTTTAGGTTAGGGAGTTGAGATTTGGATTAGGTGGATTTGAGAATACATTTATGATTTAGGTTGAAGTTTAGGTTATAGGTTATAGCTTTAGAGAATTGAGAATAGGTTAAGGTTTAGGTTTAGGAAATAGTGTTCGGGTTCGGGATCGGGTTTAGGTTTGGGTTTTCAAGTTTAGGTTTAGGTTTAGGTTAGGGAGTTGAGATTAAGATTAGGTATAGGTTTAGGTTTAGGGATTTGAGAATACATTTAGGATTTAGATTTAGGTTTAAGTTTAGGTTTAGGGAATTGAGAATATATTAAGGTTTAGGTATAGGAAATCGAGTTCGGGTTTGGGATTGGGTTTAAGTTTGGGTTTTCAAGTTTAGGTTTAGGTTTAGGTTAGGGAGTTGAGATTAGGATTAGGTGTAGGTTTAGGTTTAGGGATTTGAGAATACATTTAGGATTTAGGTTTAGGTTATAGGTTTAGGTTTAGGTTTAGGTTATAGGTTATAGCTTTAGGAATTGAGAATAAGTTAAAGTTTAAGTTTAGAAATCGTGTTCGGGTTCGAGATCGGGTTTAGGTTTGGGTTTTCAAGTTTCGTTTTTAGGTTTAGGTTAGGGAGTTGAGATTAGGATTAGGTGTAGGTTTAAGGTTTGGGGACTTGAGAATACATTTAGGATTTAGGTTTAGGTTTAGGTTATAGGTTTAGGTTTAGGGGAATTGAGAATTGGTTAAGGTTAAGGTGTAGGAAATCGGGTTCGGGCTCGGGATTGGGTTTAAGTTTGGGTTTTCAAGTTTAGGGTTAGGTTTAGGTTAGGGAGTTGAGATTAGGATTAGGTGTAGGTTTAGGTTTAGGGATTTGAGAATACATTTAGGATTTATGTTTAGGTTTAGGTTTAGGTTTAGGTTATAGGTTTAGGTATAGGTTTATGTTATAGCTTTAGGGAATTGAGAATAGGTTAAGGTTTAGGTTTAGAAAATCGTATTCAGATCGTGGATCGGGTTTAGGTTTGGGTTTTCAAGTTTAGGATTAGGTTAAGGAGTTGAGATTTGGATTAGGTGTAGGTTTAGGTTTAAGGATTTAAGAATACATTTAGGTTTTAGGTTTAGGTTCGTGTTTCAGCTTAGGTTAAGGTTATAGGTTTAGGTTTAGGGAATTGAGAATAGGTTAAGGTTTAGGTATAGAAATCGGGTTCGAGTTCGGGATTGGATTTAAGATTAGGTTTTCAAGTTTAGGTTTAGGTTTAGGTTAGGGAGTTGAGATTAGGATTAGGTTTAGGTTTAGGGATTTGAGAATACATTTAGAATTTAGGTTTAAGTTTAGGTTATAGGTTTAGGTTTAGGTTATTGCTTTAGGGAATTGAGAATAGTTTAAGGTTTAGGTTTAGGAAATCGTGTTCGGGTTGGGATCGGGTTTAGGGTTGGGTTTTCGTGTTTAGGTTTAAGTTAAGGAGTTGAGATTAGGATTAGGTGTAGGTTTGGGTTTAAGGATTTGAGAATACATTTAGGTTTTAGGTTTAGGTTCAGTTTGAGTTTAGGTTAAGGTTATAGGTTTAGGTTAGGTTTAGTTTAGGTTATAGGTTTAGGTTTAGGTTTAGGGAATTGAGAATAGGTTAAGGTTTAGGAAATCGGGTTCGGGTTCGGGATCGGGTTTAAGTTTGGGTTTTCAAGTTTAGGTTTAGGTTTAGGTTAGGTTGTAGGTTAAGGTTTAGAGAAGTGAGAATAGGTTAAGGTTTAGGTTGAGAAACTTAGGGTTCGGGTTCGGGATCGGGTTTAAGTTTGGGTTTTCAAGTTTAGGTTTAGGTTTAGGTTAGGCGTTAGGTTTAAGTTAGGTTGTAGGTTAAGGTTTAGGGAATTGAGAATAGGTTAAGGTTTAGGTTTGAAATCGGGTTGGGATCGGGTTTAAGTTTGGGTTTTCAAGTTTAGGTTTAGGTAGTTAGGTTTTGGTTAGGTTGTTGGTTAAGGTTTAGGGAATTGAGAATAGGTTAAGGTTTAGGTTGAGAAAAGCGGGGTTCGGGTTTAAGTTTGGATTTTCAAGTTTAGGTTTAGGTTTAGGTTGGGGCGTTAGGTTTAGGTTAGGTTGTAGGTTAAGGTTTAGGGAATTGAGAATAGGTTAAGTTTTAGGTTCGAGGTGAAATCGGGTTCGGGTTGGATCGGGTTTAAGTTTGGGTTTTCAAGTTTAGGTTTAGGTTAGGTTGTAGGTTAAGGTTTAAGGGTGAGAATAGGTTAAGGTTTAGGTTGAGAAACCGGGTTCGGGTTTAAGTTTGGGTTTTCAAGTTTAGGTTTAGGTTTAGGTTAGGGCGTTAGGTTTAGGTTAGGTTGTAGGTTAAGGTTTAGGGAATTAAGAATAGATTAAGGTTTAGGTTCAGGAAATCGGGTTCGGGTTTGGGTTCTGGATCGGGTTTAAGTTTGGGTTTTCAAGTTTAGGTTTAGGTTTAGGTTAGGTAGTTAGGTTTAGGTTAGGTTGTAGGTTAAGGTTTAGGGAATTGATAATAGGTTAAGGTTTAGGTTGAGGAAACCGGGTTCGGGTTCTGGATCGGGTTTAAGTTTGGGTTTTCAAGTTTAGGTTTAGATTTAGGTTAGGGCGTTAGGTTTAGGTTAGGTTGTAGGTTAAGGTTTGGGAATAGAGAATAGGTTAAGGTTTAGGTTCGTGAAATTGGGTTCGGGTTCGGGATCGGGTTTAAGTTTGGGTTTTCAAGTTCAAGTTTAGGTTTAGTAGTTAGGTTTAGGTTAGATTGTAGGTTAAGGTTTAGGGAATTGAGAATAGGTTAAGGTTTAGGTTAAGGAAACCGGGTTCGGGTTCAAGATCGGGTTTAAGTTTGGGATTTCAAGTTTAGGTTTAGGTTTAGGTTAGGGCGTTGGGTTTAGGTTAGGTTGTAGGTTAAGGTTTTGGGAATTGAGAATAGGTTAATAAGGTTTAGGTTCAGGAAACCGGGTTCGGGTTTAGGTTAAGGGTGTGGTCCCTGCAAATACAGATATAAACATGGCCACCAGCACAATTGGCCAAGCCCTTCCAATGCTGTCCATAGGAAATGGACAGCTTCATCATGGTCATAACAGCGGTTCCCACCTTCCAAGGACCCCCGCTCTTCCAGATAGCTCCGACGCACATCCGGGTCTGCTCCATTAATTTCGAGCAAATACATAAACACATGCATGATGATCCATCCATCCATGATCTAACAATCCATCCATCCTAGAATGCATTCATGATCTAACAATCCATCTATCCTGGAATGAATCCATCATAGTTTAGAAAATTTTTCCTGTTTTCCCAAATTTTCCATTTTGATCTTTTTTTGCCCAAATCCATGTTAATGCATGAGAATCATGCATAAACATGGATTTTAAGCAAAATGCATGAGGGGAATTACAACATAGATATCATGCACACGATATTACATAATGTATTGTTTGATGAACTACACATGTGCATTCTTGACAAGAGACGTACTAAATGCTTGAATCTGAAATATGCAGCTCCAATCCTCCCACATGCAACATCCACCTGAAAGAATGCGCATAACTGTCATGCTTGAGTAATCAATACAAGAATGTACAAGTAAAACCATAAAACTAGAGATACTCACTACATTTTCAGGATCTCCTCCATAGTTGACGATCTCATTCTAAAGCCCTTCTCCCTCCTCCTTTATCCGGGCTTGGGACCAGTAATGCAAAGAGTTGCATTGACGGAGTTAAAAAAGGGCAACATGAAGAAACTGATTTTCCATGAAGAAAAGTCCAACAAGCACACTAACCTAACAAAGGCAACAAACATCTAACCGGGTTTCATGAAGAAACTGATTTGATTGTAATTAGCTAACCAAATATGGGGTCTTTATCCATGATCCAAACAATCTATTTGATTTATTTCATAAATGTAGGACATAAAAAAAATAAACATGATTTGTGATTTAGCTGCAAAAACTGATACTTCAAAGTTAGAATCCGAATGGGATTGGGACAAGTAATATGGTGAGCTAGAAATTTCTAAAAATGTACAAAAGAAAGAGACGTCTGTCCTATTTTCCATAATCTGGGTTGGGTGGTCTCATAGCTAACTAGATACTCAAGACCAGTATCATATGATATTTTCAATGTTTCCATGACTTGCATTAACAAAACTTTACAAATAAATGATGACAAATAGGCATACAATGAGTTAAAAGAATAAGGCAGTGGAAAGAAACCAGCAGCCATTCAATCATGCTCTCTAATAACCTGGGTTGTTCATCATTAATGTAACCTGACAATGGAGGTTAAAGTCTTATGATAGTTCAACTTCTCCTAGAATTACCTTGACTATATCAGTAGTCTTAGAGCATGGAAAAATGAATACTTCTATAATCCTTCTAAAAGAGAATCTCCATTAGCAACGGCTGCAACATATTAAAGAACTTAGCAGCCTCTTCTGTTCCCTTCTTGTCAAGAACAGAAGTATCAATCTCTGTGAATGATGACTGCAGTAAATCTCTAGTGAAATCAATCCTCACCATTTCACTTTTACTGATCAAATGCCTCTCCCCAAAGCAGTCAAAAAATGCAGGTAAAGCACTCTGTACTATTTGCAAAACAGTCCACAGAGGACCTGTACGGTGAGCCTTAAGCAAAGCAGGTTCTGGTAAAACTGGTGAAACACACATAGCCAATAGTTTCTGTAAATGATCCATGTTGTCTGCCTTGACCTTCTCTTCAAATGTGATCTTTTGGGCAATTTCTAATAGTAAAACCAATTTCTAAAGGTAGATATGGTAGCTCAAATCATAACACAGAGACATGATATTTACTTTGCATGTATGAAGACAGGGGAAGCTAAAAACTCTTCGGCAGGCTCCTGCAAGATATCTTCACATTAATGGTTTCTGTTAGCCTGACCTGCCTGACCTTAAACAACAAAAACAAAAGAAAAAAAAAAAATGAAAAAATGAAAAAAAAAAAAAAAAAAAAAAAAAAAAAGACAAAATTTTAAAAAGACAATAAATACATGCTTATATATGAACAAGTTACATACATGTCGTCATAAAAAACTTGCTTATAATAATTTCAAGCATGAGCACAAGCAACCTAATCAGGATAAAGAGTAAACCACAATAAATTTTAAAACGAGGCACAAAATGCCCAAAAATGTCCAAAGATGCCTGAATCAATTACAATCCTTCATTCAATCAAAAGTTTATCTCCACTCCTTGCAAATTACCCCTGACCACATATGAGCAGAAAGAGCTCCAAATAGCCGTTCTACTCCTTGCGAATTGTCATCAACCGACAAGCCTATCAAAAGAAAAAGAAAAGAAAGAAACGAAAGAACTTACAAACCTCCTTTCCAATTTGAGCAAACAACGGTACACGTCAAGAACAAAGCAAAAGAAAAAGAAAAGATAATGATATTCTTAGAAGCCTCCTTCCAATTTGAAGGAAAAACTTTACATCAAGAACAGAGCTTCGCTAAGTGCACATACATGTGCAAAAAAGCAATCTAATCACATAAGCATATATTAAGAACAGATAAAACAGCTACAGGCAATATTCATTTATAAATGGACGATTTGGCTCTTTGGGAAACATGTGCCCATGATGAAAGCCAATAGTAGATGATGGAAGCTAGTAGTAGATTGTTTATTTGAAAAACACAAACCAAATCCTAGCATGCTTCTCACTATGACTTTTCTTAATTTTCACTTTTTTTTTACTTGGCTTTTACCATGCTATATGTGAGACATGGCCAATTTTTCACGATCCCAGCCACTCAATTAGCATAGGGTCCAAAATGCGTGTGATCATAGTTCTGCCTCAATTCAAGGGCTCAGGATCATCCAAGAGGCTGGAACTTTTGGGGCAAGGCCCATATTTGGTTTGGTCCAGAATTTTATACATCAGCCTGGTGAGCCATGGAAATGAGCACTTACATTCAGCAAACATTTGTTGAGCTGATGTGCAATACTAAATCATTCTCAGATAGAAAAATAATAATAATAATAAATAAAATAAAATCAGAAGTGGGCTAATGTTAAGAGAACAACAAACTACCCAATGTATTCAGCAATGGAATTTGATCAACAAATAGATTTTCATGGAATCCTACCCGAGTTGCCCCTAATAGCTGGGACAAGGCTATAGTGATGAAATAGATTTAATAAAAACCATTTGAGGCCTAACAAGTTATTAAAAAAATACATTTGAGGCCTTTGATTAATTGCTAGCTAATTAGACAAAAAAACAAAATTCAGACTATAAACAAAAAATATATATATATTTAGGACTGCTACCTATGCACCATTTTGATCCACTTCCAAGAAAAAGATCCAGACATGTTAGAAGTATGCATCCATATCGCAAATTACCTATTATACAACCAGCAAGGCAGCAATAAAAAGTGTGTACATTGATCAAATTGAATCCGGATTAGCCGTTGGTATCCTCATAGATATTGAGTTGTCTCGTATACAGTGTGTGCATTGACCAACGCTGAGGAGTAGTATATAGCATGGTCAAAAGTCATTTGCCAAGAACTATTTGTCAATATAAAGAAGAAAACAGTACATGCCAAGCCCCACCCAACAAATGACCCATAATAATACCATTTGAATTACAGTGCACCCATATATATGAAGGCTCAAAGGTAGAATGCAAACAAAGTCGATTTGCTAGTTCTTTCTCTCATTCGGGGTATTTCCATGCTCAAAAAATTGCAAAGACAAACAATTAATTGAGCATTTTTATATCATAGGCAAACAGAGTTCATACGACCAACATGAGAATGAATATAAAGACTACTAGATCACCTGGCCACAGCCTTTTAAAAAATGATGGAGGGCAGATGAACAGGGGGAAAAGGAATGGAAGGTATCTTTACGGGGTAAAAAAAAAAAAAGAACGGAAGGAAACCAATGATTGTTTTTCCAGAAAAATCATACCTTTTGAATAACATAATTGCCGAACACATCAGTCATCAATGTTGGAGCATGTGGGAGAACTTCTTCAAAAGCAGAACAACTACAAAGTGAATCAAGAATCAAAAGCAGCATAAAAGACAACAGCTAACATATGGTAGCCACATCCACATGAGCAGAGTACTGTTTAGAAGTTTTACACAACTGTAAAATCCTACAAGGAACAAACTCCTCATCTTGCCACTAATCTATCTGAACATCCTCATTTCAGCTATAATCATCCTAGATATTTATAGAGTTGTGTCATTTTTTTGAATGATGGAATTTTATTAATAATCCAAAAGGCCACACAAATACCTGCAGTTATAAACAAATTACTGTTGCAAGCTTACCTGCAGGAGGAATTACTCAAAGCAGGAGGAATCGGACCAACAACAATGTTAAATCTGACAGGCACCAACATAGATGTTTTCCTTCTCGTTTGAAATTTAACTAATGAAACGAAGGAAATGGTGAAGTATCTGATCTTCAATCAATTTATTACTTGTTGCAAAACAAAAAGGAAAAAATTTCAAGAAAGAAAAGGGAAAAAAGGAAAATTTCAAGAGTAAATACAGTAATATTAGAAGGAAGTAGGATTGCAGCTGCAACATTTGCATCTACTCTATAGCCACTGCATTATTCAAGGAAAAAGAAATAAACAAGATTTGCCATTTTACTGAAATGTTTCCTTGTAATGGAAATGTAACTCAAAAATGACAAAAGTACAATTTAGAAGGTTGCTTGTATAAAGAGCAAAATCAAAGAATTAGACCAAAAATACCCAGAACTTAATATGGATAAGTAAACAATGACAACCTCTTGGAAAAAATCAACCACCATAGTTATCAAACCAACCTATTTCCATGGCAGTAAGTGACACATGGTAGGGGAATGCTTTCCGGGAAAGTTGATGGAACATAATGGATGCACTTCAAAGTATGGCCTCTTCAATTTTGAAGCCACCACCACCAGAAGCCACAACTTAACCCTATCATCATCTACTTCAGCTCCAACTGCAAACCCACACACCAAAAAAAAAAAAAAAACACATCTTTAGAAGAATTCTCCAAACTTCAGAAAATCTAAGATATTAAATAGCATAATTATGATGATTGGACCACAAGTTTTAAACTAAACCAAAGGTTGAGTAGAGCAATGTGAGTGTTTGGTTTATATGGAGAAGAAGAGAGAAGAGCAAAGTAGGGTTTGAGTATGAGTGGAAGACAGGAAAGAGATGGGTTGAGACATTTTCGGGAGATGTGTTGTGTGCGTGCTACAGAGAACGGTGCAGCTGGTTTTCTTTTCTTGAAAATGCTTATGTACCTCACACTACCTACCTACTTTGGGTTGCTTTCTCTAATTGGGGGGAATGAATTCATATGTATAAAATCCAAGAGCCAAGTGATCCATGAATGAACCTATGTTACTAAAGTACAGCAAGGATTTGTTACATCTCATGAGCACTTCATTTTAAAATATTTCTAACAATGTCACAAGTTTGGTTTTTAGCCCAATTGTTAGTGTTCAATATACTAGATCTGGATTTCAAGTCAGGGATGGGGGAGCACATATCTTAAACAACACCACACGTGCCCTTCGGTACAACAACACATTCACCAGAATACCATCAATAAAAAACAGGTTCAACTTTAAAAATCAACTGACTAAAGTAGAGACATGATCAAATTTACCTAAATGCCCACATGGCTGCACAAATAGAAGTCCACCGCAGTTCCTGTGAGTTAAAGAGACAGGTTTCCAGCGATTGAATTTAAGGTATCAACTGGTTTCGTCCATGAAAATTACTAGCACTTATATAATTGTGAGTTACCAAACACCTACAATAATCTCTCAAAATTGGGGCATGTATGATATTTACCCTATTAATCACAATCTTACCAGGAAATATATATCAACTTTTTGTCATTTTTGGACAACAACAAATGTTGGTGGAGGCTGGTAATTTGGCTCAAGTGATGCGCACGCTTGAAAAGATCAAACATTAGGAAAGGTAAGGTGAGTTGACATTATATAACAAACAAAAACAGAGAAAGATAGAACTCTTTTAAAATTGAAGATGTCACCTTCCGGATTGCATCTAGTTCATACAGTCAGACCTAGTAAAATTGGCCTTTGGTCACACCATCCCTACATATACACAGAGAGCATTATTAGCCTATTGGGGAAAAATGAGGAAGTCATTCATTATGGGAAGGAAATGTTAATAACAGTCACCTGTAGAACAGAATATGCTCGCTTTACTTTTCATTATATATATATATATATATATATATATATATATATATATATATATATATATATATATATAAAACGGGTCCAAACCTAAGTCAACCCGATCATGTTCAATAGTTTAAATTATTGGTATAATGGTCTTGAAGGCCTATTATTTTCTCAAATTTGTGACACTCATCAACTACAATTGGGTCTTGAGCAACTTGAGGCTCCTTTAACCTGCGGATTGGTTGTAACTTTAAAATAAACCATGATAAAACCACAACCTTCACCTATGCCCATTGAATTGGCCATGTTAGAGACTCACAATACAAGGAAACATATTGTAAGGGATTCAATCTTGCCATTGGCAATACCATAGTAAGTAGTAGGTCATAGTTTACATATGCCATCCTCATTTGAAGTTTGTTGAAAATGGGTTGAGAAAGCCTCTTGATGGTTGGCTACACCAAAGATGAACATCTTTTAATAATAACGTGTTCACTACTCCACATAAAAGAGGAAGGATGATGGGTGGAGGGCTCATCAATCCCATTGGAAGCCTACTGTAAATGATTCAAAACAAATGTCTGGATTAGCCAATCAAGATATAAACAGTGCAAGGATCCAGACAAGCCCTAACAGAACTGCGCACGGCTGTTAACATGAAATAAAGTAAAGAAGCTACCATTTTCTCCTTGGTTAAAAGAAAACAATAAAAGGTAAGGAGGACTAGAAACAATAAATACCTTTCCAAAGAACCCCTGACATCAAAATTGTAGAAAGAGAACGGTTCAAAAGAACAAACTCCTGGATAGAATCCATCATTTACAGTGTTCAATAAATCAATGGAAAAAAACAAAACAGTACCTGTATGTGTAATACTAAACAATACAGTATATTCTATGGTAATCAATGAACCAACTTGAAGTGTTGAAACAAATCCCATATAAACACTTTACCATCTAACCCTGTATGAAACGATGCAATAAGATGGCATAGGTTGACCAACACTTATCTAGTGTGTTAGACAGGGACAAATCCCAACATCTTATTAGGGTTCAATGACCCTAATAAGACACTTTCAGAAATCCCGACATCTTTGTCGTGGAGATCATATTTTCTCATCCAAGATGCAATAAGGAAACTAAAAAGCTCACTAACGGATCCAAGACGCAATTCGTGAATGTCTTCCTATAAAACCCCAAATCTAATCAAGGAAAAAAAAAAAAAAACACCATCAAATGAATCAAAGAGAAAACTAAAACTCGACCTCTGTTCCTGATAAAATCTGAAGGCGTCGCCTTACAACCTTCTCCTCAAGAGATTTTGGAATTTCATCAACTGGAACCTTACCCATCCTTCCCAACCTTAAGCATTTGGAGATTAATGAGATTGCAAAGATCTAGAAGCAGCCGATTGGATGATAAAATGCAGACAAAGAAAGAGAGAGAGAGAGAGAGAGAGAGAGAGAGAGAGAGAGAGAGAGAGAGAGAGCAAGCTGGCCATGACAGCCACGAGAAAGGGAGATGGTGAAACCCTGCCCGGGAGAATAAAAAAAACCTCCCACGGGCTCCTTTTTTGGGCGCAGATTGCGTAATTACCCCCACACGGAGCTATACACGACGGACGGTCATGTAAGAGGCTCTGTGGGGCCCACCGTGATGTATGTGGTTTATCCACTTCATACATTCATTTTGAAAGTTAGCATTAGGGCAATATCTAAAAAATACAGCAGATTGAGAGCCTAAGTGGACCACACCAAATCAACGGAAGGTACTTAAATCTCCACTATTTCCTACGGTGTGGTCCACTTCAGCTTTGATCTGCCTCCTTTTTTGGGATCATGTCCAAAATTGATCATTCAAAATGGATGGACGGCTTAGATAAAATATATACATTGCAGTGGGCACATAGAGTCCCTTGTGGGACCGTCAATCTATAGCCAATAGCATTTGGAGTTAGTAGCTTTTAGCTACGGATTAAAGCCGTAGCTATATACTACGGTTTATATTCATAGCTAAAAGCCTAAATAGTCCGTAGCGTTTTCTCATTTTTTTGTAGTGTTTTAACGATAATCATGCTCCTGATTTTTGGTTCCTCAGCTTAAGCGGTTTCAACGACAAAACAGTTGCTCAGACAACAATACGAGCTGAAATACCAGCAAGCATCGGATAACAGGGCTGAGACATCAACGGTTATAAAGTTGGGAAACGATGTAAAGAAATGTTGGATGATGGCCCATTGTTGTAGTCCTCAACATGTACTGAGTCGCTCTACAATGTGCACCGCGTCTGGAGCTTTCTGTCTCTTGGGCGCTCTTGTTTTAACCTTGGCCTTCACCAAATCATTGTGGATGCCTGAGTGTTCCTATGACCGATCTGATTATAAGTGGTCGACTATGCTTGTTTTTTCTTTTCAATTTTCTGCAGTATGGGTTGGAACCGTAGCCCCTGCTTGGAGATGGTTCAACGCTGTCAATTCGAGGTGCCTTGAGATAAAATCATTGAATGAATTCAAAGGTGAGTTTACGGTTGAGAGGTATTGGATTCAGAGATTGACGGAATGGAAAGACTGCCCCCTACCTTTCAACATCGAGAACAGACAATGTCGAAAGATCGTCCATGGCTCAAGAAATCTAGTCCTCAATGTCTGTCTATGTATGCAAATTGCTATAGTCTTATTAAGCAAATTTGTACGACTAGTATCTATACTGTCCGTCAACTTGCTCAAAAAGACGCTATTCTGCTTCCCCTTCATCACATACAGAATTGTTTCAAATGACGAAATGAGGTCTTCTTCTGCTACAGAGACGGACCTGAGAGATTTCGTATTGCATCTCGAGGGTGAAGAAAAATTGGTGCAGTTGATCATAAAACAAGGCTACATGGACACACAGAAATGGATCTGCAGAGGTAGAAAGAACCGACTAATACATCTTGCGGATCTTTTAAAGAAAAGTACAATTTCGGAAGGCTTCAAGGGAGTGGGCGAATTTGACAGCGATCGAGTTTCCACGGTAGTTTCAGAAGAACCTCCTCCTAACTGCTGGGCTCTGACTTTGGTAACCCTCACAAGCATAGCCATTGCAATTCCTTGCATTGGCCAAGATCTGATCGAATCGATGATACTTGGGGTAAATGAAGGCCTTCGATATGTGAGACTGGTAGAGAAGAAGCTGGATTGGAAAGGGCCAGTAAACATGATCGACGCAGCAGATACAGTCTGGCTAGGTATTGATCTTTACCGTCGATGGCTAGATGTGGATCTTGCTGCATTGTCCCGTGAAGATAAGGATGCCAAGAAGATAATCGAACACCTTGCAGAGATTGGAAAGAATTGCATTCTTGAGTTTGAAAAGAGCACAGCGACTGTGGGCGAAAACATGAAAAGCACTCTAAAGTGGCCAGCCAAGGCATTGGCAGGCAATTCTCTGTATAGAATCTGTCAAACCATTCTGGAGGACTATGAAAACAAATTTGGGACGGTCGAAGAATTGTTAGAATGGTCGTGCATGACAATTTCTGATATATTAGGCGCTTGTCTTGCCAACTTACCGCGTGTAATATCCGTGGAATGCTTTAGCAGTGCCATCGAAGCAAAGGAAGACAGCATCAGGAAAGCAGCTTCTCTTCTTGGCGAAGCTGAAAACATACTGGATACTCTCGGACACCAAGCGATTCAAGATCTGGGCATTGATCAATGTGCCTACATCGACGACTGTCGTGCGAGCAAGCTGAAGAAGAAGAACCCATCACACGTTGCTTCGGCTACTTCCAATGGCGATATATCTAACGCTACTTCAGGTGAAGTGCGTTTATCTATCGAGTAGGGGATTATATCTAAATCCTTAAAATAATCTACCTGTGTTGTGTTAGAATAAATATTAAGTACAATAATGTGTGATCATATCAAGTGTCAATTCAAACCAATATGGTGTTTGGATGCACCGGCACCAAATTGCATTGCAAAATTAAGTTTAAGCAAAATAGAAAAAATTAGCGATGATACACCATATTCGCAATGCGGAAGTCTGCCATGTTTGGTGAATGAACTGTGTATAACTTATATGGAGTAGTTGTATCATCATTTCTCCGTCCCTTCCATATCATTTATTATTACAAATATCGCTCAAAATTTAAAAATATCACAATATTCTTGTGGAAAAATGATGAAACGATGGTTATCAGGATATTTTGAAAACTTGGCTCCGACCAATATCGCATTATTTTTCTGTGATATTATCCTCTCTATTTTTAGGTAAAAGCGTTTAGAAGTAAAACATAATGCATGTTACGACTATGTATTTACATTTTCAAATTATTTATTAATTTATAATAAATTTTTTAATATTTTATTTTCAACAAAATGTTTCTATTAATATCATGAGAAGAATGTCAAAATCTGAAAATCTCTTGAGATACCATGCCGAGAAATTGTCATGCGAAGTCGGTTTGAGTTACTGGGTGACCCGAACTGGGTTCGAGTTCGGATTGAAAGAAGTCTACTCGGTTCGAATTGACTCACTTATTCAGTTCGAATCGAGTCCGACTAGTCGAATTTGCTGAGTCCAGTCATCCCGTACGTGCCCAGCTCTAGGCTGAGCCCTGATAGGGTTAAATCAAAATTTCGAATAGGCATGGTCGAAATAGTTCAAAATCTGAGTCAAAGCCAACTCCAATTCCGGTCCATTGACAGCGCTACACGTAGCAGACATAGAATTATCGGAACTGTTGATTGTTACTCACGTTGTTCCTTATGGAATATGGGTGCCGGTACGCACCGACACCAACTCCAGTGAAGCCCGTTCGCATCAGTTGTGGCTCCGCCTGCTTTTTAATTAGCTGCACGCAGTTGCTGGAGAGGATGGCCCATTTCAGATATGATGGGCACAAGATGCCTAAGCACCTCCGCACGTGAGATGATCTGGTCACCACACGTTAAGGAACTCCCCGCGTTCCTTCTAGGCACGTGGAGTGCGTTCTCCGCCAGCTATGCAGCTTTATAAAATGATTTAGTCTGCTCAACTTCAGCGATTACGTGGTGGGGGAGATTGTTGAACGTTGATTGTGTTATCCGTACGGCCCAGTTCAAAAATTGGTGTCTAAAATCGACGGTAAAGATTGGAGAGATGCATCGATGTAGCAAGTATCTGAGATTCAGTAACATGCATGTCGCCGTACACTCATCAGGTGTGCCAAACATTGTCCTTGAATACACCTCGTCAGTGATTTTCTTTCCAACCGTCCATCTTTAGTTTGCGCAGATGACGTCTGAATTGAGATGATTTGCAGGCCAGGGAGTGTTCGCAAATGGCCCCACGTAATTTTTAGGCATGATATTGTATACGGGCCGGGACATTTTTATTTTATTTTTTTCGTTAGCTTGTTAGTACACTACTGTCAGTTCACACTTCACTGTTAGCCCACCCCTCTAGGGAATTGATACTAGGACCTCAGTGTTGAAATGAGGTATCTTTCACTCAGTCTACCACTTGAGCTATGGATCCGGGTGTACACGGGCTGGGACATGCGCGTAGATTCACATCTCCAAGCTTTTTCCTGTGCAAATATTCATGGAAATCTTGGGATGGTGTGGATTTCTCACGTCCAAAGTTGGGCCTATGTTCTATCATGATATGATATGGCAAAATGTATATACACAAATAACTCGGAGGACCAAACATGAGTAAAAGAATTTCCTTCTCAAATGCCATGGGAATATACAATCAAACCTTTCACAATTAACAAACTATAATAAATAAATCACGTTACTTTCAAAGTCATTAAATAAATTTTCTATATTTTATTTATTTGAAAATTAAATACTAAAAGATTTAGGCCCAAATGGATGGCATCCAGTTGGTTGGACATGACGTATAGTGCAATCAGTAGACTTTTTTTTTTTTCTACACACGCACTCGACACGGACCACCCACGCAAGCTGCCATAGTGGGATTTCAGGACCTATGGGTCTAGTGTGCCTCTTATCTAAATGGAAAAAAATATAAAAAAATAATAGAAATTATAAATAAAATGTGTTGATGCAATTTCGTGGTTAACCCTTCTTAGACCCTTGAGTGCTTGTACAAGAAGTAAGGAAGACCCTATCTAGTGCAAGGGACCCTCCGATGCCAAAGTCAAGAATCCAGGTCTTGTAGAAGAGGTTTAACAGTAAGGATTATGTCTGCGTACCTTTCACTGTTAAGGGTGCGTTTATTTATAGTTAGAGAGATGTAGTAGCGTAGAAAGAAGCTCCCTATTAAGTAGATATGTGTTGTAGATGCGTTAGAACTCCTAACGCATATAAAATCTCCCGGAATTCGGATCTCAAAATCTCGAACTGATCACGAGTTAGTTTCTACGATCTTTTGTGGAAAGATTGGACAGGTTTTCCTTCATATTAGGTCGGTCCGCATCTAGAAACCAGGGCGTAATCGTCCGAGCTTCAATTTAGGTCGGCTGGTGGAAGCTGCAATGCAGAGGGACATGCCGGCCGAGCTATAAGAAGGTCGGCATCGTCCGCCGACTAAACTAATCAAAAGTCCTTTTGATGTTCCTATGATATTCAATTTTTGTAGCCTTTAACTTCTTCACAAGGCATAACAGGCTCTAAAAATTATCTTTTAGAGAGTCTATTAAAGGTCATACCGACTTTAGTTACCAGTCGATGATCAACTTTTTCTCTACCATTAGCCCATTTGGGTCACACCAGGTCTCGGTCCAACCTGCCCCTATGGGTCGGTCCATTTTTCCCATAACAAAAAGTAAATGGCTTTATAGTGGCTTCTTGCTTGTTGGTAGTTGAAGGTTTTGGATCCCATGCTCTTGCTTTCTCTGTTTATTTATTAAAAACATCTCCTCATGTGCAACTCAATTTAAGCCGTGACGAGTTGTGTTTGATTGAACAAGTTAGAAAAAGCTGAGTTGACTCGGATGAGTTTTGATACAAGTCGACTTAGCTAAGTTTTGGGTCCAGTCACTAAATTTTATAGCCATGGGTTAAAGGATGGCAATGAGATGGTGGGACCCAGAAGCCAAATGATGGGAATTAACAATCCTTTTCAACATAACTAACATGGACAGCCCATTTCTAAAGGATCATATATCATCCATGAAAAGTAATTTTTAAAGAGGGATGGGTGATTAGAGTTGGCCCCACATGATGTCAACAATTATATCTAATTTCCTCATTTGATCAATAAAAACCATACATTTTCCTAGCCATTGATTAAGTGACTGGAATCAACTGATTAATTTCAATCATGAGGTAGATCCGTGCTCATGTGGGCCACAAATAGAAAATTATTGAGTATAAACACATGTACGGATTTTGAATTGTCATTTCGTCTGATTTTTCAGGCCTGAGCCCGCCTCACTGACACCTCTATTTGCATGCATACGAGCAGCTGGGTTTGATGAACATAGCCCGTGAAGAGTTTGTTTTTATCCTTGGGAGATGAGGGATAATTAAAAGAGTGCCGCTAGTCATTTTCGTCTATGGCAGTACTTTAATGGCGGATTTCAACCGTCCTTCCTGTTTTGTGGTGGCACACCCAGTCCGCGTCTCTGGTCAGTCAATCCACCAAACTAGTTCCACTTTTAAAATTCGTGGAAAATTTACAACTCTAATCATGCAGGCCCCACTGTATTATTGAGGAGCTTTCCTCGCCCTGAGACGTAGCAGATAAGGCAGTGGATCCAGACTGTCAATTTAGTAGGTCACATTGAAAAGATGATTGGAGGCATCTGGACACACCACCTTGACTGTTAGACCACGCCGCGGTGCACTGAACCATGCATTAGGCTTTCGGTGCATTGAACCATGCAACCATGGTGCCAGCGGAGAATCTGGCCCATCCAGACCGTTTCTAACGGATGAGATGATCAGTGGGTGAAGGAAAGTCAAGTCAACATGAATGCGTGTGGAAAAGAAAGACCCTTAGTCGACGAGATGTTAGTCTGCACTAAGTTCCCCACAACAAGACATTACTCTACAGTGTGAGTTCCCTACAACAAGACGCCAGCCGACAGCCAATCTGGACGGTTGTAAACCATTCATTGTAGATGGATTACAGCCCAAATTTCCTGCTCATCGAATGATCTTGACCGTTTGATTTTTAGGTTAGACCACTGATCTCTTTAGCCATCCAGTTAGGACGTGGATTGTAGTGGCAGGGGCTCTGTGGGGCCGCCGTGATGTATGTGTTTTATCCACGTCGTCCAACCATTTTAACATAGAGTTTTAAGGCAAGAGTCCTAAAAAGAGGCAGATCCAAACTCTATTAGGCCACACGACAGGGATTAAACGCTTACAGTTGAAAACTACTTGGGCCACAGAAGTTTCTGATCAAGAATATACATGTAACCTTATGAACAGGTTGGATGGAAAATAAATACCAGTGTGTGTCCTAATATAGTTTCAATGGTGGCGTCCTTATACTTGAACCTTGGATCTGGCTCTTTTTTTACCTCACAGCTTTAAAATAATCTTTTAAAATCGATGGACGGCTGTGGATAAAACACATGCATCACAGTTAACCCACTTTGTAGTCTTTACCGTTATACCACTTTGTAGTCTTTACTCTTTGGTATCAACTGCGTGGACACGGATTGCATCCTAACCCTATCAAGACGGTATCGGATCCGTGTCCACTCAGTTGATACTAAAGACTACAAAGTGGTATAACAGTAAACCAAGGAAAACAAATGATAGATTACCAGACAAGACGGAGGAGATGAGCTCTACAGATTGTGCAATCGACGGCAGCCATTTCGGCGATCCGATACCATGGATCGGTGTATATATAACAGCAGCTTCTCTAGTTTGCTCACTTGCCATGGCGGCCGATATCATTAACGGGATCCGCCATCGAAAGCTCTGGTTTCCATGCAGATTCTTCTCGCTCAACGCCACTTCCTTGACCCTTCTAGCAATCGCGACGAAACTGCCTGTCGATCTTAGCACTCCAATGCCCGATGCTCGAGATCAGCTCGCCAAGCTCAGTGGGACCGTCCTTATTTGCACCGCAATGGCCAACTTCATGCCGTCTTTAGGAACCATGGAAGACTCCCAGGTGATCTTGAACGTCGTTCCTTTGGTAATTCTAGTAATCACCATAATCATCAATGTCTGCATTCAGATGAGTACCGAAGTAATTTATGCCTTCTTACCAGAACACATCATAATCCTGTTTTTCATGCTAATCATGCTCCTGATTCTTTGTTCCTCTGCTTTAACGGTTTCAACCACAAGTCAGTTGCTAAAACAACAGTACGAGTTGAAACACCATCAAGCTTCAGATGGGCCAGATGTTAAAGTTGAGACATCCACACTTACGAAATTGAAAAATGATGTGAGGAAATATTGGATGATGGCCCATAGCTCTAGTCCTCAGTATGTTCTCAGTCGCTCCTTGATTGGCACCGCTTCGGGAGCTTTCTGTCTCTTGGGTGCTATCGTTCTGACGGAGGCATTCATTTCATCACTAAGTCCAGGTTCATCACGCTTTTGTGCCATTTATACTGGATCCCCATCCGATTACCAGTGGTCGATTACCCTCGTCTCATTTTCTCAAGTAATTGCAGTATGGGTAGGAACTATAGCCCCTGCTTGTAGATGTTTTGCCACCGTCAATTCGAGGGGCTTTCAGATAAAAACATGGAGTGAATTCAAAGGCGAGTTTAAGGTGGAGAGGTACTGGATTCAGAAATTGGTGGAATGGAAAGACAGCCCTTTACATTTCGACATCAAGAGCAGCAACTGTCGAAGGTTCGTCTATGGCTTTAGAAATCTAATACTGGATGTCTGTCTACAAATGCAAACTGCAATAGTCTTATTCAGCAAATATGTTCGACTAACTTCTATGCTGGCCATGACTGGGCTCAAAATGCTGCTGTTCTGCTTCCTCTCAATCCTAGTACGAGGGCGGTTCAAGTCCTCTGGGAGTGTTGCGAATGAGGAAACAGGGTCTTCTTCAAATACAGAGAGAGGCCTGAATGATTTCGTATTACATCTCGAGGGTGAGGAAAAATTGGTCCATTTGATCATGAAACAAAGCTACATCGACACAGAGAAATGGATCCTTAAAGGTAGAAAGAACCAATTAAAACATCTTACAGATCTTTTAAGCAAATCAACAATTTCGGAAGGCTTCAAGGGAGTTTACGATTTTGACAGCGACGTAGTTTGCCCGGTAGGTTCGGAGGAAAGTCCTCCTAACTGCTGGGCTCTGCCTTTGGTAACCCTGGTCAGTATAGCCATTGCAATTCCTTGCACGGACCGAGAACTGATCGAACCATTGCTACATGGGGTAAATGAAGGCCTCCGTTGCGTAAGATTCATAGAGAAGAAGCTGGATTTGAAAGGGCTGGTAAACATTAAGGAAGCAGCAGATATCGTCTGGCTAGGTGTTGATCTTAACCATAAATGGTTCGGTGTGGATATTGCCACATTGATCCCTGGAGAGAAGGATCCCAAGAAAATAATCGAACGCCTTGCAGACATTGGAAAGGAATGTGTTTTGGACTTTGAGAAGACCATGGCGCCTGTGTGGGGAAACAAGAAGAACACTCTCAAGTGGACGGCCAAAGCATTGGCGGGCAATTCTCTGTATAGAATCTGTCAAACCATTCTGGATGACTATGAAAACAAATTTGGGACAGCGGAAGAGCTGTTCGAATGGTTGTCTGTAACGATTTCTGATATATTGGGAGCCTGTCTTACCAATTTACCGCATGCGATATCCATCGAATGCTCTTCCAGTGCCATCGAAGCAAAGGAAGATAGCATTAGGAAAGCAGCTTCTTTTCTTGGCGAAGCTGAAAACATATTGGAAACTCTCGGACAACAAGGGGTTGAAGATCTGGGCATTGATCAATGTGCCTATATCGACGACTGGCGTAACAGCAAACTGAAGAAGAACACATCACGCCTCCCTTCTGCTACTTCCACTGACGATTTGTCTAGCGCTACTTCTGGTGAACTTCGTCTATCCATCGAGTAGAGATCAGAGGCTTTTGATTCGAGGAGATTATAAAAGGTATATCATTATTCATGGCTTCGATCTAGTTGATCACCAAACTACTGTAGTTAACCATAGGGTCGTTTTGGATGCCGTAAGTCTTTTTAGCTGTAAATTGCTTACACGCCAGCTTAGTAGGTGTTACCCTTGTCTTAGAAATAATTAGCAAAGTAGACTGTCTTTTAGGGTAATTAGTTTTTTCGCTGGCGGGAAACTTAGACGACGGAAGGCGATTTTTAGGGTACGGACGGACCAAAATACCCTCGGTTAAGGTAAGAAGCAGGTGAAAAAGGAGGGTTATTTTCGTCCGAAATAGGTTCTCCGTACAGTCAGTGGTCTATTTTGGTCATGTAAGTTTGTGGTCGGTCGCGTTGGGTTGAATAGGTGAAAAGTCCTGCCTATAGTAAAAAATTACCCCTTATCTTATAGCATGATATGTTATTTATCCATTCACTTCATCTGTTTTTCTATACCAGTCCCAAAAATTAAGCCTATTCAAATCTCGGGTGGATCACACCTATATCTGGGAATCGAGTCGAGTCCGACTAGTTGGGGCTGAACCGATTCAATCCTGTTTTGAAATATACTGACCCAAACTCAATCCGACTTGGTACTGAGTCTAGCATGCCTGACTTGATTTGAGTCCGGGTCTGACTTGGAATAATTTAGACTGACTTCGACCAGGTCAAAAGTATCAAGTCGGGTTAGGTGCAATGGGTATCCACGGCTAATCACAACTCACCTAGGTGTACTTGCTAGAATTAAATCCTCTTCATCAACTACATGACATCTCAGATCAACCTCACTACGATAGCCATTGACGCTATCAAACCATATTCAGTGTGCAGGAGACGCAGATGATGCGCATGCTGGTGTTCATGTGGAATAGGAGAAGCCAGATGATCTTGCGACTCTTTATTCCTGATTTCATTTGTAATTAATTTATAGTGTTATGTATTGTAAAAACTTAAGACATTGGTTTGTATAAATTTTCGATCAGCCACTTAAATATTTTGCTATATATATTTGACTTACCTCTTATACTTGATTTATTTTTATTTCGTCAAACTGTTCACTTTAATATACAATAAAAATGTGTACTTGAAAATTGGGTTATCTTTAAAGGTTAACACTCGAGTTTTTTTAAAAATAAATAATATACTCGGGTTTCAGGAATTAGGGTGTTACAAATAGTATCAGAGAGGAGTACTTCAGACCAACCTTACCTTTGGGAAACAAACTTATACAAACCTTTAATGTCTCAAGTTAGGATGTCGGAATTAGAAATTTAAACTTAAACAAATCCCCTCTAGACTTAGAGAAAGTTTGAGAATACAAAAACTTAAACTTAAGTTCCCTTTAAAATTGTTAGGATAGCTATTTGAACTTATTTAGAATCCCCTTAGGGTTAGGGAAAATTGTAAATATAGAGACATAAAATTTTAGGTTTAGTTATTTGAATTTAGAAACTAAATTTAAATACCATGAGAGAATAAACAAACTAATACGGTGTACATTATTTCAAACAAGAACATTCCTTAAATTAGGCTTCCAAGGAGCATTCTTGATAATCTAGAATTTGAACTTTTCCCATAATTTTCCTTAGTTAAAATAACATTGTCACAAACACAAAGTGAGTGAAACAAATTTAGGCATCGTGAAAAATTCTTTACCCACCATATTGTACACAAGTACTCCCTAAACTTAAGGAATCATGCCAGCAATTGTAATTTGAATCCCCTAACATATCTCAGTAGTTAGGAACAATATTTACCACAAATTCCAGTAATTAGAACTAATTAGAGGTGAACATAGATAATTTCATGATATTCCCAAATGTCTAGAGTAATCGAGACCACAAACTGACAGGATCTTATTTTAAGCAAAGTCTACACGGTCTGATCCAAATTCTAAATGCTGACAATTACAACGATCTCAATGTCCTAATCAAGCAGAAGATCGATATTCATCAAGGATTAGGGAAGGATACTGATAAATTTACTGCCCTGATTATCCCGAACATTGAAGACAGAAAAGGTTATTATACTCTAGATAGTCGGGGACTAAAAAATAAAAATAAAAATATTAATAAAGAAATTCTTCCTTAGGTATCAGTTGTTACTCAATATCTGAATAAACTTCTAATACTAATAAATACTATAGGAAAATGAAATGTTGATGAATATATATATATATATATATATATATATGTATATATAGTTTTTAGTAATTACTAAAAGGATTTCTAACCTTTAATGGATCCTATGCAACTTAGTTTATCTGTTGGATTAGAAATATAAGAGTGGTAATAAAATTTGGCAATAACTTCTTTAAATTCAGGATATGATGGCACACTTGGACTAACGCAAGATAGAGAATACCATTGGGATAGCCTTGCTATTTGTACCGTTAATAATTAGGTTGATAATTATCAAATCTCAAGGATGAGATTCTTCTTTAACGGGGGTAGATTGTAACACCCCATACATTTTCGTACTCGGGTGTTATCATAAATACCTAACTTTTGAGCCGTGCACCTACACTCTGGTCGTCAGGAGTAATCTCCCTCCATAGATCGACCCATCTGACTAGCTAATTATAAAATCAATAGTCAAGTTTTCCACCTGGATAGTCTCCTGGACACCTTGGACTATGGATGATCCATTCTGAAGCCAGTCATTGAAATTCATAATCATTTGAAATATAATATTATAAAAGCAGTTGCTAAATTTTCTCTATTGGACTAGAAACTGTTGATTCGTGAAAATTTCAAAAGAAAGAAATCCCCCTCTCTTTCCTTCATTTTTCACCAGTGATAGACGAAGTCCGCTAGTTTGAATTTGGGCCCACCATTAGGTCACGGATCGATGATCCAAACCGTCCATCATGCACAGCCCTCAAATCCGGCTAAAACCATGTTTTTCCCACATGTTGGAAGGCACGCATGTGCTTGCAATCACTAACACAAAACGGGTGAGTGTGCGACATTTTCCGAAAACAGAAATTCCATTTCTTAGACGAGCTGACAATCCACGTGTGGTTGTCACGGGCAGTCACAACCCTCTATTTCGAGAGATCCCAACCCTCCATGCGTTCTGCATTTTAGGGCATCCGCAACTGTAAAAGAGTAGAAGGAATCTTTCCGTTTTCGCGCTGGTACAATCCCATCCACTCCTGCCTTTAACAACATCCCAAATGCATCATGGCCCTAGAAACTAGGGCATTCTCAAGCCTCTAGCTTAGAGATCTCACACGAGATCTCCTTATTGCGAGAAATCCACTGGTGGCAGAAAATATCGAGACCCCATCAATAAGCAAGGATGTGGTAGTGTTTGATGGGTCCCGCAATGATAAGTGGACTCACCCAAACCATCCAAACAATGTGGATCATCAGGCGGCGCCCTAGGATGAAAATCGCCATGGTTGGCTGCTCCTCCAACCGATCGAAAAACCCATTTTGTTGGGTGGATCCCGTTATACTGATTAAAGACATCACTTAGGTGGGCCAGAGTCCTAGAAATCCATCCATGCATTTAAACAAGGATACCATTGTAAAATCTATTTTATGTTTTCGCATCTGATAATCTTTGTCTCATTATTATGATAGTTATTGGGAAATATTCCTTATGGATTATTCTTGATAAACTATGCTTAATTATCTTGATGCTTCGATAAATCTTGGGGGTTATACCTTACTATGATAGCTATTGACGCTATCAAACCATATTCGATGTGCAGGAGATGCAGATGATACGCATGATGGTGTTCATGTGGAATAGGAGGAGCCAGATGATCTTGCGACTCTTTATTTTTCATTTCATTCGTATTTAATTTGTACTGTTATGTATTGTAAAAACTTAAGACATTAGTTTGTATAAGTTTTCAGGCAGCCACTTGAATATTTTGTTATATGTATTTGGACTTCCTGCTTATATTTGATTTGTTTCTATTTTGCCAAACTGTTCACTCTAATAAAGAAAAAAAATGTGTACATGAAATTTGGGCTATCTTTAAAGGTTAACACTCGGATTGTTGGAAAACGAGTAGTGTACTCGGGTTTCGGGAATCAGGGTGTTACATATTTTTAGTTTGAATATGGAATTACTCTCCTTGGGCCCTTCCATATTCTTGTACAAGTTGATTACTCAACTATACAATGACAACTATCTCGTCTGGAAGAATAGTCTGAGAAGTCGATGCTCTTCCTTAATTCCCAGTTCCAGGTGTTGGACTATTGTTAGATTCAACGCTTTCGGGGTCGCTTGAACTGGCACATGCTTGACTGGAGGTGGTGCGGTTGGTGTAAAGAGATTGATTTCAACAATTCAAGCACTTCTTCTATTCTTGATTGACAATATTACGCCAGTTAATCAAATACAAGGATCCATCAAGCGTGCCAAAAACTGTTAATACTTGGTACAGCCGGTGCACAATATAAATTTCTGACAACCAAGTAGTTTTTCCTTTAGGGTCCCACCGGGCATACCAAAAACTGTTGTGTGGTTCTATTTCCGACTGTACTTATGTGAGCGTGTCATAATTGAAATTGCGGCTCAATTCAAACCGAACAATTATAACCCCAACGCCAAGATAGACAGACATACAATGTATGACCGAGATCTGATGAGATCGGTCGCCTATTTAGCCACTCAATGTGTAAATGGGATCATACGATATTCAAAGGGTGGGTTCGTCCTATGATGATGGGTTGCACCTTTGTCTAATCATCCCTGCTATTAATTTTCAAATCTCCAAATACACCACACGGATTTGTATAAATCACACGAAATCTATTCTGATTGGCTCTTAAGAGGAATGCCGATAATGGAGATGAACGATACTAAAAATAAGCTTGATCTTTATAGTAGTATGTGATAATATTTGAGTTACAATACTATTAAGAAAATAAAAGTGAGCCTTGCACGCCCAAATTTGCTAAAAAGAGCTCCAATTAGCAT
The DNA here is from genome assembly GCA_030180095.1 of Magnolia changhungtana. Classification (NCBI taxonomy): domain Eukaryota; kingdom Viridiplantae; phylum Streptophyta; class Magnoliopsida; order Magnoliales; family Magnoliaceae; genus Magnolia; species Magnolia changhungtana. The sequence continues at coordinate 3,711,954 of JASAUF010000667.1, forward strand.
CTTCCATTTCAAGTTATATTTTGGCTTGGTCCATCCACATTGAGGGCCATCAGATCAATGGTCTAGATCACTAAACCACGGCCACCTAAGTTTTAAATAAGCATCATCGAGACTGTGGGGACCATAATAAAAAGAGCCCTATAAAAATAGCATCCGGTGTCCATTTTTGAGGCAAATGATCATGCGCATCAAGGACGCGGAACCCTCTACAGTACCTGTTTTACCACAGCACGTAAAATCTGTGGGTCCACCAGTTGTATATGTAAAATCTACTCTGTCCATCATCTGCTATCATCGATTCTAGGCCCTGTTGGTAAAAATAAGCCAGATCCACAAATTAGGTGGACCAGACGACAAAGGGAACAATGTAGATATGATGACAACCTACAAGAAAAGGGGGCTTTAGCCTCAGTTCAAAACTGTGGCTAAAAAGGTATAAAAATGAGGCTAAAGCCTTTTGCCTCATTTTTGCCTCAGTTATTCAAACCGGGGTTGAAACCCCCGTGGCTAAAGGCTTTAGCCTCAGTTTTAGCAACCGAGGCTAAAATGACTTTTCGCCTCGATTCTTCAAGTGAAGCTAAAAGAACCTTTTTAGCTTCAGTTTTCTCGAAATGAGGCTAAATCAAAATTTTAGCCTCCATTGTTTCTAACTGAGACTAAATCCAAATTTTAGCCCCAATTGCCTCCAATTGAAGCTAAATCTATTTTTAACCTCGGCTCTCAACAACCGAGGCTAAAGCCTTTAAGCACGGGAGTTGTAGTGTCAATTTAGGTAACTGAGGCAAAATTGAGACTAAAAATGGATTTAGCTTGCCTGACTAACATCTTTAATCATTAGCTCCCATGATTTGATTAATTAAAAAACCAAGCACTACAATTGTCATTAACAATGCTCAATTCTCCAAAAAATGAAAGTAGTCGATAGCAATCGAGTAAAAATCATCAAACAAAGATCCAAAATTGAGTTTCATAAAACGTTCAGTACATTGACTTAATATCACCAAAAAAAATAAAAAATAAATCTATTGCAATGTATTATATCTTGTCATTAAAGGAATTGTCGCAGGCTAGAAAAGAGACATCTACTGGTGATTACGAAATGGGCCATATTTAGAACATCACCATCAGCACAAAACGCACTTCCTTTCCCCTACAACCATTTAAAACACAACAATTAAAAACATGTCAGACAATTTTAGCAAAGAAAAAAAAAAGGATTTCTAGTCATTTTCCTGACTTAACATTATGATATTAATGGTATGTGATGAAGAAATTAACTGTCAAAAATGAAAAAACAATCAAAACTATTCATCAACATGCCCCAATAACAACAAGAACAACAACAACTATAAAAAATATTAACAATTATTTTGTTGAATTGATGGTTCTTTGCCATCCAAATAACAGAAAAGCTCACATCATGATTCATGACCAATCATAGGTTTGAGTAACTCTGTTTTTGGTTGGCAGCCCAAGCACGGAAACATGAAATCCTCCATACATGGGTTATACCCTAATGACTTGAGCAATATTAAACACAATTTCCAAGTATAAAGAACAATGGAAAATGAAATCCACACTCTTCTTCTTCACTCTATCAAAGAGAAAACTCAGCAAGCGGGAATTCATTACAAATTACAGTTCATGTACTTAAACTATGACATGACAAAAACTAAGAAAGGGACATACCTTAATATGTTGCTATTTTGAACTCCATTTGAGGGGATTCTGATAATCAAACCAATTAAAAAGATCAGGCTGATGACTTCAACTAAAAAAAAAAAAAAAAAATCTTTCATAAAAACAAAGATTCTAAGTTCATATGAACTGCCTAGCTTTTTAAGAAAGGATTTGTAACCAAGTCTTTAGCAGAAGAAGCAATACTTCTACCCCAAATTCTCACCTAGGAATTCATAAAAAAGGTCATGAAGGTTGACATTGCTCTCCATTACAACTTTATAAAGATAGCTTCCGACATCTTCCAAGTTCAAAATTGCACCATTTTTTTTACAAGGAGAGTTGCAACTTTATCATGCCTGGCCTTGACAACCTCCAACAAAGGAGGATTCCCAAACTTGTCTGCATTTTAAAACAATAAACTGCTTATTTATGAAGCATGTGTTGCAATTAAAGACAATTTATATACATTGCAATTAGAGACAAAAAAAAAAAAAAACTATATTCATGAACCATTGGAAAAAAAAAAAACACGAGTGATATGTTGTTAGTAGTATCTTGATGCATTTTAGACTAGATTGTATAGTATTTCATCAGCCTATTTGCTATAAGCTATTTCAGAGCTCAGATTGTATAGTAGTAGTCTTCTGCAAGGTTCTGAATTTACATGGTTTCTGTTTCTTCAAACGTAGATTTAAGTAAATGAGTTTTGTCAAGCACACAAATATTTAATTGGTATAAATAAGCAGTGGAGCCAACATATCTAAATATGGGGTCCAATGTCCTACCTATTTAAATCCATCGACATGTGGCTGCTTATTGGCCACGTGCTTAATTATGGATACTAGAAGTAAGAAAACAAGGAAGGACAGACGAACATACTATCGGATTCTGCAATCTTCGAATTGAGGAACTCAACGTCGATGATGAATTTCCCTGCAAGTGGAGTCTCGATTGCCCAGACGAAATCGTCGTTGTTCTTGAGGGGCTTGTCTATTACTCTTGCAAATATAAGAGATGTGGAACTAGTTCAAAAGGAAAATTCAGAGAGAATTGGTATGTCACTGGAAGATAGATTTTGAAAATTAAGAAAACAACGAGAAAATTATGATTAAGATCAGAAAACTATCAGTATAGGGCATATGCTACAAATATTTCATTGCCATTTTTTCATGATGATCAGATGATCGGGTGTGGTCGCCATCTGCTAGAGAAGTGTGGATGATTTACGCCAGATGGCCCTCACATCTGATCAGGCCATGCTGATGAGCTTATGCGGGAGGATCATGTTCCACAAGGATCCATTAGCAAGAATACCAAAATCCAATCTTTGACAGGTGAGCATCAACTTAGAATGTTCCATAATGGAAATAATGGCATAAGAAGCACTAATAGCGGCAGAGCTTTGTTGTAGGTGAATCTTACTGCCATAAGGACAAAAATCTAAGAGTGATGAGAAATGGGTCCCATTTGATCCCCAGATGCTTTTAAGAAGTAGAAACAAATGGGACACACCCTCACCAACCAATCAAAAGAAAAAAAATGGAGAATATTCACTTACAACAAGTATTTGCTATGGGTGTTCTCACACAAATCATTCCCTACTAAAACATGTACTAGGGAATTCAGAAAAATGCAAAAAATCAATAGAAAAAGAAAAAGAAAAAAAAAAAGGTTTGCCATGTGCAAAGCACAAACATCTGGGGCTGAATAGAATTCTGTTAAATTATAGTGGTTGTTACCATTACCGTTCCATGCATGTATGATCATATCTCTTAAGGGAGGGGCTGAAAAGATGTTTCGAAGATGGATCTTCTGGCCTTAATTTTTGTTTAAAGAAAGAAAGAAAAAGAAAAAAAAAAAAACACATACGCATACACATGGACGAAGAGGAAGGGATATATCTGTTTTGGTTGGCGGACTTTATTGTTTTTGGGTTTCGCTAGTTTGGGGCGGCAGAGTCTATCTTTACGTACTAGTTGGTGGGTGATTTTGGTATTAGGAGTTGCGGTCCTCAATTTCATCACATAGAGATAAGAAGAGAGGAAGACCGTCAGATGAGATGAGATGAACGACTTACCTTTGTGATTTTTGTAACTATAGCATGTCCCTAGTGATCTTTGTTTCTATCATATGCTTTTAATGAAAGTTTGAAATTTTCATTATGTAAGTTCACAATGTAATTCTTGAGATTCCAGAAAAGGCCATCTTGGAAGAAGCAATACACCATTTCCATTTCTTGCAATTCTCCCTCCATATGCCCCACAAAGTTGCCAACAAAGCAATACACCATTTCCATTTCTATATCAGTTCATGTTTAGTAGTTACACATAATACAAGGATTTGGGTTTTATAACCTGGTTGACCATTAGAATAGTAGTTCTCCTTTTTTCCTAGTTCATGTTTAGTAGGTACCACATATAATACAATTTGGGCATATCTGGATTCTTTCACTGGAAAAGCATGCAAGTGAACAAAATACCAGCAATAATTAAGTGTTTCAAAGTGATGGAAATGATCTTTCAAAAGTTGGGCCATAAGAACTGGTTACCATATGTCACCCTTTTCCCCAAACAAATGAATTCAAAAGTTAACAATACATTTTAGCACGCTGAAGACAACATAGATTCCATGTAAATAATTCCAATTAACATTCAAATGGTTTCAACACCTTTCCTGTAAACATTCATTAGACACCTTTGAGATGTTATGTTTTGCTTCAGCACGTCTCCACAAAAGTGGCTCCAAAAATATCTGCAACTGCATGCATTAATGACAAGATGCATGTTACACAGGGAATATATTAAGAAACTCTAGCACTACCAAAATCTTACTGAAACTTTGAGGGCATATTTGGATGCACCATCGAATTGCATTTTAATCAGGTGAAGCAGAAAACATTCAATATGATTAGAGTTGTAGGCATGCATATTGAGGGAATGGACTCCAAATACGCTCAAGTTGGATTCCAATGGCACGAAACTACATTTTAAGGACTACTTTCTCATTATGAATACTAGTAAACATCAATGATTTTCGTTCTTTTCTTTTGATTAGATTGGATGTTTGCAGTTCAAAATTGTGTAGAGCTGTCAATAGCTTCAGCTCTTGCTGGGCCAAGGCGCACCCAAGCCTGGTTGACAATACAAATTCCAGGCCAAAGCCTATGACAGGCCTAAATAGAAAAGCTCAAGCCCAACCCATGCTGATTTGAACAGGTCCACTCCAAAAAACATATCCAGAGTTAGTTCTTGCTTGAGAAATGATGTGGGTCTACGGCTTCGTGATCCAAACCACTGACCTAATAGGACATGGTATGGATAAGTAATCATTGGAAAATCTTCTAGATTGAAGACCATAACCTTCCCATCAATGGAGTTCTACAAATAGACTTTTTAAAGATACTCCAACAATTAATCTTCTAGATTGAAGACCATAACCTTCCCATCAATGAATCAGGTCTAGTCTAATAGCTGAGAAAAGAATTGGTTAAGACCCACCTGATGGACAGCTTCGATATTGTACCTATTTGCCACACTGGAATATGTGGTAGCATGTAGATGGTATGCTTAGAAATCACAGAAACTGAAACAAATTATTTGTTTTTTTAGGATTCTTTTCCACTATTTCCTCATCCACATTTTCCTTAGATGTTGTGTTTTCCTTTCCAAATATACTTCTTGGATTTATCCAGTAATTGAACTAGTTCCCCATCTGCACCCATTTCTTATGGTTATACAGAGATTGTAACTGCTGGGAAATGATCAAATATACAAACATTTGGGTCCCCAAGATATCAAACAAGCTCTCTTCGTTGGCCCTCATTCAAGCTTTTTACGGGTCTTGATACACCTTCGAAAGTAAAGGACAAACAGCTCCACAATCATATAAAAAGGACAAACAAATAAAGACCACATTCATGTGGACCACAATCATATAAAAAGGACAAACAAATAAAGACCACATTCATGTGGACCACAATCATATAAAAAGGACAAACAAATAAAGACCATCGAAAGTAAAACTAAAAATTTTCTCCATAGGTTGGAGGTTTCCTAGCCCCACACTTACCTTGCAAGTAGAACATGAGCTGTACACGAGTCGAGTTAGCTCGGTCAGCTCACTCGACTTGCCTCGGCTTGAAACTAAATTCCGACAAAGTTGAGTTGGTTTTTGGAGCGCTTTGCTAGTCAGTCATGAGCTCCTCTATTCTCCTCTATCTTGGACCTATAGATGGGGCATGCAAAGCAATCTTTGCTCTTTTGGTCATTTAATCAATTTGGAGGAAACTGTCGATTGAGAGGGCATCGAATGGTTAGCTCTTTTCTAGTGTCATCCTGTTTGTTTTTGTTTGTTTTTCTTTTTTTCTTTTTTTCTTTTGTTTTTTTGTTTTTTTTTTTTAAAAAAAAAATCGAGGTGAGGCATTGCCTGCATGGCGAGTATGATGCCTTGTCCCTAATCTTTGGTTCGAGTGGAGTTTTGGATGCTTGTGATATTCCTACATTTTTTATTTTTTATTTTTTATTAACTTTTTTAATGCATTAATTGCATAGTTTGAGGTCTTGTTGTTTTTAATGATAGTTCTCAGCATTCAGCGAGAAATACATACCCACAATAGTCACACATACGGTGACTATTATGAGAATCAGGAAAACTAGTAACACAAAACCATAGACATATATAGTACACCTGCAAAGAAATAGTTGTGAAGAGAAGCATACTCAAGTAAAGTCATTTTACATGCAACAAACAATCAGAAGGTAGCTTGAGGGCAATCAGAAGGGTAACATACCGAGTTTTACAAGATCTTGTCTATAATAAAGTCAAAAACATGAAATTGCAGGTAAGGGTAACATACCAACAAATGATCCATGATCTGAGATTTTACACTCCCATCACCAAATTAATCCCTTATCAACAAGATCGCAAGAGCATCTCTTCTTTTTCTGCTATATAGGATTTTTTCATTAATTTCATGACGGCTGCTGTGATCAAACATTCATCCCACGCTATGCGACTTTAAAAGTCCTCAAAACCCTCGGTATTCCAAACCACAAGGGAACCCCTTTTTTTTTTTTTCATTGCGTCATCTCATTTCGGCCTCGTCTCAAATGCAACGCACGTGCCATCCCTAGAAACCGTCATGTAGGAGGCGGCATACCAGAAATCCGTCCCGGTTCGGGCATCTCGAACCATGAAGCCCGACACCAAAACGATCCACATGAAAACACGATGTCGATCCATACCTTCGCTTGGAGAAGCCCGTAAAACGTCTGCTCTTTTGGCGGCCGTTCCAACGGCTCGATTGCGCTCTTGATCAGGCAATCCAAAGGCTTCTTTGATCGGAGATCAACATTGGGAGAATTCATGACTGGAAACGTGCGGCGAGCGGTAAATCGACGGCACACTGATTCCCTTCTTGAAAACCTCTGTGAAAACCTCTCGATCGCCGGATCCTTGATTCCGTCGATGAATTGACGATGTAGGGAAGGATTCTAACACATCGGTAGGGTCGACGCGCTGACGGAGAGATGAAAACGAGGGTTTTGGACCGCTCTGCCAGACGGGACATACGAACGTGAGAGATTGCATGGATTTCAACACAGATTTCAGAGAATTGGGATCTGTAACATACTTTAGAGAGGGAGTTTGCGGAGATGGGATCTGAGATGAAAGCGTATCGATCGGATCGGCTTCGGATGCAGCTAAGAAAGCTGGATTTAGGGATTTTGCGATGATCTTCGAAAGGGAAAGGGAAATAATGAGAGAGAGAGAGAGAGAGAGAGATTTCAAACGCACCTTGTGGGATTTCTCCTTCGATCGACGAATGGCAACTTTCTGAGGGGTTTGGACAGTTGAAGACTTCATCTTTTAGGCGCGAAAGTTTGAGACAGTGAGAAAATCTCTCTCGCTCACTCTCAGCGAGTGAGAAAAGGAGTCGGGGAAAAAGCGATGCGCCTAGTGAATATATGTGTCTAGAATTTTAGCCACGGTTCCTATGTAACCGAGGTTAAAAGGTCCGATTTAATAATTTTTTTTTTCAGAATTTTTAATTATTTTAAAATTTTCAATTAAAAAAAATTTTCAATTTTTTTCAAGGTTCTCGAATTCAAAATTCTTATTTTTTTTCAAAAATTTCAAAAATTTCAAAAATTCTTAATTTTTTTAAAATTCTCAATTTAAAAAAAAATCATACTTTTTCATAATTATCATTTTTTTATTCTTAATTTTTTTAAAAAAAATTCTTAATTTTTTAAAAGTTCTCAAAATTTTAAAAATTCTTAGTTCTTAAAAAATTCAAAATTCAAATCTTTTTTAGAACTCTCAATTTTTTTTCAAAATTCTCAATTTCTTCCCAATTGTCTCCATTTTTTTTCCAAAATTCTTAATTTTTTCACAATTGTCAAAAATTTTAAAAATTATTAATTCTTTCAATATTCTCAATTTTTTTTTAATATTCTTAAATGTAGACTTTTGGTCTCAGTTCTTATACAACGAAGGCTAAAAAGTAGACTTTTAGCCTCGGTTCTCATGTAACTGAGGCTAAAAAGTAGACTTTTAGTCTCAGTTTTTAATAACTGAGGTAAAATGACAGAATTTTGGCCTTAGTTTTTAATAACTAAGGTAAAATGGCAAACTTTTGGCTTCAGTTGCTCACCAACTGAGGTAAAAGGATAGACTTTTGGCCTCAGTTCTCAACAACCGAGGCAAAAGGGCAAACTTTTAGCCTCAGTTGTTCACCAACTGAGGCAAAAGGGTAGACTTTTGGCCTCTACCCTTTTGCCTCAGTTCTCAACAACTGAGGCAAAAGGGTGAACTTTTGGCCTCAGTTGCTCACCAACTGAGGCAAAAAATGCAGACTTTTGGCCTCAGTTCTCAACAACCAAGGCAAAGGGCAGACTTTTAGCCTCAGTTTCTCAACAACCGAGGCAAAAATGTAGACTTTTAGCCTTAGTTGCTCACCAACTGAGGCAAAAGGGTAGACTTTTAGCCTCAGTTTCTCACCAACCGAGGCAAAATGGCAGACTTTTGGCCTCAATTTCTCATCAACCAAGGTAAAAAGGCAGACTTTTGGCCTCAGTTATCAACAACTGAGGCAAAATGACAGACTTTTAGCCTCAGTTGCTCACCAACTGAGGCAAAAGGGCAGACTTTTGGCCTCAGTTGCTCACCAACCGAGGCAAAAGGGCAGACTTTTGGCCTCAGTTTTTCACCAATCGAGGCAATAGGGCAAAGTTTTGGCCTCAATTTCTCATCAACCGAGGTAAAAAGTAAACTTTTAACCTCAGTTCCTGTACAACCGAGGCTAAAAACCATATTTAGCCTCCTTTTTTTGAACCGAGGCTAAAAAATTGAGGCTAAAGGTCTATTCTGTGTTTGCACATGCATTTATGCATCAGAATACTTATAAGATGGTAACTTGGATAGTTACATCACAACAAGTATTTGCATATCTATGTTTAGTTGTATTTGCATAAGAAAATTTGCTTGTCTATTTATTCTTGTACTTTTATCTCATGGTATTGTGAATGATCTCACATTCCATAAATTTTTAATGGTCTACTAACCAATTCCTTTGAATTGAACTTCAACTCTGCACTGTTATCAGACTATATTTTCATATTTTGTCAAATCCTTCCAATTGATGGAAGGTGTTTGAGGCAACAGATGCATAGTCGTTATTGGTATTCTTTTAAACCGTCCATTTATAACCCAAAATGGTCCAATCAGTAAGAATGGACCTGATCTTGGACCACCATATCACCTTTCCAACACAACAAAAGCATTGTCATTCATAAAAATGTATTTTCAGAACCTTTGATTTTGCCTGCAGGTTACTTTTCTCAACTTCCTTTGCATGAATCTTCTCTTCTAGCTTTGAGAAGAACTGGAACAAAAGAATGCCTCTAATTATCGTTCAAATTGAAACTAGTCCATTAATAAAATAATAAAATCTGAAAATTCATATTTAATAAATTACGTCGAACTCACCTCTTTCCTTTTTTCAGCACGCTCATCCAACCTGAAAGCAAAACCAGAACCACTGCTCCTTTGGGTGGTGCTTCTGAAAATAATAGACTATCATAAGCCTTATGAAGAAAAAGAAACTGTGTAAATTAAAGATTCCACTGAATGCTAGCAGCCCAATAAGGAGATGAGAACAAAGAAACAGTACGAGGTAGTTGAGAGGGCATCTTCATCATCTTTGATTTGCAATCCTTGTCTTGATGGTTTTGGATTTGGATCACATGACCTGTGATGACAATGAAGTTGCATATGTAAAAAGGTGACCGGCATTGTTTGTGAGATCTGGTCTATTGATTATAATTCTATGGTCTGCCAAACTTATGTTTCACTTGATACGGTGTTTTTTTCCAAGAAAGAATTGGATGCATAGAATTGGACAGTTAAAATACCATCATATTTTGAGGCATAATCATTATCCTGTAAAATTGGAGTTAATTCCACCAACTGCAATGGTATATAAACGGTAACATTTGTATTGTACCACTACATTTTAATCTTGTATAGGAGTTATTTGATACTCTAACATGATGTGATGGTTGATATGCGAGTTTGTAGAATTTCTGTAAGTGTCATAAACTACTCAAACTGAACCGTCCAAATTGCAGGACCAGCCAAAATAATTATGATGGAATAATCCTAACATCTGCTTAATAGGAATTTATTTTTAGAATTCACTGCATTGACTATTCCAATTTGGACGTTCAATAAACGTTCACCAATAATCTATTTTGAAAATCAAACCGGTGCAATTAATTTAAGAAGCAATCTAAGTGGGACCCACTATTTGGATGATTTATTAATTTTAAGTTCACTATTATGCCTCCGTATCAACCATCATGCTCTGCCAGAGCATTAAATCTCTCTCAATGTGTGTACGCACGAGATTTCGTGCATGCACGTGTTTCCTATTCTAGTCTCTCTCAATCCAATTAATTAATCAGTAAATTGCACAAATGAGATGATATCTTTTGACAGATTTTCTCTTGGATTAGGATGTCTTGGTTTTAAAAAAAAGAACAGAAAAAAAGAGAAAAAAAAACGTGCACACACACACACACACACAGAGAGGAAGGGGAGTCTGGTCCTTAGGGTTGTCAACAGGTCAGGCCTGGGGTTGGCTTTGGCCCAGATTTCTAACCGTTCGGGCTGGGCCATTCAAAATGTTGATTTTTCCAGGCCCAAGCCCTGCCCATTGACACCCCCACTGGTCCTCATTCAGATTCAAGGTTAGTTTTAATAAGTGGAATGCATGGTTTTTTTTTTTTTTTTTTTGTTCACTCAGTGGCTGTGCAGGATTTGTATGGTAACTAATTGAAGTACTGAGTTCACCTAATACCACCTATGTTCATCCTTTTACAACTTCTCTAGTTGTTTAAATGGATTCAAGGTTCTCTTGACTCTTAGGATGTGCTCTTGTAATGGTATTCATAAAAACTCAGATCATTTATCTGCAAGAATTAAAACCAAAATATCATTTGTTGGTATTTTGACATTTTTATATACGTGGATCATGTCAAGCTGGACATTAATCAGACCTTTTGTCTTATCATGTCTTATCCAATAATTTACACATACTGATAAATAACTGTCAGGCATGGAAATAATTTTCCCATAACAACCATAATTTCTAACTATGCCGAATCACTTTCACAACCTAGCATCGGTGGTCCTTGTGACCTAGTTGCTTCGCGGACCTTGGTTGTAGGAACCCTCTTATCTAGGTCCCTCTCCCACATTTCGCTCCCCTACTAGTGACTTAGGGTTGCGAGTAGTGACAGATATGTCATGCATCTTAACTGTGATGGTGAGCACTGAGTAGAAGGTTTTATGAAAGCTGTAGATGTAGAGTTGGATTGACAGTTGGCAATTTTTGTCCTATGATACTCCATTTAGCAGATTGATGCTCAAAATGTGGGAATGTGATCTAATTTGTTACTCTTTTGGTCCATGTACAATATGCTCCATTTCCTTTGTTTTGTTGTTACGTACCATGTAACAATGGCTTAAACTGCAAGTTTCATGAAAATGGCTCAAGGATACTCCCATTATCAATAAAAAATAACCTGATAAGTAGTCATATTTTTTTGGTTTTCATTTGAGCTTTTCTGCATACATCTGGAGGGGTATCTCATTTTATTCTGATACGAGATAATTGGAAATTATGTTTCTTGTTTATTTTAGAATGAGTTCTATCTGCAGTTGCAGACTAGAAAAACTTAACTGTGCAATGATTGGTCAAGCAACCATGGAGGCCCCTTCTCAGGGTTAATTTTGGGAGCTGGAAATGACTGGAGGGGTGCCTGACCAATCATCACCTGAGTAGGTGAGTTTTTCCTAGTCAATGATTGAGCATGGCATTCCTCTCTTAGTTGCATTGACATTCTACCAAGGTGCCACTTCCTCTTCGAACTTGCACTTTAGACTCACACTACCACTCCTATTTCCTAGAATGCGAGTACTAACCAATTCTTTTTATTGTTTTGTTTTGCAGGTCTAAGGAGAGATGAATTGAGCTAAATGAAAGGATCTCTCTCTCTCTCTCTCTCTCTCTCTCTCTCTTGTAAATGTTTTATGTTTTGTGCATGAGTTTAGGACTGATGTGTGATTGGTTTTGGATAGAAAGTGTTTAACTCTAATTTTGCAATTTGGATTGACTTAAGATCCAATGCATATGATAGGTTGGGTAACTAAATCAACAAGTTAGCCAACATGATTTACTATTGTTCTTATCAATTTTCTTTATAAGTCCATGCAACTCTTGTTCTTTTCATGTTTCTTTACAACATTAATAGGAGAGCGTTTACCTTTTTTAGCGTGTTTTTTGAGGCAGTGTTAGATGATGGAAGCCAAGCGAAGGAGAACAACTACATTTATGTGAGTATTATAAGTCTTAAACTCCATTTGGTATGTCTAAAAAAAGGAAAATTGCTTCATTCACTACAACAAAAGGAGGATTAGCCGACGATGTATTTGGCTAATCAGCGGCGCTAATTTAAATGGGGCGTTGGTTTGTGATCAGTATAAATACCGTACGAAAAGCCCTAGGCTCCCCTCTCTCTCTCTCTCTCTCTCTCTCTCTCTCTCTCTCTCTCTCTCTCTCTCTCCCTGTAGAGGCAGCGACAACCATCACCATCTCGACCTATTTCCCCTCTCTCAATCGACCCTCTCTCTCTATTTCCCCCTCTCCCTCTCTCAATCGACCATCTCTTTGTTTCCCCTTTCTTAATCCACCTCTTCTCCTCTAGGGTTAGTCTCTCTCTCTCTCTCTCTACAGACCGGATCTAGTTTTTCTCTCAAGCTACAACAGATTTCGATGCAAACATGGGGTTTTCTCTCAAGTAATTAGCAGATTATCTACGACCACATCTAATCATAAGGTAATTTCAGCTATTTCGATGCAAACATGGGGTTTTCTCTCTGATTTTCTGTTGAGATTTTTTTTTTAATCAGATTTTTCTCTCGCCGATTTTCGTCTCAGTAGAATGAGAGAAAATCTGTAATTAATTTAGAGGAAAATGATGACCTATGGGACATCCGAGCCGTGCATAAGGTGGGCCCCATGATGAATGTTGCCCTGTACAGAAACCAGGCTGGTCCGCTCATGGTTTGGGCTGCCATGTAAATCGAACATGGACGGTTTAGATTGGACCTGCTGACTGTCCGATTTTCTAATGAGATTTTCTTCCCTTTTTTTTCTGATTTTTCTGTCTCCGGTAGAAAGTTTGAAATTAATGTAGAGGAAAATGATCACCCATATGGCATCCGAGCCGTGCATGAGGTGGGCCCCACAATGAACTTTGCCAGGCGCAGAAATCAAGCTGGTCCGCTCATTGGTTGCAGCTTCCCTGCATGAGAAAGGAAAATGGACGGTTTAGATTGGACCTTCGGACTGTCCAATTTTCTTCGTGATTTTTCTCCGATTTTTTTTCTCTGTAGAGTGACAGAAAACCTGTGATTAATTTCGAGAAAAAAAAAGAAAAAAAAGATCACCTATTCGACATCCAAGCCATGCATAAGGTGGACCCCATGATGAACTTCACCTGGTGCAGAAATCAGGCCCATCCACTCATCAGTTGGGGCTGCTATGTATGGGAAAGGAAAATGGAGATGAGATTGTGAGTACAAAATTTATCATTTTTCTCTAATGATGTAGATGAGATTGTGAGTATAAAATTTCTCTAGATCATTGTGCATTCGTACCCATTAGTTACCATGTCCAAGACTTACACCCCTGCTCCTTTTCAATACAGCGAAAAACTGATAATCTTGGTGGGTTATGTCTAGATATCTATTATTCATTTGGTGTGGTGGCTGCATTGTTAGATTTGGCGATCTTCGTCATCGTATATACTTAGGAATGCAACATGGTCTAATGCATAGTTTTCAAACCAGATTATTCGACATGGGAGTCTCTGGAATCAACCAGGCCAGGTCATACACATGTAAGAACTAATTCCCTAAATTTTTTATAATGATTTTCTGCAATCCAGTTACCATGTAAAGTTTGTTTTCACTTTGCTAATATCCCCAATTTGTTACTCTTCATTGTTTTCTCTTTGGTTTTGCATAGAGATATTTGGCATAAAACCTTGGTGAAAAGCTTTTTATCTCTTAACATGCTCATCTGCCGCTAGGGATAGAAAACCTTAGGAAATCCTAAAAAACATACTTTCTTTTGGAGAGATTTCAAAGAATATAAAATTAAGGCATTGTAGGCCTACTAACATGAAAAACTTTTTCATCTCTTGGCGATGGGCATCCTTGCCTTCATTTTACATTTATCCTTTGCATATGAATTAAATCTCTTGTTTTAAGTAGCTAATAGTAGCATTATACCTGAGGATTTTCTCATCTTGCAGTACTATGGACAAGGCCCATCTAAGGCTTGCTTTAGCACTCAAAAAGTCAGTCAAAGACCCAGGTCAAATCTTGGGATAAAAGAATACCAATTGACGCTTTTATTTGACTTTAAGATATCATATTCTAGAGCTTTTCTTTCTTGTAAAAGTTTGTTAGAAATGTTTTTTTACTTAACATTGTATTCCTACTCTTAGTAAGATAAAATGTGTGGATTGTTCCATTGCCTGTTGTTGCCTAAAAGCGAGATAATGTTTGCTTATCCGAGAGATTTTAATATATTTCCCACTTTTGGTGGCGGTGACTTTATCTTGGCACATAGCTAGGGTGTCAACCCACAAGCTAAAAAGCTATTCCTTAGCAAAGTACACCAATATATAAAGGAAAAGGCTTCTGGATGCGAAGTATGCTTGTGGCTTATTCAACATAACTAGATCTCATCCACTCAAGTTTAAAGAGGTAAGTATTTTTTATAATTTATTCCATAGACCAATCACTTGGAAAAATTTCTCTATTCGCATTTCATAATTGAATGTTGTAAATTTTCATGCCTGTATGAATGGGGTTGAAGTTTCTTATACTAGATAATGTCTTTGTTGTATCTTTGTCATATTGATTCCATTGGACAAACATAACTTAATGGAAGTTGTTCAAATGTGTTACCAACTGAAGGCACACCAACTTTCTATGCAACATGATGTGAAAGTATCCTCACATATTTGGTCCATACACTTGCACATCATCCTTCATAACATAATGTTGATGAATGCAAGGAGGTTGAAGCATTTGAATCAATTTACTTGTATCCTTGCTCTTCTCTGTTTCATTCGTTGCTCTGCACAAATTATTGGTCTTTTAATTGCTATAAATGAGGAATCTACCATGGGATGGTGTCTTGATCACATCATCCTTCATATTATATGTAAGATCAAATATGTCCACAAGTTGTATTCCTCCTTTCTATGCCCTGCAGCCAAAAATCATTTAAACCCACAACACAGGTGTCCCACACCACATGGAACAATGAAAATGGGACCCCAACCCACATGGAACAATGTATCTTGCATCAAATCTGTTCATCAGATGGGACTCACTTGGATCAAGGTTATATTCTAAAATCACTTGATCCAAAACTCAGTGGTTCACAATTGACCTTGCTATAAACTAGAAATGAGACAATACTATATAAACTAGAAAATCAACATCTCAGCTACAAATTCTGAATCTATGGCTTTGCTTTCAACAATCATGTTAAGAGCCTAGCTTGATGAAGAGGTAATTGTATTGGAAATGATAAAAATCTCAATAGTTATCTAAAGATGTAATTAACGACATGTTAAGAGCCTAGCGACTATGCATGTATGTAATGTTTGTGGGATGAGAATGTTTTTCCATAACAATCTTAAATCATGTTTAGAGATATCAAAGATTCATAACATCCTTATTCTCTTGAGGAATTGAAAGTGCTTACAGAAGATGCAGTTGAGGTGAATGATGAGCAAAGGATGGACAGGTGAATTTCTCACAAACATTACAGTGGGCCCCACCTAGGCAGGAAGTTCCTACAAAAGGGCATCCGACAATATTTCTACCCTCCAATATGCGACTATTACACAGAAAATATATGCATATTTTTTATATTTTTTTCACTTGAATTGGATCTCTCTTTCATGGGTTAGTGGTTGAAGCTTATAAAAATTATCCTACTATTTGAAAGTTTTGTTTTTATTTTTCTTGGTTTTTCTATTTTTTGTGTTTACAGATTCATGAGATTGTATATACTTTGGAAGTATGTATTGGATTGGTGAGGAACCAAGGAATGGAATGGAAAAGGACTGAATATCTTTCATAGAAAATGACATTTTTTAGTTTCACCTTGGCTTTAAATTCATTTGAAAACTTCATTTGCTCGGCGTCCCATCCGAAAAAGGATTGAATATCTTTCTAGCTGTGTGTTTATTTTTCTATACAGGTCATTGGTAAGATTCATGCCAGTTGGTTTTCTTGTGCCATAACTGATTCCTTTTGGCAGCTAAACAGTAACTTCTCCTATTGCTTCTCAGCATAGGTTAGTTTATAACTCAATGCAACTCTTGTTCTTTCCATTTTTCTTTACAATTCTATGGCTAAGAACACCCTTTACCACTGGGAGTGTTGCAGGTGAGTTCTCTTTCCTCATTAGTGGAATACTAACTGCAATTTGATTTCATAGTGCTTCCAATCATTTGCTTATTGTCTATCCATTTATTACATCAGTTGTTGTTATTTTGTCCTCTTTCTATCCTTAAAAAAAAAAAAGTCCTCTTTTTCTTTCTTTATATATTTCTTTTTTTCCTCGGTTCACATTGTTCTGTCTTCTGCCCTTTGTGCAAACTTATGTGGCTGATATGTTTTCATTCTGGGATGTAGCGAAGCAAATAAAATTTACAAAATATGCAATGTGATAGGTAGACCCAGTCAGGATTCTTGGGCTGAAGGCCTGCAACTTGCAAATGCAATCAAGTACCAATTCCCAGAGGTTGGACTTTATTTTATTCTTCAAATTCGCAGCTACAATTGGCTGTAATATGCTACTGACCCATTTTATATCCTACAGGGAGAATCTCATGTTTTGTTGTCATCATGTGCCCAAGCAATGGACCAGCTTGAATAGTCTTAAACTGTTTCCTAATTAGCACATGTTGTTCTCAATGGTTGTTGCTTGCCACAATGAAGTGGTCAATAATTTGCTGTCAATAAATCACTTCTAAATCACTTCGCCAGCATTATATCCATCCCTGGAATATGGTTTTCTTGATTGTAACTAAATAAAGGAAAGTTTATTGAAGTTCATTAGGACTGCCATGTCAATGCAATACATGTGTATGTTATACATGTACACTTGCATAGTGTTTTGTACACGGTTGATTCTCTTTACATAGTAGGTTTACTTTGTGGTTTGTAACACTCACTTGTATTTTCCGTTAACATCCAATGAAGTTCTTTTGAAGTTAGAGAATTAAATGTTGCTGATTTAATATTGCAGTATGCAAGTGTCCAGCTTTCTAGTGCTCATATCATCGCACAAGAAAGAGGCAATCAACCTCGTCTCGGTAAGTATACCGGTTGAGTAGTTTTCTCTCTGCTGACAATGGCTTGGACTTTTAAGTAGGATTTGAATGCTTGATTTCCAAATGGATGCACCTTATCCACCAAAAAAAAAGAAAGAGAAAAGATAACTAGTTGTGCTTATTCCTGCATAATCTGTGGATATGTCATATGTATAGTCACTTTGCTCATGGGACCCCAGCAAGAGGCCAACGGCTGTAGAGGCCCTCCAACATTCAATTGTGTGGTATGCTATCAAGTCATCAGTTGTCAAATATTGGTAGAGTGGTTCTCTTTCTCTTTGTATGTTTTCTTGAAAAAATCTTGGCTGCAGGTTGGACATGAGATGCAGGTAGCATTCTGCCTCATCCAGAAGTATGTTGATATGCAATCTATTGGAACTAAATTACAGATAATATCTGCATTTTCTGTTGAGCATGTGAAAGGTTATATTTATATTGAAGCTGATGGGGAACATGATGTCGTTGAGGTATTTTCTTGCAAATGTAGAGCACTTTCATTTCTTCTTTTTCCCTTTTTACATGCTTTCCAGACTAATTAGGAATGGAACCAATTTTCAAAACAGGTATGAAAGGGCTTTGTAGTATATATTCTAGTAGAGTGGTGCTGGTTCCCAAAAATGAAGTTCTCTATCTGCTTTCTCTTCAAGTCAAATCAAGTGAAGTTTCTAATGGCACATGGGTCCGCGTGAAGTATGGGAAATACAAAGGGGACCTTGCACAGGTATGAGGTGTCTTTTCTTGAGATGAGAATTAGCTGGCTTTCTACTGGTTTTAGAAGTTCTCTTTTATCTATACATCTTTCTGTAGGTTGTGGCTGTCGATGATGCACGGAAGAGGCCACCGTAAAGCTGATTCCAAGGATCGATCTCCAAGCCATGGCACAAAAATATGTATGTAATTTCTTTCTTCCAGAAAATTTATGTGGCAGTGATTTTGGAATTGTGAAGCAACTACTGTTGGTTGCATGCTATTGTTTTCTAACCAACATTCTGTTGTGACTTTTGTTTAGCTCTGATCAAATTTTTTTTTTTTCTGGTGTGAATAAACATTCATATTTCCAACTACCATTATCAGTGTATATGCTTCCTTTAGCCATTTGATTTGTTCACTAGTTTGCATTTAGTTCCTGCTATGTTTCTGCTTATGACATTATTGCTTGTTTTGTGGAATGATTTATATATTTCTAAAATGGATCAAAGAACTTGGTGTTTTCGCCATTCATTTGCACAAGCTTTATCACTATTTATGGTAGGCTTGATTCTCTGTTACAATTCTGTATTTCTGTATGTGAAATTTTATTTATTTGTCTTTGGTATTAAGGGAATTTGGAGTGGAATGATTACTGGGATTGCTCTACAGACCCTCATCCTTGTAGTAATCACGTGGCGTACTGACCGGGAGAAAGAGGCAAGTGTATATTGCAACACATTTCTATATGCTTTGTTAGTCATCTTTCTTCTTAATGATTTATCAGCATAGCTAGACGTTAATGAAATTGACTTGAGGAAATGCATTCCCATGCAGCAGGTAGAATTATCCAAAGAAAGGCTTTTAATTTGGGGAGGTTCTTTTGATGTCCCTGCAATTGGAAGTGGTTAGGTTTCTTTCTCTTTGCAACCATTTATATGTATATATGCATGTATGCATGTTTGTATCTATGTATATTAACTTAGCATAGTGCACAATGCGCTGATGGATCCATCCAACTCTGCACAACCATTAAACAATTGAAAATTCATGGGATGATGAAGGCTGCCCAAAGTCCTTGTTTGAGCTCTGTACATTTGTTATTGTGGCCACACTTGCAATGTTGAGGAAGTCAGGGATCTGCTCCCAGCTTACATTTAGAAAGAAGAAATACATACGCATGTGTGTGTATGCATGTGTGTATGTAGATGAAAATCCTGTCATCCTCCTATGTTTAGAATGCATGCATGCGCGCGCGCGCGCGTGTGTGTGTCTTTGCATTTTCTTGTACATATGGGTGGGTGTGCGTGCCTGCTTCTAACTTTAATTGTCTTTAATGAATGACAGAACTGGGCGAGCAGCAATAGGACCTCTGAACCTCTATCGGGAGGGCAATGACTGACTCTAATTCAGGTGAGCAAGGTCATGGGTCCAATCTTCCTGTCAAATGCCTAAGCTACATGTCATTTTATTCAATTCCTTATACATTTTGAAAAATAGTATTTTATAGATCAGATTTTTCCAAAGCTTTAACTAGATATACATATCATTTTCTGTCTTAAGAACTCCTTTTCTGAGGGCTGAAACTTTCATATTGAGTCCTCTTACTTTTCATCTGTAAGTGGTGAAAATCTGTTCTTTCTTAAACAGTAATGAGGGGTATTATTCATTTGATTTAGATACAAATGCTGCAACAAAAACACAAGTATGAAATCACATATACTACAAAAATACAGGGTTTTCAATTGAATTATATATAATAAAAAAATATTATTGATCATCTAATCTGGAAATCTTGGGAACGTTATCCATGTATGGTGGATTCCTTCGTATCTGTAGTCTAGATGACCATGTAGGGATTTGCCTCATGATAATAAGGCAAGAAGAATTCTCATTGCTCCTGTTTCTATCATTTCTATATTTTCTTTCTTTCTTGATTTTTGTAGGCATGTTTTTTGGTTTTCTAATAAAGTTGCTTTCTTTTATGCACGACTCCAATAATAACTTTGTGCTCGAGTTGGACTTTTCGCCCTTCACTGATTCTCCTTTCCTCAGCCTACTCTGTCAAAATCCATTGGCAATGGTGTAGAGTTCCTAAATCAGCACATTTCTTTGAAAACGTTTCATGACAAAGAGAGCTTGTGTTGTTTGTGTTGTTTTCTATGACATATATACAAGGAATAGATTATAAATTGGTAAAATGGGAGCCTTCATATCAAGATTGACACTCTCTTTATTCATTTGCTAGCCTTTTTATTATGTTTTCATGGTTTTTTTTTTTTTTTTTTTTTTTTTTTGTGTGTGTGTGTGTGTGTGTGTGTGTGTGTGTGTGTGTCTTAACTCTCTCTTAGTATTGGAAAAAAAATGCATAGGAGTTGTTTGTTAAAACCTCAAAGAAATGTGATTTTGTGGAGAATGGTATGCTTTTAGTTTGGTTCTACTCGCTCTCTCTCTAACTTCTTGAAATGCGGAAAAAGCAATGGATGATGATCTGTCTTGGTTGAATGGTTTGAGCCATGAAACCAATGAATGATGTTCAGGAACCCATAAATAGTTGGTTATGGACACTGATTCTGTTTTTTCCTCTGTATTGGGCAGGAATACTTTCTTGCTAATGTTTTAGAGGCAAGATCTTGACTTTCTGTGTCCCAACCATTGCAATAATTTGGTGAATTTCTACATAGGAGATAAATTACAATTGTTATTTCTAGCTGACTCCAATTCTAACATGTTTCCAAGTTCAAATGATTGCATTTATTTCATAATCTTGGAATTAGTTTCTAATACAAGGTGACTGTCCAAACAGAAGACATGCAGTTGGCGCGAGCTGCATTTTTGCATTGGCACATGACTATCGGCATTGATTGCATTGGCACATGATTATATTAGAGACATGTTCTCAGTTGGTGCAGTTTTTTCTCCAACAAACAATTTTTGGTGATTAGCTGTTGCCATCTGGAACAACGTCATATACTTCTGAAATTTGACCTTTGCTATTATGTTTTTTTTACCGATTCAGGCAGTAGCATTGGGCTTCCAACTCATGGCAGCAAGCTTTAATCTTCCAGGCTTTGGAGCTTTATATCTATTTGTTGGTGGGATGCTACTGTGAGTAATAACACCCTAGCCTGGAGATTTGATGATCTTGAAGATGAACACAGAACTAGAATAAGCTTTTAGAATAATCTTCCATGGCAAAATGAGCTTTAATCTTCCAGGTTCGATCGATTGGGGTTTTATTTGTTATTGATTTACTTTTGGTCATAGCCTGATGGAAATTTTCAGAAATAGGTACTAGGTAAGTTTCTTAGTTATTGTTCCATTTTCTATTTTTTAGTTCCTGGTAGGATTTTTTTCTAGTGATTGTTGTCTTGTGTTTTGCACTTGAATGTCTTTTTGTTCTTCAACTTCAGAAACTATCATCAATATTCCAGTGTTTTTTTTTTTTTTTTTTTGTAAGCATGGGGTCTTGATAGAATGAAGGAGGTTTTGTGTTGGGCTGATCTATATATTGTTTTTTTTTTCTATATGTAATCATCTATTTTTTTTTTTCTCTCTTGATTTTCCATTTGTTATTGATGTAATGAAGACTAAATATGTTTACATGATTTAATTATTTCTTTTAACTTTTAGCTTAGAAATACATATTGCAGCAGCAATGGGCGGTCGACTATTGTGAAGAAGAAGAAGTTTAAAAATAAAAAGAAGTAGAAAGGGAAGGAGAAATCTAATTGGTAATCTCTCTCTCCCTGATCTAAATATCAGACTCGAGCTCAGGCTTAAGTTGGACCTTGTACGAGAATTCTAATTTGGGCTTTGCACTATTTTGTGTGACGGTATGTAAGTGGGTTTGGGCTTGGAATAGAAAAAGCTGGTTAAGCTCACCGTAACCCGGATGTTAACAGCCTAACAACTATTGACACTGGCAGATTTAGATGGTAGCACTTAGTAGTTGCATACGTGGCATATGCGTAAGTCCAATTAAACTTTTAAAATCATGTCTTTCGTATAAACACGTCAAAAAAAAAAGGAATTACTAATTATTTTTTAAAATTATGTCACCATTGGATTGGCCTACTTATATTTGGCGGTTCACAGTGAAAAAATATATAATGTTCAACAAAATTCAGTCCACAAATCAGAGGTTAGGATTGTTCAACTGTGCTGATATTCTGCTCGTACGCTTGCGTAAGAAATGCAAGTCCTCATGGAAACTGTGTTTTATCTCGAACACCTTAAAAATGTGAATTCATGATATGAACATTAGTTTTGTTTAGGTTCCCAGATAAGCAAATTGAATCATGGATTCTCTCGCAAATGAAGGTGTTCTTAGATCTTTTCTTTGTGCAAGGACTAATCCATTGCCTTGATGGATTGTCCCACACTCTATGCCTTTGTTTTAATAAATTTTAGTTGTGATTTGCCAAGAGGAAATTGTAATTTCTCTTGCATGTTTGATTGTGCATTATATTGGGTAAATTATGGCAGATGTTTCTATTTCCAATCTCTAAAAAATAAAAGAAAAAGGAAAAAAGAAATGGCAGATGTTTGCTTGTTTGTAGTGCAATAATGTTTTAATGTTGGTCCACATTTCATTGTATGGAATCCCCACATAGCCCCCATTCAAACTTTAGAAGATTTGTCATCCTTGCACAAGTTCGGATCATTTTGATGTTTTAGGCAGATGTTTGCTTATTTGTAGTGCAATAATGTTTACTTTCATTGGTTTCTTTACACTTTCTTTCTGATTGATTTATTCTATTTAAATGTTAGAGCATTGAAATTGAATCTATTTCTCGTCAATGTTTATAGCAATGTACGTTACATGTCATTGCAATGCAACGTACATTGCGCGTCGGTCGTGGTTCCTCAAAACACTACATCGCGTTGGTGGCCGAGTTATGGTCATTAACCGGTTGCGAGTGGTCCATACCTTGGACTTCATTGCAAGACTCAGATTCTTTCATTGTATATATATTTTAAATCTTGGGGAGGGATTAGCCTAAAGAATCCATTGTTTTCTTTTTTCACTTGTTTTGTTTACTGAAATGGTCCTCTCTGCATTTTTAAAGCGGTGAAGGATTGGGTGTTATTGAGAGAGAAAAAAAAGGTGATTCTGCAACGTACTGGAACTAGATCTGTTTGGTTCCCCATTTGCAGCAAATGGCATCAGCTAGTGTGGTGCCTGTGACTGGATTGAGAAAATATTACGAAGAATGTAGGTAATGCATCCAGACAATGGTCAATTGTTGCAAGTACCTTATTAGCAACGGAGAAGAATGGTCACCTTAATCATTTTCTTCAGTTAGACGGGCATAAGTTTCTCAACCAATGGCTCCAAGTGCAGTGGTGGCACAAGTGACAGTTCTGTGGAAGAATTAATCAGTGCAGTGCTAGGAGCACTTGAGAAGCTACTTAGATGAGAGCTTAACTACTTCAGGAATTGTGGAAACTGTCAAACATCTCCTTGGCAATAGGAGCTTGAAAGTCCAGGAGAGGGCAAGAACTTTGTTTGATAGATGGATTTGTTTTTATTTTTTTATGTATATTGAAGACCATTTTCAATTTATTGTAATAAATAAAAAAAAAATTTATTGTCTAGTAATATAAATTTTGTTTCATATTCAGTTTTATTTGTATTGCATCATTTTTATGTTTCAAATATTAAAAAATACAGGTTTCAATTGAATTATATATAATAAAAAAAATTATTGGCAGGCTAGGGCCTCTCAAATCCATACACAGGCCTTTAGCGGCGCTTGTGAAGAACGCGGCGCTTTTTCGATGTCAAGAACGATTTTTAGCGGCGCTCGGATTAAACTTTCGCGGCGCTTATTCGCGTCGCAAAAAAAAATAATAGTTAGCAGCGCTTGTCTGGCGCCGCTACTACTTTTAGCTACATACCCATTACGCGGCGCTTGACTAGCGCCGCTGAGATATACACCGGCGCTCTTTTATCGGCGCTTTCAAGCGCCGCTAATATCCCAATTGTTGTAGTGATTCCGTTTACATTTTGAATCAATTTTCACTTGTTGTACCTTTTCTTCGTTTTCAGGTATGATGCAACCATCGAGGGTAGTCACAGGCTTGAGTGGCAATGGACCAACATACATATTTCTAGCGATAGAGGCTATGGCTGATGGAGGAGTTGCTTCTGATCTTCCACGAGATCTTGCATTGAAGCTAGCTTCCCAAACAGTTCTGGGAGCAGCTGCTATAGCTATCAATTCAGGAAAGCACCCAGGACAACTCAAAGATGATGTTGCATCACCTGCAGGAACTACCATTGCTGGTGTTCGTGAGTTGGAGAACAGCGGATTTCGTGGAACTTTGATGAATGCAGTCATTGCTGCTGCCAATCGGAGTCGAGAGCTTTCAGAGAGGTAGTTCTGATATAAACATCTTCCATTTTCTCCATTGCAGATGCGTTCACATGATTTAATTGCATGTTCTAGAAGCTGAAGGAATTGATTTTTTTATTATGATACCACACAGATATGGATATTCGAAAGTTCACTTTATATTGTGGCTTGTCGGTTTGATGCTTGTGATGCTATATGTGGCACTTTAAACCGTAGAAATGTTGTGGTCATGTTTGGAGGTGGGCGTTAGTTCCATAACTCTCTGCTCCTCCATGTGATATGAATGTTTTAGTTCATACATTATAGAAAGGACAGGACTGCAGTTATAGTTGACCACATTTTCGAAATGGTGGTCAGTCATTCACAAGAGTTGTACATGTGCGGCATCCCATTGTATTAAAATCTTGGCCCCACTGTGGATGGAGCATTCCACAAAAGTTATACTGATCGAACCATCCCTAACCATCCGATTAGTGACTATCAAGTGGATGGTTAAAAATAAAATGGTGAACTGTCCCAATTCAGCAGTCTAAATTGCTTAGTTAAGATAGTCAATTTTCTGGCTATGCTCCATACACATTGGGGCCGATGGATTGGAAAGTCTGGATTTTCATGTACGCATATGATTTTTATGGTGGATGAGTCACCACCTGAATCTAGCCCTCCACTGCATGAGATTTCAAGCTTTGACAAAGTGGGAGCAGCTCTAGATGAAAAATGGTGATATTATCAATCATAAAGCAGAGTATTGATGAGTTACTCTGTAGTTGAGGTTTTTGTGCAGTGTTGCTGCTACTGCTTTACTAAGTAGTATCATACTCACTGCTTGCGCTGTTGGCCCATCCAAACTTTATACTTGAAATGCAAACAAGAAAGATAAGGCAGCTAGATAGAAAGATTTCACAGTTTATTCAGCTCCGTATGCCAAAATGCTAGAATTATGAAAATAGCAAATATTCATTCTGATCCTATTAATCTTCAGAGAAGTTATATTATGCTTGAGTCAATAACTCGTACGCCCTTTTTTTCCTATTGACGCTCCAGTTTTGTTATCTCTTTGAAAACATGTCCTTTAGAATTTTCTGTGCAAAGAGGTTACAATCCATGCCACTGTAACTTGCAGGTGACGGCAAATCTGTTAAACAATCACATCATCAATTACCGCTGTGATCCTTCCGAGAAATGGCTTGTTTTGATTGGCATTGCTCCTGGTGCACCTGAGGTATATCTGTGAAGAATGTGTTATTTATGTATTCCTGTTGAGAATGCTGTAGGAGGAAAAGATTTCTCTCTCAGTTGTTCTTTGTATTTGTTCTTACAATCTAATATCCATTCCATTCAGGAAAGTTTGTATTTGTTCTTTTATGTTGCTCTTTGTGATCTGTAAGCTATGCTGTTGAAGTGGCACTTATGATTATTCTGTGGAATATTTGTATGTCCAGAGGCCACAACTTGTTAAGGGGAACATGCAACTGTTTTCCGTAGACCAGCAACGTAGTCAAGCTTTAGAAGCACATGCTGCAGCCTTTGCAACGTTTAAAGTGAGTTTCACAAATATCCCTTTACATCTAAAAATATACATCTGAACAACCTCTTTCACTTGGTTCACGATTACTACAGGCTCGCTCGCTATTATGTACTTTTAATATTATCACTTGTACCCATGCAGGTTGCTGGAAATGAGAATCCTTCTACTCTTATTTGCTTCGCATCAAAGACCATGAATGCCGGTCAAATTATTTCGAAGTTGCATGTCATCGAACTTGGTGCTCAGCCAGGTCATTGCGTATTTCAGAAACAAAGATGATGAGAGTATTAGCGTGTTGAAAGTACCTAGCTGGTAAACAGCAAATGACGAGAGTATTAGTGTGTTGGAAGTACCTAGCTGGTGCATGAAGGCAATATGACGTTAGAAGATTTCCTCACCCCAACTGAGATGAAAGATGGACTCACAAACCTTGCTAGAGTCGAAGAGCTGGTTCCTGTTATTTATTTATTTATATTAAAAACCATTTTCAATTTATTGTAATAAATATTATATTTTTTTTATTGTCTAGTAATATAAATTTTGTTTAATATTCAGTTTTATTTGTATGGCATTATTTTTATGTTTCAAATATTAAAAAAATAGGTTTCGATTGAATTATATATAAAAAAAAATAAATTACTGGCATGCTAGGGCCGGTGAAATTTATACAATGGTTTTGGCGGCGCTTGTGTGAAATTTGGCGGCGCTTTTTTAAGATAAAAAGTGTACGGAAACTATTTTTACCGGCGCTGTGTTTATCTATTGAGTAGGGATCAGATGCTTTTAATTCAAGGAAATAAATGTATGTCATTATTTATGGTTTCAATTAGTTGATCACCAATTCTACATATGGCTCCATAGATCATATCTAGATCCTTAAATTAATTTGCTTGTATTGAGTTAGAATTAATACTAAATACAATAATGTGTGATTATATCGAGTGTCAATTCAACCAATATGATGTTTGGATGCAACAGCTAATTGCATTGCAAAATTAAGTTTAAGCAAAATGGCAAAAAGTATTAGCAATGATTCACAGTATTCACAACCACGAAGTAGTATTCAAATTGCAAATAACTTTGTTTTAGTTCAATTTATGAGTAACCATCAACAGTTCCAATAATCCTATGTCTGCCATGTGAGGTGAATGAACTGTGTAGAATTTATATGGAGATGTGTATTATCATTTCTCTGTATCTTCCATATTATTGTCGTCCAATTTTTAATAACATCATGATATTCTTGCTGAAAAAGGATGAAACGATAGTTATCTGGATATTTTCAAAACATGGCCCTGACCAATATTTCGTTATTTTAATGTGATATTATACCTTTCTAAGGTAAAAACGTTTAGAAGTAAAAATAATACGTCTTACAACTATGTATTTACATTTTCAAATTATTTATTAATTTATAATTGAAGTTTTAATATTTTACTTTCAGCAAAGTTTCCTAAAAATTTTAGGAAAAAAAAAACATCAAAATCTGAACATCTGAAAATCTTTTAAGAAATACTCATATTGAGAAATTGCCATGACCCAGATTTGTCACTAATTTGGAGCTGTATATGGGCTGAACTACGGCAGGTGAAATTGATTTTTTGAGTAGGACCGGTTAAACAGTTAAAATACGAGTTAATTGATGTAGAGCGGGTCGCAGACAATTTCATGGCCAAGATAGATCAGAAGAGGTCCAATCGCAAGCAGAAGTGATCCAGATGGTCAGGACCTTAAATCGGGCGTAGCCCGCAATCCGGAATGAGTTATTCGGCGTATCATATATGATTTTGGGTTAGGACGAGCTACTTTAGCCACCCAACCCCACTATACTGGGTTGTGCATGCCGAATTTGCAAAATATCATCAAATCTACGGTTGAATTTCTGTTTTATTTTCATTTTTATTATTTATAGTAAGTTTTAGTTTGAGTATAACTTTTCATCCGTTGGACTTTATGAGTTGCGCCTAACATGAAAAGCGCTTAGAATAATTAGGAGAACATCATGGTTTGGTCAAATAGGATACTTGTTATTTTTGATTGAAAACCATGCGCACTGGTAGACATCATGACCATCTATAAATAGTAAATTTACTATTTATAGTAAGTCACGATTTATAAGAGTTTTGGCTGTAGTTTGATTCTGAAACCTGTCCCGTGACTTACTATCCCTATTTAAATGGTTGTGAACTCGTTTATTTCATTCATCAATTAAATTATTAATTTTTTAGAATTTATTTTCTATTTCTCTTACCTTTTCATCATAGATTCGAGAAGTCCCTGCGAGGAAATCCAGATAACCTCCTTGGATTTAGAGTAGTTATCTTTGATGAACACGGTGATCGACCTCATCACGTTCATCCTTGCGTCATGGACCCAAGGCCGGCTGGTTGACAGCCTTAGTTATTATGTTCCATGTGAGTCCATTAGGTGCCACGCACCCAGTCTAACCACAATCAAGCACGTGCGCGTCATGTGCGCTCACACCAACACATGGCTCTTTTTTATCAACTGCATGTCGTTGCCGGGACAAGGTGTCACCTAGACCCCAACCGCGTCCGTTGCAGATATTATGGGCATAAGCACCTCCGCACGTGAGATGAGCTGATCACCGCACGTTAAGGAACTCAGTACGTTGCTGCTAGTCACGTGGAGGAGGAATAGGTGCGGCCCTTACCGTGTGTGGCCAACCTTGTTATATGTATTTTATATCCACACAGGCCATCGGTTGTTCCATATCATTTTAAGTCATGAGCTCAAACGGATGAACAGATGGATATAAAATATATACATTAAGGTGGGCCTCACGGTAAGGGCGACACCGTCCTGGGTGAGCCTGGGGTCGCACCTTAACGCTTCCGTTTCCTGCGCAGAACGCAGATTTGGAGCTACCCCGCCTGTTCCGAGATCCACAAAGACTGGGGCTCTGAGGGGCCAACATGATGATGGGTTTTATCCACACCGTGTGTGCATTTTTTCCTATCATTTTAAGTCATGAGCACCAAAAATGAGGCAGATTCAAAGCTCAAGTGAAACACACCACAGGAAACAATAGTGCTAATGACTCTCACCACTTAAACCTTTTTAGGGCCCACAGTGATGTTTATTTTCTATCCAATCTATTCATAGGATCAGATAGATCTGGATGCAGTGAAAACACAAGTACTCAACTTGATCTAAAACTTTTGTGGCCCACGAAGTTTCCAATGGTAGGAGTTTATTCCTCCTAATGTGGTTGATTTGAGCCTTGGATTTGTCTCATTTTGAGTTTGATGCAATAAAATGACATGGAAAAAATGGATGAAGGGTATGGATAAAACCCATACATCACAGTGGCCCCTAACAGCTCCAGCCTGTGTTGAGATCGGGACTGGCGGGGTGTCACCCAATCCGCATCAGAAAAAGATTTTTTTTTTTTTTTACCGCACGCACACACACTCAACACCTAGTGGAATTTCAGCACCTATGATACTCGAACCCTTGACCCGGTGTTCAAACTCCTGAGAGTCAACCACTGGAGCAAGCGTAAGGAGAAGAAGATTTCGTCTGCTAAACTTTCACAGTTACGCGCGGGGAGTTCAACACGTTGATCGCACATTCGCACCATCCGTAATGGCCCCAGTTCAAAAATCGGACGACGCTGACTATCCCGATGTGTGTCTCTAAAATGGACGGTGAAGATTGGAGAGGTGTGTCGATGTAGAGCAGGTATGTGAGATCCAGTCAGTGCACCATCCATCTCTCTGTACACTCATCAGGTGGGCCAAACATTGTCGTTGAATACGCCACATCAGTGATTTTCTTCCCAACCCTCCCCATCTTCAGCTTTCGGATACGACGTGTGGATTGAGCTGATTTACGAGCCAGGGAATGTTCACAGATGACTCGGCCTAATTTTGGGCGTGATATTGTACGCGTGCGAGGGCGGGCAGGTACATGTGTCACGATTCACCTTCCCAGACCTTTTCACATGCATGCCTGGTTCTATTTGATTCATGAGCACCCCCTCATGACCTATCCATCTTATGAGTGGCTCAAGTTACAAAACTAGCCTCGATGCAAAAATACTTTGATCAATTACAAGGCATCTTCATGGGATTTCGACAAAAAATATGTGGAAAAAAAAAAATATGAAGCCGAATTCAAAGACGAATTCTTTTTATGGAGTGAAGATTGATGCATCCTTTGTTATATTAAAAAGTTGGTACACCAAAAATCATTATATGATATTAAAATTTTTATTTTATATGTAGTAATCTTTTCGTATAATAGGGTATTTTAAAATTGTTTTTCCCATACAAGTTTTGCATTTGTGAGATGAGTGATTCCTTTCTTGTTAGTAAGTGAGTCTCCGACCTATATTTTGTTGGGTGAGTGATTAATTTCCTGCCATTAGATGAATGAGTCCTCTGCTATTTCTTGCCGGGTGAGTGATTCTCTAATTTCTTATGTAAATGAATTTTCAAATTATCTCATTTTCTTTTTTTCATTACGCTTATATACTCTTAATTTAAATTATAGCAATAAATTTCTTTTTTCCTTATTTTTATTGTATTTCTTGAAATTCTACATCAAGTGGTCATCTTCACACAACGACTCACCTTGACCGAGTCACTGTGAGTTGTGTTGAGTCGACCAAGTAATTGAGTAGGCTAAGAAATCTTTCCCAATTAGGGAAAAGTCCCTACCATAAACTAATTCCCTAAATGCTGGCTTGAAATCCTGAAACCTTCCTCGGCCAGACTGATGGATTCCTGAAGATACTTGGAACTTGAACACATCTGGGTTTGGGTGTTGAAGAACTGGACAAACTCAAAAAGGACTTGGGCCTGACAAGACCTAAACCCAATTAGCCTAATATACGAATGCTATAGGATTCAATCTAAAACCATTTCGGTCTGGCCTTGGCAAGACCTAAACCCAGTTAGCCTGATACAAATGCTACAGGATCCAATCTAAACCCAACTTGTTAACAGACCTTATTTGGACTTTTGGGCATCCACTTCGCCTGACTTCTGAGACATGCTTTCTGCAGTCGAAATCACCTGATGAGCAGCAAGCAAGCGTGCCTTTAGTATTTGTGAGTCTGATATATATTGCGGCCAGAGGAACTATATATAGCTACGACACAAATAAGCTGTTCCCACTATATACATGACACGTAATGCAAATCTGAACCACTCAATAAAAATAAATTTAAAAAATTCAATTAATTGGACAAATCTTGTACTAATGGCCATCTTTTTGTTGAATTTGCACCTTTTCTAAGTTTTCAAATTTACACTCCAATAGCTGTCCACCATTGACCAGTTAAGATCATATTTTCGGTGCATGTTTTTGGGCAACAATCCAACCAAAGCGTGTCCCAGTATTTGACGGATTTGAGACACAGCATCTTGAACAGTGTTACAACTCACCTGTATCTAAGCTACGGCGCATTTAGCAGCGAGAAAGGGGAAAAAAAAAAAAAAGCTCCAGGAGAATAAGGTGGCATGCGTGCATCCGAAGAATCAAAATTGTGCACCCATTGCGAATGGTGGATAATAATAATCCGAAAACTGCAATGAAGATATAGATGATCAAACTGTACGATTGATTGCCATCATATGGACGGTGAAAATGAATATAACATGCCTGACTAAATGAACTGCGAAGATGAATATGAAGGGCTCGTATTTAATGTACAAATGTCCACTGATAGGAGTTAGGAATGTCCAATCCATCCGACATTGGATGTACACTGTAGATGCAATAGAGGGTGGCAACATGTTGCTTCTGCACTCGTCTATCTGTATGCTTACTAGACTTTCTAAGCATAAATATGAAGCAAGTTCGTGGAAGTGATGTAGAACGTGTCACAGATACGTTCCTAGCATGGTTGGGCCAAAAGAAGATGAACTGTAAATTGATCATAACTTCTGATCTGGGTATCGTTACGGGGCACACAACATATCAATCTTTACTGAAATAGGTCATCCGAGGTGAACCGACCCACTTTGTGAGTCGCTTCTGTTCGTTTCGTTAGAAAACGCGCGCTTTCAGCTCAAAAACGAATTTTTAGAAAAATTTTACTATTTTTAATAATTCCAAAATTTTAAATATTTTTAGAGTTTTAGATTTTCTTTCCTTTTAGAAATAACTTTTAGTTATACTAGGACTCTTCTAGAGAAAGTTTATTTGCAATTTTTATTTTTAGAAATTAAGCCTTAGAAGAGTTTTATTAGAATTAGGATTTTTATTAGAGTTAGAATTTTGCTATTTTTGGTAATTACGAATTTTAGTTTATTTTTTTCTTTATTAATAGTGTAAGGAGACTAAGTAGAGAATTATCAATCATTCA
This sequence comes from Magnolia changhungtana, assembly GCA_030180095.1. Taxonomy (NCBI): domain Eukaryota; kingdom Viridiplantae; phylum Streptophyta; class Magnoliopsida; order Magnoliales; family Magnoliaceae; genus Magnolia; species Magnolia changhungtana. The sequence goes on from JASAUF010000667.1 coordinate 3,744,540, forward strand.
TTAATTAATTTCGAATTTATTAGAATTTATTCTTATTTTCTGCTTTCTTTCCTCGTGGATTCGAGAAGTCTCTGTGAGGAGTGCAGAGAAGTTCCATGGATTCGGAATAGTTATCCTTTTGAGGAAGACGGTGGTTTACTGATGTAGAGCGGGTCGCGGACAATTACATGGCAAAGATGGATCAGAAAAGGCCCAGTCGGCGAAAGAAGTGATCTGGACCATCAGACCTTAAATCAGGCGTATCTCACAATCCGGGATGAGTTAGCCGACGAAAAATATATGATTTTGGGGTAGAACGAGCTACTTTAGCCAACCAACCTAGCTATGCTGGGTTGCGACACTCAGAATTGCGAGAAACCCCTGATTTGATGGTCGTTTCCCTGTTTCAATTTCGTTTTTACTATAAATAGTAAGTTTTAGTTTGTTTATAACTCTTCATCCGTCGGGCTTTAGGAGTTGCGTCCAACGTGAAAAGAGCTTAGAATAATTAGGGGAACGGTTTGGTGAAGCCAAATAGGACACTTACTATTTTTGGCCGAAAACCTTGCGCACTAGTAGACATCACGACCGTCTATAAATAGTAAGTTTACTATTTATAGTAAGTCGCGAATTTTAGGAGTTTTAGTTGTAGTTTGATTCTGATTTCTTTTCCATTGCTTAGTACCCTTATTTAAAGGGTTGTGAACTCGTTTTTATTGATTCATTAATCTATTTCGAATTTATTTAGAATTTATTTCTATTTTCTGCTCTCTTTTCTCGTGGATTCGTGAAAGTCTCTGTGAGGAGTCCAGAGAAGTTCCGTGGATTCGGAATAATTATCCTCTTGAGGAAGACGGTGCTCGACCTCACGTCCTCCCCTGACGCAGTCTCCTCCACTTCAAAAGAACTCGTCCTCGAGTTATCATTATGCGCTGGCTCATGATACTCAGTCAGGTCCGCGACATTGAAAGTTCGTGAGATCGCCATATCATCTGGAAGATCAACAACATAAGCGTTGTCATTGATCTTTCGGATGATTGGTACCGGTCCAATCTTTTTATTCTTCAACTTGTTGTACGTTCGGTCGGAAATCTTTCTTTTTGTGAGATGGACCATTACTTGGTCGCCCACCTCGAACACTTTTATCGCCGATGCTTGTCCGCTTGCTCCTTGTACTTTTCGTTCGAGGCATGTAGCTTATTCGTACCTCCGCATGAATGCCCATGATTTTGTGCGCCATATGTTCTGCCGCAATGCTCATGCACAGGAGCTTGGGCGGAGGGACCAAGTCTAGTGTATGGCGAGGTACTCGTCCAGTAAATAACTGGAACGGGGATTTTCTGTCGAGCGGTTCACCATGTTGTTGAATGCAAACTCCACTTGAAACGAGGCCAAATCCCACCGCTTTGGTTTTCTCCGAAATACATCGAAGGAGGTTTCCCAACGTGCGATTCACAACCTCGGTTTGGCCGTCGATCTGTGGGTGGTCTGTACGCTTTGAACTGAAGGCGTGTATCGAATCGAGTCCACAAAGTCCGCCAAAAGTGGCTTATGAACTTCGTGTCACGGTCGGAAGTAATAGTCTTGGGAACCCCGTGTAGCCGCACAATTTCTCTGAAGAATAAATTCGCCACGTGTGTTGCATCGAGAGTTTTCTTGCATGGAATAAAGTGCGCCATCTTGGAAAAACGGTCTACTACCACGAACACTGAATCCATGCCGCGTTGTGTTCGTGGGAGACCAAGCACAAAGTCCATAGATAAATCCTCCCAAGGGCCGTCAGGCACTGGTAGAGGTGTAGAGGCCCGTATTATGAGATTGTCCCTTGGAAGTCGACAAATATAACAAAGATTGGACCCTTTCCCACATCACGTACCATTGCGACGGTAATATCGTTCTTCCACAAGAGCTCGCGTCTTGTCTCGCCCAAGGTGTCCACCGAGGCCACCTCCATGTAGCTCTTGGATTATCTGTTCCCTTAGCGAACTCTTTGGGATACATAGTCGATTTCCTTAAAAGGAACCCGTCTTGTATATGTAAGTCACCGGGTGACCTTCCCGACATCTAACCCATGCGTCCTTGAAGTCATCGTCGTCGGCATATATGTCTTTGAGGCGATCGAACCCGACAACTTCATTGCTCATAGTGACTAACAAAGTTGCACGGCGACTCAGCGCATCGGCTACTTTGTTCTGTTGCCCTGACTTATGCTTTAGCACGAATGTGAATTCCTGCAAAAATGAGATCCATCTAGCATGCACACGGTTAATGTTAGCTTGACTATTAATAAACTTGAGGGCTTGATGGTCCGTGTAAAGTATGAATTCCCTTTGAATCAAATAATGTCTCCAGTGTCGCAATGCCTGGACCACCGCGTACAACTCGATCTCATATGTAGACCACTTCTTGCGTGCATCACTAAGTTTCTCACTGTAGAAGGCAACCGGCCTACCTTCTTGAGATAAAACTCCCCCAATCCCGACATATGAGGCATCACATTCGACTTCAAACAGTTTGTCGAAGTTGGGGAGTACAAGAACCGGGGTCGTGGATAATCTGCGCTTGATTTCGTCAAAGCTCTTGTCGGCTTCGTCAGTCCACTGAAACTGTCATTTCTTCATGCAATCTGTTATCGGTGACACAATGCTACTGAAATTTTTCACGAACCGACGATAGAATGTCGCTAGTCCATGGAAACTTCGCACTTCGTGAATATTTTTAGGAACCGGCCATTTCTCGATTGTCTTCACCTTTTCCTCATCCACTCGAATGCCCGTGGATGTAACCACAAAACCCAGAAACAATAGGCTATCAGTCATGAAGCTACACTTTTTTAAATTGAGGTACAGTTTATTTTCAGTGAGCACTTGAAGGACCTTCTTGAGGTGCTCCATATGGGTGGTTTCGTCTTGACTGTATATCAAAATATCATCAAAATAAACCACAACGAACCGCCCAATGAAAGGTTTCAGAACTTGGTTCATCAACCTCATGAATGTGCTAGGCGCATTAGAAAGACCGAAAGGCATGACCATCCATTCGTACAATCCTTCCTTGGTCTTGAAGGCTGTTTTCCACTCATCACCCGGCCGTATTCGAATCTGATGGTAGCCGCTCCTTAAGTCCAATTTAGAGAATATTTTTGCGCCCTCTAGCATATCCAACATATCATCCAACCATGGTATAGGAAACCTGTATTTTATGGTGATCTTGTTGATGGCCCGGCTGTCGACACACATGCGCCAACTGCCATCTTTCTTTGGAGTTAGCAGAGCTGGTACAGCACATGGGCTCATGCTTTCTCGAATGAGACCCTTACGGATCAGTTCCTCTACTTGTCCCTTTGTCTCGCTGACCTTCTTGATCCAACCGATTGTATATGGAGAGGGATGACGCTCTGTTTTCAATTGCAATTTTTTCACCATGATCTTGGATACGATATTCTCGCTGCTCCCACTGTCAATGATCACATCACAAACCTTTCGATTCACCGTACATCTAGTGCGGAAGATGTTATGCCGTTGTGGATGTACTTCTTTTCTTGGCGCATATAATAGTCGCCTCACGATGAGCGACTCGCCATGATCTTGTTGAACCCAACTGAATCATCGTCTCATCCTCGATGGTATGCTCCTCGTTCTTCAATATACGGATCTTCATAAGCGTTATCAGCACCACCATCATTGATGGCGAGGTTTGCTACTTTTTCCGGGGGACAAGCATTTGATAGGTGGCCGGTTGGCACAACGATAGCGATTGTTAATCGGGCCTTGGCCGAGCATAGGGATTCGGGATTCTACTTGGACCAAAGCGGCGGTCGATATGCCCCTTTGAGGTCTAGTACGATCTCGGTTCTCGGGCGTAGGAGGTTGAGTACGAGCTCTACGGGCTCCTTCCCCTTGGGGCATGCGGTTCACGGGGTGGACACCGCCACAGGATCCTGCGGTGAGGATAGGTCCGTGTGTTGGGACGTTCAAGTTGCGCTTCGCCCGAGTAGCCAACTTGATCGCATCATTCATCGTCCAAACGGACCGCATCCGGACCCGATCCCTGGATAGCCATACGTAACCCACCATTGAATCGGGCGACTTCTTTGCGATTCGGTCTCGACTAAATCGTTACGCGCCGCCTTGGCAGCAGTAAAATTCTTCTGCATATTCTCTCACCGACCGACTACCCATGTCTCGCAATTTTGGTATTCTTTGGAATAATACGATCGTAATCGCTAGGGAGGAATCGGGCACGTAGTATTGCTTCATCCATTGCCGCCAGTGCGGATTGGTGCTTTCGTCTGCCTGGTTCGCGCGAGTTGCGATTGTTCCCACCAAGTGAAGCTCCTCCTTTCACTTGTAGGCCACAAGCTTGACCTTCTTTGCTTGGGGATGTCCATATAGTCGAAAAATCGCTCAACTTCGAAAGCCAATCGAGGAAATCCTCGTGTGTAGTTGGCCATTGAAGCTAGGAATATCAACCCGCATCTTAAATTCTCGATCCGTTCGATCTACTCGATCGGCGCCATGTCCGGGGTGTTGAAAAATTATGTCGTCGATCTCCTCCTCCTTTGGAGCCCCGTCCTCGGGCATGACCCTTGGATGCCGCCAGGTACTATCCTGCGATCGGGCCGACATTACGAGTCTCAACGGTGGCGGTGGAGGATTACCACCAGGAACACGGAGTTGCCCTCGGGTTTACGCAAGAGATTCGCTATGCGGTCCATGGAAGCCTGCATGGCCCTTGCATGGCTTGCCGATTCTCTTCTTCTTGACGCTTGGAAAGCTTCCGCCGTTAAAGGAAAATTTCTGGAGCACCGCTTTATGGGATTGTTGCCCAACCCGTCGTTAGAAGCCATCGACCCAGGAGAAACCTCGCTTTGATACCAAAGCGACGCAGGGGAGGACGTGAGGTCGAGCACCGTCTTCCTCAAGAGGATAATTATTAGAATCCACGGAACTTCTCTGGACTCCTCACAGAGACTTTCTCGAATCCACGAGAAAAGAGAGCAGAAAATAGAAATAAATTCTAAATAAATTCGAAATAGATTAATGAATCAATAAAAACGAGTTCACAACCCTTTAAATAAGGGTACTAAGCAATGGAAAAGAAATCAGAATCAAACTACAACTAAAACTCCTAGAATTCGCGACTTACTATAAATAGTAAACTTACTATTTATTGACGGTCGTGATGTCTACTAGTGCGCAAGGTTTTCGGCCAAAAATAGTAAGTGTCCTATTTGGCTTTGCCAAACCATTCCCCCTAATTATTCTAAGCTCTTTTCACGTTGGACGCAACTCCTAAAGCCCGACGGATGAAGAGTTATAATCAAACTAAAACTTACTATTTATAGTAAAAACGAAATTAAAACAGGGAAACGACCATCAAATCAGGGGTTTCTCGCAATTCCGAAACGTCGCAACCAGCATAGCTGGGTTGGTTGGCTAAAGTAGCTCGTTCTACCCCAAAATCATATATTTTTCGTCGGCTAACTCATCCCGGATTGTGAGATACGCCTGATTTAAGGTCTGATGGTCCAGATCACTTCTTTCGCCGACCGGGCCTTTTCTGATCCATCTTTGCCATGTAATTGTCCGCGACCCGCTCTACATCATTTACCTCACATCCATCCCTGTGTCAGTTTGGTATCAGAGAGAGGTTTCTCCTTGGATTGATGGCTTCTAACGACAGGTCAGACAACAATCCCACGGGCAGTGCTCTAGGGAATTTACCTTTAACGGCGACAGCTTTCAAAGTAGCGCAACAAGAGAATCGACAAGCCAAGCAAGGGCTGAAGGCTTCCATCGACCGCATAACGGATCTCTTGGCAGAAAATCTAGGGTGACTCCATGTTCCTGGTGGTAATCCTCCACCACCAATTGCTGGAATTTGTAATTATACTGTTCGTAGGGTGATGCTATCAATGAATCACAGGATGGTTCAAAAATTCAAGATGAAAGTCGATCTTCCTAGTTTTAATGGCCAACTCTACTTCAAGGACTTTTTCAATTGGTTGTTTGAAGTCGAACGTTTCTTCGACTACATGAACATCGTAAAAGAAAAGAAAGTTAATTAAACTCGTGGCCTACAAGTTGACCGACAGAGCTTCAAATTGGTGGGAACAACTTCAAATCGATCGGATGAGACAGATGAAGGCCCCAATCCGCACCTGGCCGTGGATGAAGAAGTTATTGTGCATGCGATTCCTCCCTTGAGATTACGATCAGGTATTATTCCAACAAAACCAAAATTATTATCAAGATAGTCGATCAGTAAAAGGTTATGCAGAAAAATCCTATTATTGGTCCGTGAGAAACGACTTCATCAAAACGGAGTTGCAACAGACCACAGGATTCATCAGTTGCGAACATATGACCTCTATAGGAATGGAAAACTAACTCAAGACTTCTAAAGTGGAAGGACAATATCTCATCACTAAACAAGCATTTGTTAAACAATCTGAAGAAATGAGAAATATATATCCACTAGTTGAAAAGAAAAAATATGTGGAGCCTGTGAATATCCTAGAGGATTTGGAACCAATATTGCAGGAGTTCAAGAGGGTTGTGCTTGATGAACTCCCTAATAAATTACCTCCCATACGAGATATTCAGAATCACATTGATCCCGTCTCATGGGCAAGTCCGCCTAATTACCCACATCATCAGAAAAAATATGAGATCTTGAAGGCAGATGTAAAGGAATTGAACGATATTAGTTAAGTCAAGGAAAGCATGAGTACATGTATTGTGTCAACTCAAGAGCTTAATGCCAAGTACAAAAAAAAAAAAGGCTAATGAACATCGGAGTCAGAAGTTATCTCAGACTCATGTGCCAAGTCTCTTGCGTAACTCGAGGACGAGTTTTTTTCAAGTGGAGGGGTCTGATGTAGAACGTGTCACAGATACGTTCCTAGCATGGTTGGGCCAAAAGAAGATGAGCCATAAATTGACCATAACTTTTGATCCGGGTATTGTTACGGGGCACACAACCTATCAATATTTACTGAAATAGGCCATCCGAGGTGAACTGACCCACAACGTGGGTCGCACCTGTCCGTTTCGTCAGAAAACGTGTGCTTTCAGCTCAAAAACGAATTTTAGAAAAAATTTCTATTTTTAGTAATTTCAATTTTTTAAATATTTTTAGAGTTTTAGATTTTCTTTCCTTTTAGAAATAACTTTTAGTTATACTAGGACTCTTCTAGAGAAAGTTTATTTGCAATTTTTATTTTAAAAAATTAGGCCTTAGAAGAGTTTTATTAAAATTAGGATTTTTATTAGAGTTAGAATTTTGTTATTTTTGGTAATTACGAATTTTAGTTTTTTTTTTCTTTATTAATAGTGTAAGGAGACACATTAGAGAATTATCAATCATTCATTAATCAATTTCGAATTTATTAGAATTTATTCTTATTTTCTACTTTCTTTCCTCGTGGATTCGAGAAGTCTCTGTGAGGAGTGCAAAGAAGCTCCGTGGATTCGAAATAGTTATCCTTTTGAGGAAGACGGTGCTCGACCTCATGTCCTCTTCTGCGTCAGGAAGGCATTGTGAAATAAGCATATTCATAATAAGCTGCGTGTGGAGCCCACTGCTGATCACCCTACCTTGAAGGTTAGATGCCCAAAAAAATAGGCCAATTCAATAATTGTGTGAGCCATCATGTACGTGAGGTTTATGGATATGGTTATCAATTCTTAAATGTGGCTCATCTAATAAATGGAGTGGCCTGAATTTTCAGAGCATTGGAAGCAGGGATGGATGTGATGAGGTCGATCACCATCTTCTTCAGGGATAAGTCCTCCAAATTCACGGAGCTTCTCTGAACTCTTCACAAAGATTCCTCAAATCCATAAGGAAAAATAGGAAAATATAAATAATTCTAATAAATTCAAAATTAGTTTTATTATCATAAAAACGAATTTACTTTAAATAGCGATACTAAATCTAAGAAGAAGTTTCAAAATCAAACTCCATTGGAGGCCATTTATGCCATTAGCCTGAATCTATGCTTTTGACCACATGCAACGCGTCGAGCTGGGCTGCGTTTGGGTCAATATCTACGTTTATGTGTGGATTGAGAGTACACTTGCCTCAATGGTTTTATTCCGTAAGTTTACATGTATTGTCTTTTTTGCTCGAATTTTCAAACTAGAGACGCATCTCTTTGGGTGGTCGCACCAGTTGAGTTTAAACTTAGCGGATCAAAGCCATTTGAAATGGTGTTTTAAGCACTCAATTGTGATCTTTAAATAGACCTTCTCAATTCGGTTTTCTATTCGAAACAAATAGATTTCTCTCTCTGTTCTTCCAAAACAATATTTGGTTCTTGTTTTTCTTGCAACTGAGTTTGTTGTTGAGTCAATTCACTTCGTACTACGTTCTACATGCTAGTTTGAGCTCATGTACGATGAGTGCACCATTATGACCGGATTATATATAGTCATTGTATCATTGATTCCTGTTGCACTTGGGACATGGTCCAAGAAGGGTAAATTTAATTTCAAGTCGAGTGACTCAGTCACACCTTCGATGAAATCAATAAATTCTTCTTGCATCAATTTAATTAATTTTCTATTTGAATTTTTATCTATTGCTTTCAGCATCTATTTCCAACATTCATGAGGCAACTCATGTTCTCGTTAAAGGGAAAACACAAATATTAGCTTAATCCAAAACTTTTGTGATCTCCAATAAGTTTTCATGGTGTGGTCCACTTGAGCTTTGGAAGTGGGTTTTATGTCCTAAAATGAGCTAGTGAAATGGATGGACAAATAAGATGCAACACATTCATCACGGTGGGCCTATAGAGCTTTGGATTCTTGCAGCCTACAAACTGCGGTCCCAAAAACCTTTGCATGCATGCGAGCCACTGGCTTGATGAACATAGCCCATGACGAGGTTGAGTGTAGCGCCAGTCATTTTTGTTCTGGAAAGTACTTTTAAATGGTGGATTTTAACCATCTCTTCTGTTTTGTGCCAGCCCACCTGATAGAAAGCTTTGAGTCCACTTACATTTGCTTGTGAATGGGCACTTGGCAGGGCTCTGTACATGACACAGGGAAGGGCATGTTGAGGTTGAGCACCATCCTAAATCCATGGAACTTCTCTGGATTCCACATAGAGATGTCTCGAATCCATGAGGAAAATAAGAAATAGAATAATTTTATAAATTTATAATAAATTAATTGGTGATTAAAAGGAGCTTATAACATTCTTAAACAATGACGTGAAACTTAGGAAGAAGTTTCCGAATTAAACTACAACAAAAAGTCTTAGAACTCGTGACTTATCATAAATAGTAAACTTACCACACTACAAGAAACTAATGAATTGCCGACCCTTGGGGAACCCTTTGCTGGCGGCTGGTATAACCGGCCGCAAGCAAAGGGTGCATTTAAAACCTAAAAAAAAAAAACCACTCGATTTCTCTCGTTTCACCCTTTCCCTCTCCCCCGCTCATGACGACTCTCTCTCTCTCTCTCTCTCTCTCTCTCTCTCTCTCTCTCTCTCTCTCTCTCTCTCCTCTCCCTCTCCCTCTCCGCTTGATCTCTCTCTCTCCTCTCCCTCTCCACTCGATCTTCGCTCCCTCACTCTCTCTGTCTCTCTCTCCCTCTTTTATTTTCTTCTTTTCTTTGGTTTAGCACATCAAGGAGCATTACGCAACATCGGGTATCTTCTCTCTCTCTCTCTCTCTCTCTCTCTCTCTCTCTCTCTCTCCTTATCTATTCATATCAATTTTAGCATTTCTTTAAACATTTTTTTAGGAACAATCGAATCGGAAGTCCTTGATCAAAATTTTGGTTGTGACGAGTTGATTTTGAAATCCCTAATTGGATTTTGAGATTTCCAATTCCTGATATGGGAATTCTAAAATCATCAATTACTGTAGTTGGGAATCAAAATCCCCAACTGTCGATTTTGGAATCGAAATCCGAAATCTCTAGTTTTCTAATTTCGGGATCAAAATCCGAAATCCCTAATTTTTTGATTTGGGATCAAAATCCGAAATCCCTAAAATTTTGATTTGGGGATCATAAACCGAAATCCCTAAATTTCTGATTTGGGGATCATAATCCAAAATCCCTAAATTTCTGATTTGGGGATCGAAATCCGAAATCCCTAATTTTCTGATTTGGGGATTGAAATCCGAAATCCCTAATGATCTATCCGTTGCATGTAGTGATCTATCCTATTGATATGATTGGGTTCATTTCCATTTTTTCTAATCGTTCATATAATCGGTCCCCTATTTTGATGTTTCAAGCCATTCATCTGATTGGGGCTATGTTTAGTGATATAAGGCCCTCCTCATATGGTATGGGTCATTTTCATCAATCCAAGCACAGTGATATTTGAAGGTTTATCCTCTTTTGTTACCGACCCCCTACGTAGTGATCCACTATGCTGATGATATATTTGGGCGGATTTTAATCGATCCAAACTAATCATATATATATTTAGGGTGATTTGAGTATATTTATATATTTACATACCATTGTCCCTTTGATCAGTTAGAGAAATTCTTTACCCTAAGCTTATATTTGTTTTTTCTTTTGATCAACAGGGTTAGATGGCAAACAAGCATTAGAGGACGCTCTAGCAAGGTTTTAATGATGGGCCTACAGTCACTATCATCACTGTTGTTTTCCTGTGGTGTGTTGACCAGAGATTTGGACATGCATCAATTTTAGAATTATTTTTTACAAATCCCTCACCATGCTTGCTGACTTTGGCTGCCGCAATCAATGAATCGTACAGGTATTGTTCAACAAAGCCTCTTCCAGGAAAGAGGAATGCAATTGTGTAGTACTCAATCAATACCTTAGAAACTGCAGGCCACATTTTTTACAAAGCATAGCACCAAAATTACATTGACCTATTAGTTTTAAGTGAAAGCCTTTTCATACTTCCAAAAGACCCCTAAATTGACCTATTAGTTTTTCTTTATTATTAGTACATTTACATCTACTTGGAGTTGCCTAAACCATAAACCTAATGTTCCTTTTTATATTAAGGCGCATGTCTTTTCAACATTGCTTTTTCATAGAAGATTCTCACCTAAAGATTGATTAAGCAAAATCATATTAAAAAAAGCTAACTAACATTAGTTAAAGCTTTGTTGTCATGCAAATGACATGACCCAAAAAAGTCTTTTTATTTTTTCTTAATTTTCATCAAATACATATACATTACATTCAACTTTAAAAACCAACAAAAATTCGATTTTTTTTTAATAATCTCACGACAAAACGGCGATTCATGTCATACCTAATGACTATGATATATCCTACATGACAAGGTGGGCCACCTCATTAAATCCTCTCACACTTGAATAGTTTTCAATATGAACACTCATCTATCTACACATCCCTAGTAATTCCATAGATCTATGGTTTTAGCTGATTTCCCTCCAATCAGTCTCATTATTTTAATCCACATTGTCTCCCTTTGATTGCCATAATGCCAAAAACTATAGTTAGGTGTGCCCATATCTGCCCTTAATTCATGCAAGCTTGTCGGAGGTGTTGTACATGGAAGGACATGGACCAACCTCATATGATATTTGAAGGCATTGCATGGCCCACCTCACCAGCATCTTCTGTTTTCTAGCCGTTGCTTGATACTCATACATTGGTGTAGATCCCAGTTGCATTTGATTAATGGGGAGGAGTTCTAAGCATGCTTAGCTGTATATGGGATTTCACCAAATTGAGGTCATTTATTTAAGTACAATTTGCCAAATGTTACACATGGTTGTTTTTTTTTTTTTTTTTTTTTTAAATGACTACATGATCTTTGATTGGTCCACTTATGTTGTGGGACCCATTGGTGAATGATGATCACGTGAGTGTGGGGCCCACCTTGATGTGTGAGTTCTATGCAAGCTGTTCATTAGACAGAGCTCTGCATGGATAAGCACATCTCTCATGGGAAGGCAGAGCTCTCGCCTTGATCAATGGAAGGGATTGGAAGCTCCAAGGCATTTGAGAGGAGAAACAAGAGAGCAAAAATCTGGCACCATGCTTGAGACTTTTAGACAACGGGATTTTGAAAATGCCAAAGAATATTTGCTGATTCACTTTGTCTCTTTTGCAGTCACAGCACTAAAAGATCTTTTCAGTTTCCTGAACTTTGTTTTTGGATGATCCAATAGCCTCAATCTTTATTGGGTTTTCCAGTTGAATGTAGACAAGTGCTCATTTTTTATACAAACTTTTGTTAATCTTCCATCTATATGTCATGAATGGGTTTCTAGTTGCCTTGACTCATGGACTATGGCCCATGATATCAACAGTCTTGATAACCATAGACATGAATCACATGTACAATGGGGATATCGTAGTTAGCACTATGAATCACATGAATCACATGTACAATGGGGATGTTGCAAACTAGTCTATTTAAATACTTTTACCTTAGAAAAATATGGAATTCTCTCATTCTACCATGAATTGCTGATTGGGTTTGCATGTCTTTATCTCCATAGCTCTCATCCTTGGAGATGGACTCTATAACTTCATCAAAGTACTGTCTTTCACCATCAGAAGCTTCCATGGTAGATTGATATGGAAGGACCAGGCTATTTATGATTGTCATGTTGGGTACTCTCATCTTACATGTGCATGATGCTGATGCATGCATAATAAGCTTTATGTGGAAGAATGTGAAGGAGGTTAGTTTTATGATCTTGGTATTTTTTCTTACATAGGCATAACAATGTGCAGGTAATTCTTCAACCTGACATGTGGAATGTGACTCCATATGAAAGCTATGGGGGTGATGAATCTTTGTTATAATCTTGCTAAGGGTAATTGTACTTGCTGGCCCAAGTGCCAGCTTGGCACATTCATGCAAATCTAGGCCATTCATTGGATGGGCAAAGTTGGCTACATGCCCTGGCCAAAAGATCGACTTGTCTCCTCATTAGGCAGGCCGTACATGTACAAAAAGGAAAGGCCCTAATGTCTGAGCTGTGTCTCCCCATTGAACTATTGTCACATCTGCTCCTTCCCCTTCAATCATTATGAAAGCTTTTAATGGAGGAATATTCACCTTCTCCCTGAAAATTTTCAGATTTCGAATCAAACCCAATTCACATTTGGTGCATCACATCTTCTTGAGATTGTGTTTGATCTGGTGCTTTTATCATGACAGAATATTATACTCTCTACTGCTGACAGTGATTCTGGGAACTCCATATTCAGGTTTTCAAAGCTAACTGTATAACTGGCTGTAGTCTCTAGACCAGGAAATGGTTAGCCGCATTACTACACCTATCCGAATGTGGAAGTTCCCTGACATTTTCTGATGTGCATGATGGTTAACTGCTTTTTTTTTCCCTATCTACTCATCCGACAATTCAGGGCACTTCAGTCGGTAAACATTTGGAACTTGTCTTTTTCTGGCAAAATTTCCCTTTTTGCTGTGACACTATTGAAGATGATTTTCTGTTTTGCATTTCTGCTTCTTTATGCATGTGCCATTTTGGTGCTTGTGCGTGTAATGTTGCTGCTGCCATGTGCGCATGCTCAGGCATGCCCATGTGGTGAGTGGCTGTGCAAGTGGCTTTTGCAGGGACATTTATTTCAAAGTTAAAAAAAACTTTTATATTTATTGTATATGGGTTAATGTATGCCTCAGAATCACTTAAATGACCTATTTAACAGATGAGAATATTCTGTTCTTAGGTTCAAGTTTGATGATGAACGGGTAACAAAAGAAGATATGAAGAGGGCATTAGAGGAGCAACATGGTGGTGTGGAAGAGGTGAGGATTTGCTGCAGAAGAAATAAACTCAGGTTAATGGATTGATTGATCCTATCCAACTGTTATTGCTTCTTTATATTAGGAAAAAATATACAAAGCAATTCTACTTCATATTTTCTGTTTAGTTGAATTTGCAATTTTATTTGACACATTTAGTACCTGTTTGGTAGATGCAAAAATGTGTTCGTCTCATTTTAGTTAACAATAATTATGTATTAGAGATTGTTATCTGTATTACATAATCACTTTTAACATGAACTCATTATCTATTAGAGATCAAGCTTAATGCATAGTTTCTGTTAACAGATAATACAACAATAGCACAACCACTAGGCCCTTCTCCATCTAGTCATTCCCTGCATGTGGCGCTCCCTCATCAAAAGTCACACCCTCTATATACCAGCACAGGGTATGATACTATGGTCCTTTAACAAACCACTTGCCACTTATCCTATAGCTTTTTCTTGGATTATATATTCTCCTTGTTCCTGATGTATTGATAGTGATTGAACTGCAGTTTTACGGTTTCTTGTTATCTGTTACTTTTTGCTGGCCCAAATGATGTATTAGAGTATGCAGAAATCTATATATGGTATTATAGTATGCAGAAATCTAGGTAATACCGATTGACATGCCTATGCAGTATCCATGCACCCACAACTGAGGTAAATCCATTTCCATCACTGCAGTAGAACCATGTCTAAGCTGTTCTAAGATTTTGGTTTTTAAATGCAGATATATCATTCCTTGGTAACAGTGCCCTAGAATGCTGACATCTCACCAATGTTTTATTCCGGATTGACATGGCATCAAACCTTCCATCCATTTCCCCAATGGATAATAGTTTCTTTTCCTTCCTCTTACAAAATTTCTTTATCTATGACTATGACAATAAGTAAATACTGATTGACTTTTCATGTAAGCAAGTAACGTGAGAACCTTTTGCCAGACTCTCCACTATTCTGTATTTCTTCTTCTGAATTGTGACTAAGATTTTATTAGAACTAAAATCAGAAAAATAATAGTCACATGAAGGGCTGGAGAAGAGTGACAGTCTCATCACTGCACAATGTACTAGGGAATGAGCACCACATAGAACATATCGGAGAAGCAACACAAAATACAACCAAATGACAACTAGGAAGTTCTCCAGTGTTCTCTACTCATTTGTTGTTCCAATTCGGATAATTTTCTGGTTTCTAATGAACAGTTACTTCTTGAATGTTTTAACTGTGCCTTTATGATGGACCCTTGATGGAAAATCTGTAATAAATTCTGTAATTTACTATAATTTTTCTTGTGCATGTGCAGAGGTCTAGACAATCAAGGTTTGAAGGGTTTCTTGCCAACTGACATATCCAGGCTCCGTCATCTGCTGAGCATGTATATTCTTCAAAATGCACCCATTTCTTTTTATCTGGAGCCTTGAATAAGAATGTGCATCTTTATCTCTCTTAAGTTTTACAATATCCAAGTAATATGATCCTAGTGAAATAGTTGCATAATCCTAGGCATTCATCTGCTTACTCCTACCTCAATATATGATGGAATGTTCAGTGTTTTTTTGCCCTTTGCATTAAAATAAAATAAAAAATTCATCTTTACCATGTTACTAATTTTTTGTCCCTTGGCTATTGTATAGAAACTTGAGTGGAAACAACATCCATGGACCAATTCCATCCTCAATTGGAACAATTGCTGGGTTGGAAACTTTGTAAGTAACATTCGCATTTGCTATTCCAACTGTGAACCTGTTTAGTGCTTATTTTATCTTTCTTTCTTTTTTTTTTTTTATATTTTTTATATATAAATTTTTTTATAATTTTTTTTTTTAATGTAAACTGATGGTTCCTTTCTCTCGGAACTAGTCTGCATGGTTTTTCTCGTTCATGTCCTCTGAAATAATATAGAAAGATATTTGGCATCTTACACTTCTTAATCAGATTTGTTTTGTGGGAAGTTGTTTGGTTGGAAATTTGATCACTAAGAATGAAAATATATCAGTGGTACTTTAAATAATTCGCTACCTATCATCTGGCTGCATTAAATTTTTTAGTTCTGAGCTTGAATTGGTAGTTGAGTCCTGCTGCAAACTGTGGTTCAATTGTGGTGCATTAGTGGCTTTTGAACTTCCAGCAGCCAAGTTCTCCTGCCAATGTTTTTGGATGATACCTTGTGGCTTGTACCCACCACCCATATTTATTATAGTAGAATTCATTCTGCCATGCATGCAGAGTTTTCTTTGTGCTTGTTATGTACTTTATCTTTGGTTTGATGCCATTATTTATTTGCTGGGAATCACATGAAACCTCTCTTAACATCTGATGGATGAATAATCCTTGTTACTTTTCGTAGTTCCATCTGTCCCAACAGTTATTGAGGAATTTCTTTACGAATGGCCAAAAGTTTGTACAGGGTGATTTGGTTTTCAGTTTGTTACAAATGGCGCATGTCGTTCATTATCCAAACTGTTGATATTATGGCCCACACTGGATGGCCTATGCGCCGAAATTCACCAACATGGAAAAATCCCAGACCTTCAATTGGTAGCCAGCAAATAGATGGTCAAGAAAAATATGGCATTGATCAACTGAAAAATGGCCCCACCTGTAGAAACTGAAAAAATGTACTATACACTCCCACCTGGTAATTTTCTCAAGCTCCTTGTGTATTACGTATGGGCCTTTCATGACTCTTTTTCAATTCCTTCCTCATTTATTGGAAGAACTGACAACTCAACTGGAATTTATTAGTGAGGCAATTTTTAAATGTGAGGTTTATTTATGAAAATTGGAACATCTGATCTATCTATGAATTTGTTATGATATGTATGCATATGCCTGTTAATCTATGATGATGACATATACTGAACACTAAAAGAAATTTAGAAAAGTACCCTTAAACAATGTAACAATGGATAACTAAGAAATGCTAAAGAACTGTGCAACTCTCATCAAGTTGATGCACATTGTGGGCATTAGAAGTTTTCTCTATGTGCAATCAGATCTCTCCTTTGATAATATTTTAGCAAGTATTCTGGCAATGCTTCCAGCAGATGGAATATAAGGGAAGTTTTATCTTCAGCAACGTAAAAGAACAATTCTTTTCTCTCTTTCTATTTTGCACTTCATGCAACCACAATCAAACATGATAAATTTTATGGTATTTAGCCAGAAGCAGGAAGCAAGACATGAAAAACATTGGTTTAGGGGAGGGGAAATGATTTTTTCATCAACTATGGCCAGACCAGCCATCTGTTGCATACTTGCATCCCAGCATGGACAGACAATGCCCAAAATACTCAATAGGACAGTCATAACCTTTCAATTTGTGACCTAAAACAGATAATTAAGAAGAGAAATATATCAAAGGTCTACATTCAAGTGGAAGATGGAATCCAAGGATTTGTGGCTAGGATCTTCCAATTTGGTAGGTTCTGGGATGTGTTCCATCCACTATATCATAGAAGAAAGCATGGGCCCCACATGTTACAATTGAAAACCCCTGAATGTATATATGGTTATGAAGGAGAGATTGTTATGTTATGCTTTGGGCACCTTACATGTTCGATTAAATGCCAAATGACCCAAACTTGCTGTATTGTCAAGAAATCTGCTATATTCGTGTCATTGATTTGGGTTTCTTCTGTCCCGTCTGTCTCTACCATACACACAGTTAAAAAGTTTTGGAATGTAATACTCTGCTGTATTCGCCATCTATTACAGTTTCTTTCTAAATGATATTAATTACATTATCCTCATGTCCATAGCTAATTTAATGAAAGAATTTAATCTTATGTTTCAGCTGGTCCACAACATACGATGATTTACTAACAACCAGTCAGCCTTTTCCACAACCAATCACATTACCTGTAAGCTTTCTAAGATATATCTCCTCCCAATGGCATGTTTTGGTACCTATACTAAATTCCAAGCTAATTTAATCTATATGTTAATGAAGATTGATAAGGTCATCACCAAGGACATGTATGTTATCCTCAGATTTTCAGATTTTATAAGTGAGACCCATGGTTCAGAGGTCCAGACCATTGTACGAATATTTCCCATTCCTTTTTTTTGCCATATGCCTAACTACAAGTCAAACAAGTCACATCAAAGTCATCCTTTAGTATTAAATCCATGGATCCAGCAGACTATGAACAGAAACTTACCTGGAGAGCTAATCTCTGACTATTGATTCTTTTCTCGTGTAAAGACTCTGCTGGTTTTGGTTTTGATTTGGCTATTCTCGTTGTGTGGGAATTCTCTTTGGACAAAAAAACAAAGTCCTAAAATTTTAGTTGTCAGTTCTTGAGATGCAAGTTTCCACTCTTCATATTTGCTTTTCAATTTCAATTTGCAGACTCAAGACATCAATTCATGCTAGTCATCAATGTTGTGAAATCCTACTGCTATTGTCCTACTTCAAACAATTCATTCATTTTTTGGTTGTTGCCTTTCGTCTATATATGATTTTGGTTTTGATGATTTGATCCTCTGAAAGTATGACAGTTACTTATTCCTTTTACACATGGCTTAAACTTAATAATGACATGATTTTGCACTCAATCAACAGATCTATTTTAAGGATGTCTCCTGTTCTAAACCAGAACTTAAGCTGCAAAGCTCAGCAGGTTCGCCAATTATTGATCCCCGTCTCTCTCCAGATGGAAGTATACTCGCTTACGTAAGAGATGATGAGCTGCATGTTTTGAATTTGTCATATGGCGAGCCTAAACAGTTAACATTTGGTGCTAGAGGAAATGCAAAGGTGAGGTTTGGTTCTTCCTTTCATATGTTCTCTAGTATTTTCTTTTGACACCAGATTATGTTTGTTTCAAATGTTGGGCTTGCTATCTAAAAGATCTAAGGCTAAAATTTTGATGTTTTTCTTGTGATATTTCCGGAAAAATCTCGCTGAAAATAAAACATTAAAAATATTATTGTAATTAATATATATATATATATATAGAGAGAGAGAGAGAGAGAGAGAGAGAGAGAGAGAGAGAGGGACAAATAAATTATTTTAATATTTTTTAAAAAAGCGCTTTAAACCTGTGAAAATTTCGTGATAAAATTATAATCTGGATTTGATATTTGTAGGTCTGTTATTGTTGGTGGTGGCAATGCAGCTGGCTATGCTGCTCTAACTTTTGTCGAACATGGAATAGCTAATGGGAGGCTGTGTATTGTGACAAAAGAGGTATAAATTTCTCGGAGGAATGAATGTTTTGTGTGAATTGTAGGTTATCTGTGTAAAATAGCAGTCGCACCAGTTCAATGGGTTTAAAAAAATCTGCTGTTTTAGATTTAAAATTGGAAGATGCCTTGACAGTATGAAGCTCTAACCTGTTTATATTATCAAGAAACTCATTCAGTGAAAAAAAAAAAGGACATCCAAATCAGGGTAGCACAAGTGGGCTCATTTATTGGTGATCTAGACTGTTGATCTGATGGATCTCACCATGGATCAAATATGGCCCAAAATCGCCTTCATTGGAAGACCCTAGCTGTCCAACTTTCAGCCTTTTTATTTTTTTGTACATGTACTATTGCTGCATCTTCTTCTTAACTGCCCTTTTCAGGCCACTAGCTGAATGGTTGGCGATTGTTTTGAGATGTTCTATCCACAGAGGTAAGTGAATCCATTAAATTTGTTTTGCAATCTGTGTTTCTTGTACTTTTCTGCCAGAAATTTGTCTTCAATTTCACTTTTTTTTTTTAATGATAAAGATTAGCTCTGTAGCTATGGTTGCATTATGGGGTACGCAAATTTAGCTACGGATTTTATCCGTAGCTTTTAACAGTCTTGTAGCAAAAGCTAGTGATTTAGCGGCGTCCAGCACAACTGTCAGTAAAGGTCCTGGCCGTCGGTAAAGCCTTTACCGACTGAGGCTTTACCGGCTGTTAGCTAACCGCAGGCAAAGGCTTTGCCTGCAGTTTTCTTGGTGTTTGCCGGCGGTTTTGACCGCCGGTAAATCCCAGTTTTCTTGTAGTGCCATCACTACCAAAAATAAGATGTTGCTACGGGGTAAGAAAATTTTAATACGGATATAAACCGTAGAGAAATTGCTATGATGAGCAACAATCTCGCCGCACCGTTTTTAGATTTTGACAGTCCGCAAGGAAACCCATGAGGCCAACCGCAAAGTACGTGTTTTATCTAAGCCGTCCATCCATTTTGATAGCTCATTTTAGGGTATGAGCATTAAAAAAAAAGGAGTTAGATAGAAGGCTCAAGTAGACCAAATGGTAGGAAACAGTGGAGATTAAGTGCCTACCGTTATTTGTGGTGTGGTCCACTTGGTCTTCGATTAGCCTCCTTTTTGATATGATGCCCTGAAAGTATCATTTAAAATAAATGGATGGTGTGGATAAACCACATACATCATGGTAGGGCCCACGGAGCGCCCAACATACATCATGGTAGGCCCCACGGAGCGCCTAAACAGGATTGTCCGTCTCTAACTCCTGATATGTAATACACACCCGAAAAAGAGCTCCCGTGCCCAGATAAGAAAACCGTTGCTCTTTTCTTCTTTCCTGCACAAGGAAGCAAGAACGGAAGCCCTAGCCCACCTGCCTCGTGAGATCATCGACCCCATGAACCGTATCTCAAGCGTGCAATGGATCTCGCCATAAAGCACAAATTTATATATATATATATATATATATATATATATATATATATATATATATATATAGGTATGCTCACACACAACTAGTTGGACCGTGAGTTTTGGTCCAACTAACCGGGCATTTAATGAAAAAATTCTCCCTCTTATACAATGCATGCAATTATACTGAGGGATTTTAGAATGCATGCCATAGTTATGTAAAGTGGCATGTATGTTAAGATCTAAGCTATTCATCAGTTAGGATCCACTAAGGAGAACTTATATGCTAAAAACTAAGAAACTACACTTTTAAGAAAAGTACAAGTGTGCATGTTAAATCAAGATCATTGGACTATTTTATTAACAACCCATTATTTTCATAAGTATTTGACATGTTTGATGGTAAGATCATCATTTTTTTTTTTTTTTTTGCCCCTAACAAGTTGATAATGTAATTTATCTAACGTACGGATCTGATTTTTAGTTGGATGGTCCAAATCTATAATAAGTGTGCAGTCCATTCTACATTTAATGAAAAAAAAAAAAAAAAAAACCTCCCTTAATTAATGTAAGTAAATGCTTCCATGGTAGACTAATTACATTTTGGCATGGAAAAGGGTCCACAGCTTGAGTGGGCCCATCATTGCGTTAATGTAAAATCAACCCCGTTCATTAGGTATGTCACCCTATGTTAGATCAAGGTTTCAAATTTCATTCTCATCCTTAGTACAGGTGAATCACATGATTAGAAACAGTATATATAGAAAGGTTCACCCTCTAAACTATTTCCATCAGTGTGGCTCACATGAATCATATATGGACTTCATTTTTGGGACTCAGGCTTAATTTTGGTGTGATATCTAATGGCTTGAATGGATTTCATAGTTTCTTTACCATGGGCCCTGAAAAAATATCAAGAGCGGATGTCTCTCTCTTAATTGTTCCTATTGGTGTGGCTCATCTAAGCCACTGATTAGCTTAATTTCTTTGTTATAAGGCTATTATTAATTAAACGTTTAATGGCCGGAGTGGATCTTATATACATTTAAGAGTGGGCCCGTAAAAAATTTGAGGTGGGAGTGCGTGTGGTACCTGTTCCCATTTGGCGTAATTTAAAGCTGTAATTAATGCTCATAATGCCGACATAGAGGTGGCGGTGTTTTGGGACGAGGATTTATTGCGAAAGGCTTTCGCAGGAAGTTACTGTGCAAGGATGTCGGGTGGGGCCTTGTGCAATGTATGTGAGAAATTTATTCCGTCCATCCGTTTTGCGAACACATTTTAGGACGTTATAACAAAAATGACGTCGATAGAAGACTCAAAGGGGTCACACGAGAGGAGAAATTGGGGAAAGAAATTTCTACCGTTGAAACCTTCTTAGACCCCTCCTTGATGTTTATATGCAATCCAAACCGTTTATAAGGTCATTCCAAATTGGATGAAGTGAAAACACTAAAAATATAACTAGATACAGAAATTTCATAGCCATAAAAATGTTTCAATGGTGCTCACTGAATAACAACTATTTCCTCTCGTGTGGCCCAGTTGAGTGTTGGATACATCTATTTTTTGGTCTCATGTACTAAAATTATCTTTCAAAAAGGATGGATGGGGTAGATTTCACACAAACATATCTGTGTGGCCCACCCAGCATCCTTGTGCCGGAACTTCCTGTGAAAGGCTTTAGTAGGGAATTCGGGTCCTTTATTTTGGTAATTAATCCTCGCAATGCCAATCCACGAGTGTTTAAACACAACTTTGAAAAGGAGTGGCCCCTTTGGGTAAGCAGACTATGTGTTAATTTTAAATCTACCCCGAACATTTGATGGGTCACCTCACTTTACACTTAGGGCTCAAATTTCAGGCCCATCCATGGTTTAGGTAGACCACACAACTGGAAATAGTTGATAAAGAAATATTCACCCTCCAAAATACTTACATTGGCGTGGCCTACTTGAAAGATGAATGGATCTAAATTTTGTCCCTATATAAGTTATCCTTAGTGGATCCTAAATGATGAATGACTTAGATTTTAAGAAACATGCCACTTTACATAACTATAACATGCATTCTAAAATCCCTTAATACATATGCATGCATTGTATAAAATGGAAAATCTTTTCATTAAATGCCCAGCTAGTTGGACCAAAACTCACGGTCCAACTAAGTAGTGTGTGAGCATCTCTCTCATATATATATATATATATATATATATATATATATATATATATATATATATTTGTCGTCTATCTATTCGATCGATTTTATTTTCTTCGGATTTTGTGTATTACTGTAGGTTATAAAATGAGTTGCAAATGACTGAATCCGCAAAGTTTACATCAATCATTTAAAAAAAAAAAAAAAAAAAATTGGTTATGTTATTCTTTGACACCTTACGTGCTTGATCAAATGCCAAATGGCTCAAACTTGCTATATTGTGGACAACCCTACTATATTCCCCTAAGCTGGGTTTTTCTGCACATGGCGTAAAAGAAAAGTTCTATTGCTATAACTTTTCTAATAGAAACTTCACAATGTATTGTATATGTATATCATATTTCATGTGTACAGTTATGATGCTTCAACTGACTGTTTAAATCTGGGAAAACTGCCACATGCGAATCACTTCTTTGCTGGTCATTGTCCATTTTGTATGAACTCACTCATCATTCATGACAACAATTTCGTAAAGCCCTTTTGATTGGTGATACTTCTTTCTTTGCTTTTGATCCCATGTGATTTTTAAAAAATGTCTTTCTGGTTATCCTTGCTAACTGTCTCTGGATATGTTTATTAAACTATAAATTCTATAGGGAAGTGGCAAAGATACAAGTACATTGGTGTCTCTCTGGTTGGGAAGACATTGGTAGTGATGGGATTTGGAAAAGCGGGATCCAAAGTTGATAGACATGCGAAAGGCCTGGGATGCATGTTGTGGCAAACGATCCATATGCCCCAGCTAATAAAGCAAGGGCTATTGGTTCAAAGCTAGTGTCCTTTGACGTGGCCACAACTGCCATAAGTGGTTTGCAATTTCTTTGAAAGATCTTTGGTGGTTATTAAATTGTTATTGGGAAAGGTTACAATTACTCAAATTTTATTAAATCCAATGATGTTATGAATTACTCGAATGGAAATCTGCCTTTGTGAAAATTGTAAAATTTGAAGCTAAGTATATGTACTTTTAACCAAGTCTGGAAAACTTGACACGGGACTTTGTCGAGTAAGAAAACAATTACACACATGCAGGCATGCTTACAAATCCACATGGTAAAATTATAAAAGGAGGATGGGTTAGGTTCCCACGGTTTGTGATCAACAAATTGGAAAGATTGGAATGGTAATTTCTGTGGCAATTCTAAATTCTTTTCTCATTTATTATTGAACTAAACTCCCTAACTATTATTGCTTTCTTTCTCATTTTTTTTTTAAAATTTATTTTTTAAGGCTTAAATTCAGTTTGGTTCTGTTGATATAGAACATGTGTAAAGTTAGAATGTTCACCTACAATCCATTGGATTTTGATCCAATTCATGTTAAGGGATCTGTTTTGCTTTCAGATAGATTCCAGTAATCATCATTAGAAACTGTTGTAATTTCAGGTATAAACAATCATGTAGTGGTCAGTCTACTATCTTCACCTTCTTTCATACAAGGTACAAACAATCAGAGGGTTTTATGGCCTAAAAATGTTTTTTTTTTTTTTTTTTTTTTTTTTTTCTATTTTCTTTGTGTGTGTTTATGTGTGTGAAGATCAACTCACGCAATGGAAGGAACTGTGGAGATACTTTTGTTGGCATGAATCGGCCAAACAAGCCTGTGTTATGGACTGAGAACTGGACTGCTCAGTAAGTGTACTTCTAAGGATGAACTTAAAATAATTAATGGATTGGATTTATTTTAATAGGATAAAGAAAAATGAATTAAAAACAACATTGTTATTATGACAAGAATAAAGATGGTTAAGCATGTCTTAATGGATAACTGTCACCTACAAAATTCATAATGAGGTTGTTTTTAAATTCAGGAAGGTTCTCGCTTTCTTTTTCTTTTTCTTTTTCTTTTTGATATGGCCTGGCTTTGAAAGCATTGACTGCTTTGGTTATTGAGTATTTGGTGACCCACCATCTCAAAGATCAGCCGAAGACCTTGCATTCTCAGTTTCTCGCTTCTAGAGCTGGGCAAAATGGACCCGATCCGCCCCGATTCGCCCCGATCTGCCCCGTTCCGAACAGATCCGACGGCCAAGATCAGGCCTGATCGGGTCAGATTTTCCAGATCCGATTCTTTTTGGCTCGGGTACGGATAAACCTATATCCGAACAGACCCAACCCGGATACCCGACCCGAATGTACCCGACCCGACCCGAACAGACTCGACCCGAATGGCAGCCGTACTCGCTTCATCTCTAAGAATGGCACGCTCGTAAACTACTACATGGTATGCCTTGGGGTCAAGTTCTGTAACAATCGCTTCACCATTCATTTAATTGATTGAAAGAGAGAAATCACTTCCGCCTGAAGAAGTTTATCGTTCTTCTTATATTGGCAATATCACGGTGGAACGAACTTTGGCAGAATAGCTTCCTCGTTTGTAACAACTCGCTGTTACGATGAAGCTCCTCTTGAAGAATATGGTTAGAAAACTGGAAACCTTATATATTTTACGTAATTTGGAGATCTGATAGGAAATGTTGACAGTCATTACTAACTCAAGATGTTTAGTTGGGTTAGAATTAGGAGACCCTTTAAAGGGTGGAACCAATTCATTAATCAGTTTTATTTTTTCTTTGATGATATTAATTAACCAATGTGACAATCACTACCATTTATAAGAATTTATAGTATGGAGATGTTGGGAAGATTAGAAGTAGAAAAATGTGAAAGCCAAGTTTAGAATCTTGCATATCTTTTGACATGGATTGAACATGTGGCATTAATTTTTAAGGAACTCCTTGACCAACGGCAAATACAAAGAAGGCATTATAAGCAAGTACATATGGCTATGAAATGACCTGTTTTTTCTTATCTTTTTGTGGAGATAATGCCTTCTTAGATTTCTTAAGTACAATTATTTTCCTTAAGAGATTGGTCTAAAATAGTTGGAAATGTTCCTCTCCTTATTGCACTCGCTTCAATTTATTTATTCTTATTCAAGTTTTCAAAAGGGACCCAAGTGTCGTCACCTCAGGGACTTGCACTCTGCTCTGAGACTTTGCGGGAAGGCTTTGCTTTGGGGGTTTCCCACTGTTTACACAATGGGGAAGGACAGAGGTGAAAATACTGTGATTAATTTTATGTTTCTGAAGAATGTCATAAATGTGTAAATATCCTAGCATGGTTATTGGAATTATAGTAGACAGTAAGAAGTTTTCCGTTGCAGGCCCATGTTTATGAGAAGCCAGGAACTAGTGTGTGAGATACCTTCCTCACCAACAATGATACTAGAGAAGTTGCAACTGCAACCTTCAGAGGTGTTGAATTTTATATACACCCTCATTCGATCAGTATTCTCACCGATTGCAAGACTGTGGTGGTCTTCAACACTCAAAGGGTAATTTGCAATCTCCACCACTTGTTTTCTCAAACACTGTTAAACAACATTACAGAAAAACTCGTCAGATTTAGGAAAATGCTGGAATTGGTGGGTATACAATAGCTCATTGCCTACTAATTGGCTGACACATTCTATTAATTTCATAAAATGCCCTCATTCATTTATGCTTGCCGAAATGTTTCTACTAGAGAACTCAAATGGGTCTTTTACCATGTCCAACACTTAAATTATTAGCATACAAGCTATAACTATGGCATATTGTCTCAATTTAACAAATGGTAACCCTGTTGGTTGTATCCGAACAGGTAACTTCACAACACAATGCAAGGGACTATCATCCAGTGAAGGAATCTCACAAGGATAAGGAGTAGAAAATGCATCAAGAGAAGATCCCAACAATCAGCAACACTTATATTAGATCAATGGCCCTATTAGAACTCATGAACTTGACTAAGCATAGAACAGATTACCTCTGGTATATTTTAAGAGCTTTGCTTAACGTTAGGATGTATTTTGGATATCGTATTTGTATCTAGACTGAATCTTGTCAGTACAATGGAAGTTTTGCTCTCTCCTTTCTCCATTTGGAAATTGTATCTGTATTTGCAAAACTACGTGTCTTGGATTAGAGCAGTTTCATGATTATCGCTTATTTACTTCTGAATTTGAGCTAACTGTACAATGTCTGTTATCTAAGTAACCAATGGGTTTTTGGTTGTTTCTTTTGTTTTGTTTCCTAGCTATTTTGTAGCTGCAGGAGATCTCTTTGGCTTCTGGATGTTTGTCTTCTTATGTGCTTCAACCTGCTTTTCAACATGAGCTCGACAAACAGGAGAGGCCTAGCTAATCCGAGCTAACTGTGTCAGCTGTTGCAAGCCCAATGACTCCAAACATTGGTTTTTCGAGTGTGTTTCCTTGTAGTACCCTTTGTCAATATGCTAATGATACGTAACAGTTTGATATAGTAGGGTGCATCTGTAGCTTGTTTTGAAAATTTTAAATGGACAGATAACCTTTTTTGTTGGTATTATGCTTTTATGAATGTATTAAAATGAACGATTGTATTTGATTGAATGAATGAATGATAATGCACAGGTTTACAAATGGATTAAATTGAATGATTTAGCCTAAGTTGTTGAGAACTGACGTTAAAAGTTGAATTTAGCCTAAGTTTTATCTGTAATAACAAGGGATTTCTTTGGCTTTAGAGATTTTTTATTTTAAATATTCCAGCTACGCCTCTAGTCTGTAGCCACTACTGCCTTAGTTATAAATCAGTCCTAATTGGCTTCCATTTCGTAGCCATAGAAACTTTTGGCTATGGTTTTTGATATATTTCACTACGGATTTATTCCATTGCTCTTTCTTCGAGAGCTATGGCTACGGTTTCAATGGTTACAGACCTGCTACGGTTAAAACCGTAGCTATATTCATATGGCTGTGAGTTAAATCGGTAGCATTTTCTCCTTTTTTGGTAGTATAGACAGTCGTGATGTCACGGTTTTCCGCTAAAAAAAAAGTATCCTATTTGGCTCAACCACATGCTATTCTCCTAATTATGGGATTTTGACCGTACTGACCTTGAAGTTTGGGTAAATTACCTAACAAGATTTAACCTTTCAAATATCCTAAGAGTGGCCTTCTGACAAGTTTTGGATATCGTTTCGGATGAAAATGCTCATGTCCTTGGTTCAGAAGTCGCACAGTCCTGGAGAGATGGAGTAGCTACTCCCTAGAAAGTGACGGATGGGCTACTCCCCCCCACCACCAGGCAATGGCCGGTGCTCGGTGCTTATGTGTTTCATCCATGCCACCCATCCTTTATGTCGTGTTATTTTAGGGGTAAGGCAGCAATGCCGTTCATAATCCATGCCGTGTCATTTTAGGAGTAAGGCATCCATGTTGTCTATAATCCACACTGTTCAAGTTATGACTTTTTGGGCCCACAACGAGCTAGCCGATAGGGTGGATGGATCGAATCACCCCATTGTGTGCCTTAAGTTATGGTACCAATGGTTTGGTATAAAAGGAAGTGAATACGTTGAAAACCACAACCACGATCCAGGCAACATGACAACTACAACCCATATCACATGACAACTATGACCCATGCAAACCACAACCCATATGACAACTACGACATATATAACATAACAACCATTACCCATATAACATGACAACCACGACCCATATAACCTGTATTTCCAGCTCCTGCAGTCTATCAATAATCATCTCATATCCGAAAAACGTTAGGCTAGCTTGGGTACGGAAGGACACGTTACTTTTCTAACTTTGATGGACGGTAAGGATCTTATGTGCATGTATGAGTCGTGGTTGTCATGCAATCTAGGAGCAGGAAATGAGAACCACGACCAATATAACATGACAACCATGAGAGTCGTGGTTGTAATGTGGTAAGGGTCATAGTTGTAAGATCCTTACCGTTCATCAAAGTTAGTACATGACATACATAGATATCGTGCAAACGATATTTGTATAATAGTATAGGTCACATCAGGTGGTTGTAATGCGGTAAGGGTCGTGATTGTTATGAGGTATGGGTTGTGGTTGTCATGTTATATGGATCGTGGTGAACATGCAACAACCGCGACCCGTATAACATGACAACCACAACCCACATAGCATGATAACTGCGATCCGTGACAACTACAACCCATATAACATGACAACCACGACTCATATAACATGAAAACTACGACCTATATAACATGAAAACCACAACCCATGCAAACCACAACCCATATAACATAAAAACCACGACCCTTATAACATGAAAACCACGACCCTTATAACATAACAACAACGATCCATGACAACTACAACATCCATGAGGAAAGGGAATGGATCACCCATAAAGGAAAAACGCGTGAAAGACTTGATGGCTTCTTCGAATATCTCCTCTATTATTTTGATTGAAAGAGCAAAGAAATCCATAAATGCTTAAGGTGTTGCAATAAAGATTCTGGTTCGGATTGACTTGTAAAAGTAGTTTGAAACGCAAGTACCACTTTTATAGGTTGGTCAATCAATGGTTAAGGCGTTGATTCTGAAAGGTCGCGCTGATTCTGAAGGGATTACAGGGAAGTAGCGACATTAATGCGATTTCCTGAAAAAGAATGCGGCGCTGATTCCGAAAGGAAGGGTCGTGGATATGACGAACAATGGGTAGTGGTTGTCATCTACAATGGATCATGGTTTTAATTCACGTTGGATCATGGTTGTTATTCACGTTGGATAATGGATCGGGGGAAAATATAATGACAACCACGACCCGTGTAACATGAAAACCACAACCCGTGTCACACGAAAACCACGACCCATATAACATGAGAACCACGACCCATATTACACGAAAACCACGACCCATATAACATGAGAATAACGACCCATATAACACAAGAACCACGACCCATATAACATGAGAACCACGACCCATGTTATATGGACATTCTCAACAGAGTTTTTCAGCTCGCTGGGTGCTCATTGAAGAGAACTGTTATTCATAGTAATTATGGTCATGGTAGTCATGTATATGGGTCGTGGTTGTTATGTTATATAAGTCGTAGTTTCCCATGGAGCCATGGTTGTTATGTTATATCGGTCGTAGTTTTCATGGGTCGTGGTTTTATGTTATATGGGTTGTGGTTGTCGTGTTATATGAAACGGTACTCTGACCAGAGAAGTGAGAGTGCAACTTTAGAAACAATAGTAGTTGCGATGAGAGTTTTACACTATCCTTTACAACTAAAAGAAAACTACGACCCATATAATATAACAACCACAACTCTATGTGAAACCACGACCCATATAACATAACAACCACGACCCATATAACATGATAATCACGACCATAATTACAATACAATATGAATAACAGTTCTCTTCAACGGGCACCTAATGAGCTGAAAAACTCTGTTGAGAATGTCTTGTTTAAGCCTGACCTTTTCATGGGTCGTGGTTTTCATGTTATGTGGGTCGTAGTTGTCATGTTATATGCGTCGTGGTTGTCATGTAATATGGGCCGTAGTTGTTATGTTAAATGGGTCGTGGTTGTCATGGATCGTAGTTATTAACATGGGTTATGGTTCGCATGTGAAATGGGTCATGGTTGTCATGTTATATGGGTCGTAGCCCTTAAACGACACAGAAAAAGGATAGACAACATGGATTATACACATACTTCAATGTGGGCCCATATGGGTCGTGGTTCTCATGTTATATGGGTCGCGGTTGTTACATGTTCACTTCTTTTTACTACCAAATGACAGGATAACCATTGGTACAATAGCCTAAGGCCCACAATAGGATGATATGTTCCATCCACTTTATCAGCTAGCTCGCCGTGGGCCCAAAAAGTCCTGACTTGGGTAGTGTACATTTCTAACCAACATCACTGTGAGCCTGGAAAGTTTCAACAGTGGGTTCCATTGTTACCATTATTTTCTATTATGTGGCTCATACGAGCTTTGGATAAGGCTGATATTTGGGCCCTAACCCTAAAATGACACGGCAAAAAAGATGGGCGGCATGGATTATACATATACATCAACGTGGGCCTCACTAGTTCGGTCCTTGCCCACGTGCAAAAATGAGTTCCGTACACATCACTTTCTTGGCATTAAATACGACATAACTTCTTATTCCCTAAAAAATCATACAATTACTGAAACAAGGACAAGGACATTTTTGTCCAAGTAATTTTCTGAAGCTTGTTGGAAGGCCACTCTTGGGATATATGGAACGTAGTAGCTTTTTAGGTAATTTGCCCAAACTTCAAGGTCAATACGGTCAAAATCCCGCTAATTATTCTAAGCACTTTTTATATTGGATGCAAGTTGTAAAACTCAACGGATGAAGAATTATAATTAAACTAAAAATGAAATCAAAATTCTACTATCGATATGATGGAATCTTGCAAATTAGGCGTGCGCAACCTGGCATAGCGGATTTGGGTGGCTAAAGTATCTTGTCCTACCCCAAAATCATATATGGCACGTCGGATAACTTATTTCAGTTTGTGAGATAAGCATGTTTTAAGGTTCTAACGGTCCGGCTTACTTTTGCCCCCGATCAGGCCTTTTCTAGTCCATCTGGGCCATGAAATTGTACACGTCCTGCTCTACATCAGTACATGTGTATTCTTAGTAATATCTTTGAACATCGTCGATCAGCATCTTAAAACATTTGTGGAAATTTTCCAATTCTAATGGGGTGGGCCAAACTGTATCAATAAGGAGTGTTCTTTGCCCCGACACGTAGCAGATACGGCAGTCGATCCAGACTGTCAATTTAGTAGGGTACATTAAACAGAGAGTTGGAGCCATCAGTTTGAGGGGATGATATCATCCATAACACGGGCCATCAACACAGGACCCACGAAATGGACGATGACACACCGCCCGTTGGATCAGCACTAAAGCCTACTCTTTTAGACCATGCAATGCTGCATTGAACCATGCATTGGGCTTTCATTGCATGGCCAGAAGAGAAGCTGGCCCATCCAGACCGTTCATCCAGATGTTTCAATCGATGGACGATCAGTGGGTGAAGGAAAGTCGCGGTTGGCATGCAAAAAAAAAACAAAAACAAAAACCCTGAAGTCACGGTCAACCTAAATGCGCGTGGAAAAATGTACCCGAAGTCACCGTCAACATGAATGCCTGTGAAAAAAACGTCCCTTAATTAGAGACTGGCTTCTCTGCTTTTTCGTCCGTTAATTAGTGACTGGCTTCTCTGTTGAAAATTGGACGCCCAAAAAATAGGTGGTTTTTGTAGATCGGATGAAATTCACACGACAACGGCGTCGTGTGATTTCATCA
The DNA here is from genome assembly GCA_030180095.1 of Magnolia changhungtana. NCBI lineage: Eukaryota > Viridiplantae > Streptophyta > Magnoliopsida > Magnoliales > Magnoliaceae > Magnolia > Magnolia changhungtana. The sequence continues at coordinate 3,776,295 of JASAUF010000667.1, forward strand.
TCTATGATACTCGAACCCTTGACGAGTGTTGAAACTCCTAGGAGTCTACCACCGGAGCAAGAGTAAGGATGATCCGAATAAATTAACAGCTAGCAAGTGAATGACTTTTCAAAGGTAGCTGGCTCACTGTGTGAATGTTGAGTAAGGATCCTCTGTCTGCGCCAAGCATGACTTTCTTGCTTTCCTGTGTCATCATTCGTCCATGGCAGTCAGCAATGCAGTATTAAAAGTAGAGTATTATAATACGGTTCAATTAGATTGCAACAACCACGATTTTCCTGCTTTAACACAAACAGAGGATCCGGACTCATGAAACAAGAAAAATCAAATGAGAGACTAGAATCAACAGAGACCAGACGATGAGAATAGTGGGAGGAGAAACGCTATGTTCGTTCAACGAAACAAGATACAGTGAACCGATGCTATGGATCGGCTTATACGTCACAGCAGCTTCTATAGCTTGCTTTCTCGCCATGACAGGTGATGTCGTTTACGGGTTCCGCAATCGAAAACTCTGGATACCATGCAGATTCTTCTCGCTCAATGCCACTTCCTTGATCCTTATATCAATCGCGACAAAGTTGCCCGTGGATCTGAACACTCCAATGCCTCAGTTTCCGGATCAGCTCACAAAACTCAGTGGCACCGTCTTGATTTGCACGACGATGGCCAATTTCTTGCCATCTTTAGGAACAATGGAAGACTCCCAGGTGATCTTGAACGTTGTCCCTTTGGGAATTCTAGTCATCACGATAATCGTCAATATCTGCATTGAGATGTTTACCGGCGTAATTTTCGCCTATCTGCCAGAACACATCATAATCCTGTTATTCATGCTAATCATGCTCCTGATTTTCTGTTCCTCTGCTTTAGCAGTTTCAACCACAAAGCAGTTGCTCAGACAACAATACGAGCTGAAATACCAGCAAGCATCAGATGATGAGCCGGATGATAGGACCGAGACATCAACGGTTATAAAGTTGAGAAACGATGTGAGGAAAAGTTGGATGATGGCCCATTGTTGTAGCCCTCAGCATGTTCTGAGTCGCTCCACAATGTGCACCGCCTCCGGAGCTTTCTGTCTCTTGGGTGCTCTTGTTTTAAGCGTGGCCTTCACCAGATCAATTCAGATGCACTTTTGTTACCGTTACATTCCCTCTGGAAAATCTGATTATAAGTGGTCGACTGTGTTTGTATTTCTTTGTCAATTTTCTGCAGTATGGGTTGGAACAGTAGCTCCTGCTTGGAGATGGTTCAACGTCGTCAATTCGAGGTGCCTTGAGATAAAATCATGGAGTGAATTCAAAGGCGAGTTTAAGGTTGATTAGTATTGGATACAGAGATTGAGGGAATGGAAAGACCGCCCCTTACCTTTTGACATTGGGAACAGGCGATATCGAAAGATCCTCCATGGCTCAAGAAATCTAGTCCTCAATGTCGGTCTATGTCTTCAAATTGCTATAGTTTTAACAAGCAAATCTATACGACTAGTATCTATACTGGCCGTCAGCTTGCTCAAAAAGACGCTATTCTGCTTCCCCTGCATCATTCTACCGAGGTTGTTCAAGAGATACAGAAGTGTTTCAAATGACGAAATGAGGCCTTCTTCTGGTACAGAGATAGACCTGAGAGATTTCGTATTGCGTATGGAGGGTGAAGAAAAATTGGTCCAGTTGATTATGAAACAAGGCTATGTGGACACAGAGAAATGGATCTGCAGAGGTAGAAAGAAACGACTAATACATCTTACGGATCTTTTAAAGAAATGTACAATTTCAGAAGGCTTCAAGGGAGTGGGCGAATTTGACAGCGATCGAGTTTCCTCAGTAGGTTCAAAGGAACCTCCTCCTAACTGCTGGGCTCTGACTTTGGTAACCCTTACGAGCATAGCCATTGCAATTCCTTTCATTGGCCAAGATCTGATCGAATCGCTGATACTTGGGGTAAATGAAGGCCTTCGATATGTGAGACTTGTAGAGAAGAAGCTGGATTTGAAAGGGCCATTAAACATGATTGACGCAGCAGATACAGTCTGGCTAGGTATTGATCTTTACCATCGATGGCTAGATGTGGATCTTGCTGCATTGGCCGGTGAAGATAAGGATGCCAAGAAGATAATCGAACACCTTGCAGAGATTGGGAAGAATTGCATTCTTGAATTGGAAAAGAGCACAGCCACTGTGGGCATAAACACGAAAAGCACTCTGAAGTGGACAGCCAAGGCATTAGCGGGCAATTCTCTATATAGAATCTGTCAAACCATTCTGGAAGACTATGAAATTAAATTTGGGACGGCAGAAGAACTGTTACAATGGTTGTGCGTAACAATTTCTGATATATCAGGCGCTTGTCTTACCAACTTACCGTGTGTGATATCCATAGAATGCTTTTCCAGTGGGATCGAAGCAAAGGAAGACAGCATCAGGAAAGCAGCTTCTCTTCTTGGTGAAGCTGAAAACATACTGGATACTCTCGGACACCGAGCGATTCAAGATCCGGGCATTGATCAATTTGCCTACATCGATGACTGGCGTGCGAGCAAGCTGAAGAAGAAGAACCCATCGGGCGTCCCTTCGGCTACCTCCGATGTCCATATGTCTGGCGCTACTTCAGGTGAAGTGCGTTTATCTATCCAGTAGGGGATTATATCTAAATCCTTAAATTAATCTACTTGTGTTGGGTTAGAATAAATATTAAGTACAATAATGTGTGATCATATCAAGTGTCAATTCAAACCAATATGGTGTTTGGATGCACCGGCACCAAATTGCATTGCAAAATTAAGTCTAAGCAAAATAGACAAAATTAGCGATGATACACCATATTCGCAATGCGGAAGTAGCATTTGAATTGCAAATAACTTCGTTTGAGTCCAAGTTAAGAGTAACAATCAACAGTTCCAATAATCTAATGTCTGCCATGTTTGATGAATGAACCGTTTATAACTTATATGGAGTAGCTGTATCATCATTTCTCCGTCCCTTACGTATCATTTATTATTACAAATATCGCTCAAAATTTAAAAATATCACAATATTCTTGTAGAAAAATGATGAAACGATGGTTATCAGGATATTTTCAAAACTTGGCTCTGGACCAATATTTAATTATTTTTCTGTGATATTATTCTCTCTCTCTCTGTTTTTTTTTATTTTTTATTTTTTTTTTTAAATTTTTAGGTAAACGCGTTTAGAAGTAAAAATAATGCATCTTACAACTATGCATTTACATTTTCAAATTATTTATTAATTTATAATAAAAAAATTTAATATTTTATTTTCAACAAAATGTTTCTAATAATATCATGAGAAGAATGTCAAAATCTGAAAATCTCTTGAGAAATACCATGCCAAGAAATCGTCGCCCAGATTTGCCACTGATTTAGGGCGGTAGATGGGCTGAGCTAGAGCTTGGCATTGAGTTGAGACGGACCAAGTTAGGGTTGACTCGACTCGATCTAGTTTTGAAATAGACCTGACCCGAACTCGACCCGACTCGGTACTGTGTCCAACATGCCTAGCCCGATCCGAGTCCAGGTTTGGCCTGGACTAATCCGAACCAAGTCTGACACAGTTATGAGTACCGAGTCGGGTCGAGTTGGCACTAAGTCGGCTAATGTGCAGCAAGTATCCATGGGCTGAAATCACAACTCAAAACTTAAGTGCACTTACCAGAATTGCAACCTCTTCATCAGCTACATGGCATCTCAGGTTTGAAAAGTCATATCTGATTACTAGTTGAGTTTTGAATCGAGGAGTCACTACCGAGTTGGATTTTGGGTCGAGTCGAGTTACTGGGTGACCCAAACTCGGTTTAAGTTCAGATTGAAAGAAGTCTACTCAGTTCAGATCGACTCACTCATTCAGTTCGAACCAAGTCAGGTCTAAACGAGTTAGAGTGGTTGAATTTGCTGAGTCAAGTTGTTCCGTGCCCAGCTCTAGGCTGAGCCCTAATAGCGTTCAATCAAAATTTTGAATAGGCATGGTCCAAATAGTTCAAAATCTGAGTCAAAGCCAACTCCAATTCCGGTCCATTGACAGCGCTACACGTGGCAGACATAGGATTATCGGAACTGTTGATTGTTACTCACCTTGTTCCTTATGGAATATGGGTGCCGGTACGCACCCACACCAACTCCAGTGAAGCCCATTCGCATTAGTTGTGGCTCCGCTTGCTTTTTAATTAGCTGCACGCAGTTGCTGGGGCGGATGGCCCGTTTCAGATATGATGGGCACAAGATGCCTAAGCACCTCCGCACGTGAGATGATCTGGTCACCACATGTTAAGGAACTCCCCGCGTTCCTTCTAGGCACGTGGAGTGGGTTCTACGCCAGCTATGCAGCTGTATAAAATGATTTAGCCTGCTCAACTTCTGCAATTACGTGGTGGGGGAGATTGTTGAACGTTGATTGTGTTATACGTACTTGCCCAGTTCAAAAATCGGTCTCTAAAATCGACGGTAAAGATTGGAGAGATGCATCGATGTAGCACAAGTATCTGAGATCCAGTAACATGCATGTCGCCGTACACTCATCAGGTGTGCCAAACATTGTCCTTGAATACACCTCGTCAGTGATTTTCTTTCTAACTGTCCATCTTCAGTTTGTGCAGACGACGTCTGAATTGAGATGATTTACAGGCCAGGGAATGTTCGCAAATGGCCCCACGTAATTTTCAGGCATGATATTGCACACGGGCTGCGACATGCGCCTAGATTCACATCTCCGAACTTTTTCCCGCGCAAATATTCATGGAAATCTTGGGACGATGTGGATTTCTCACGTCCAAGGTTGGGCCTATGCTCTATCATGATATGGCAAAATGGATGAACATGGTGGATTTATATCCTCAAACATCACGGTGGACCAAACATGAGTAATAGAATTTCCTTCTCAAACATCATGGCAATATTGAATCAAACCTTTCACAATTAACAAACTATAATAAATAAATCACGTTACTTTCAAAGTCACTAAATAAATTTTCTATATTTTATTTATTTGAAAATTAAATACTAAACGATTTAGCCCCGAATGGATGGCATCCAGCTGGTTGGACATGACGTATAGTGCAATCAGTAGGATTTTATTTTTTTATTTTTACACACGCACTCAACACGGACCACCCACGCAAGCCACCGTAGTGGGATTTCACCACCTTTGGGTCGAGTGTGCCTCCAATCTAAATGGAAGTAAATATATATATAAAAAAAAAACAATAGAAATTATAAATAAGAAGTGTTGATGCATTTTTGTGGTTAACCTTTCTTGGACCCTTGAGTGCCTGCACAAGGAAGAAGCAAGGAAGACCCTATCTAGTGCAAGGGACCCTCTGATGCTAAAGTCAGAAATCTGGGTCTGGTAGAAGAGGTTTAACAGTAAGGATTATGTGTGTGTACCTTTCACCATTAAGGGTGCATTTATTTATAGTTAGAGAGATGTAGTAGCGTAGAAAGAACCTCCCTATTTAGTAGATATGTGTTGTAGATGCGTTAGAACTCCTAACACATAGGAAATCTCTTAGGATTCGGATCTTAAAATCTCGAACTGATCACGAGTTAGTTTCCGCGATCCTTTGTGGAAAGATCGGACAGGTTTTCCTTCATATTAGGTCGATCTGCGTCCATAAATCGGGGCGTGATCGTCTAAGCTTCAATTAACGTCGGCTGGTGGAAGCCGCAATGCAGAGGGACATGCCGGCCGAGCTATAAGAAGGTCGACATCGCCCGTCGACTAAACTGATCAAAAGTCCTTGTGATGTCCTGTGATATTCAATTTTTGTAGTCTTCAACTTCTTCACGAGGCATGATAGGCTCTTAAAATTATCTTTTAGAGAGTCCGTTGAAGGTCGTGCTGACTTTAGTTACCAGTAGATGATCAACTTTTTCTCTACCATTAGCCCATTTGGGTCACGCCAGGTCTCGCTCCGACCTGCCCCTATGGGTCGGGCCATTTTTCCCATAACAAGAAGTAAATGGCTTTATAGTCGCTTCTTGCTGGTTGGTAGTTGAAGGTTTTGAATCCCATGCTCTTGCTTTCTCTGTTTATTTATTAAAAACATCTCCTCATGTGTGACTCAATTTAAGCCGTGATGAGTTGTGTTTGGTTGAACAAGTTAGAAAAAGCTGAGTTGACTCAGATGAGTTTTGATACAAGTTGACTTAGCTAAGTTTTGAGTTGAGACGCTAAATTTTATAGCCATGGGTTAAAGGATGGCAATGAGATGGTGGGATCCAAAAGCCAAATGATGGGAATTAACAATCCTTTTCAACATAACTAACATGGACAGCCCATTTCTAAAGGATCATATCATCCATGAAAAGTAATTTTTTAAGAGGGATGGGTGATTAGAGTTGGCCCCACATGATGTCAACAATTATATCTAATTTCCTCATTTGATCAATAAAAACCATCTATTTTCCTAGCCATTGATTAAGTGATTGGAATCAACTGATTAACTTCAATCTTGAGGAGGAAGGAATCAAAGATGGAAGGGTATGATAGGCAATTGTGATCACTTATAGAGTTAAATAGGCTGTCCGCTTTTCTAGGATTTGATCATATTACTATCATTCATCCAATCAAAATGATTTTTAGGAGGGATGGCCAACCAAAGGTAGGCCCTATGTGATGGTCCATGTTATTGATTAGACATTTTCTACTAGAATCAATATATATGGTTAGGATCTCTCATGGATGTGATTCTTGGAAGGGATAAGCACTCATGGTTTCCCCCCACATAATGGATGGTTTTGATCATTAACCAGATTACCATTGTAACCAATTTGAGTAGTACTCGACTTTCCTGTCCACTGATTAAATGGTTAGGATATTCATATCAGAGTAATGAAGGAGGGATGTGTAATCAAAGGTAGCCCTACGGTATGTAGTATCCAAATCAATTATTGGACATTCTCTAATATAATTTAGATTGGACATCCATTTCCTAGCAATGGGTCAAATTCTTAAGATCATCAAATTAATGTGATTTTAGGAGGAACAACACTCAAAATTGATCCCCAAGTAATGGACAATATAGATTATTGATTAGATCCTTCTAATGTAATCAATATGGACTATCCATATTGGTTAGGATCATCCTATCAAAGTGATTTTGAAAACGAGCACACAACCAAATATCATTGATCATACCATTTCTAGTGTAATCAAATTTTTACCTCCATTTTCTTAGCCATGAGTTGAATGACTAGAACAATACAATTGGACTATTTTTTGAGAGGGATAAGTAGTAAAAAGTGAGCTCACATGATGAACTATACATGTCAATTAGACCTTCTCTAATCTAACCAATACAAACTAATCCATTTTCTAAGCATATTTAAGGGGGCATTTGACGCATTGTATAAGATAGGATTAGGTGGGATGGGATTAGAAAAATGTAATTATATGGCAGGTGGTAAGAGATTGCCTCCTATTACCATGGGACAAACATAACTCCACGTGGTGTTTGTGTCATGTTAGCATTCAGTCCTTCATTTGGTGGCCATTGAATAGATATACCAATCAGCATTTGAAACCATTGAGAATAACATACATATGTTATATCTTTATCGTTCATCCATTTTACAACATCATTTTATAGCACAGGCCCAAAAATGAGGCAGATCCAAAGCTCATGTGGACCACAACACATAATGTAGTGGGGACAATGCCACCCACCATTGAAATCTTCCTAGGGTGCACCCTGGTATTTATTTGTCATCTAACATGTTCATAAGGTCAAGCAAACCTATATGAAGGAAAAACACAAATATCAACTTCACCCAAAATTTTAGTGGCCCTTAAGAAGTTTTCAATGGTAAATGTAGAATCCCCACTTGCTTTTTTGGTGGGGTCCACTTGAGCTTTAGATTTGCTTTATTCTTAGCCCATGCCCTAAGATGATATAAAAAATAGATGAACGATGTGAATATAGCCCACACATCATGGTGGGACCCATAGAACTTGCTGACATCATTGTAACCTTTTCAATTTTTTTCGAATTGATTGGAGGAGAAGCAATGCTACGGCCCGAAATCCAAAAAGAATCAAATGCAATTCCATTCCACCTAATCACAACCCTTCCCATCCTCCCCAAAATGTTAAATGGTATTTGCATGAGACCAAGCGTAATTCCATCCCTCCTAATTTTATCTAATACAACTTGCCAAATGCCCCCTAAAGGTTAGGCTCGTGTGATCAAAGCCACTTTAGGAGGGATGGTCAAACAAAAGCAGGCCCACACGATAGATGGTCTAAGTTAATGATCGATACTTTTCCTGATATAATTAATATGGAACTTTCATTTTCCAAACATTACTTAGATGATAAGGATCATTCAACTTAAGGGATTGTTGAAAGAGGCGCGCGCCCAATTGAAGGCAGGGCACGTGAAATATTTCAAATTATAAAATGATTGCAAGATATAGAAGAGTAGTATGATCGATGGTTTGTGTTTGTCTAGCCCAATAGTAGGCCCGATCAATAATAATTTGAGGATCCAATAGCTCTACAAAATCTAATCTTACACACCTTTGCACCGTTTTTATAACCAAGACTTGGGGAGAAAATGACATAAATAATGTGGGTCCCACCCCAAGTGGTTTCCCATAAGTGGCCCACGGCCGACGGCCGACAGTATGGCCCACCTAATGAGCTGGCTACTATGATTTTCGGCAAAAGACATGTTCACAGGCAGTGGAACTAGATCACCTGATGAGTGGCCCAGAATCCGGATCTGAAGCACGTGTGTTACCAACCTCATCTTCAAGGGTATGAAGCTGACAGCAGAGGGTGCTGTCTTTTAGCCTGTGGATTACTTGAGTGAATGTGTAGCCCACCAGCTGGGCCAGGCGTATCGATGGTTGGACAGTTCCGGAGATAGGTTGCACGATGGATCTCGCATGGAAAATTATGAGTTTACCATTTCGAAATATGGACAAGTAAAATCAAAGAGTGGTGCAGATTTGCATTCGATTCAATATTTTGTATGGCTGAGATCATACTTATAATAGAAAGAAAAAGACCTTAAACCATGGTTGGGCATACCTTCTGAAGTGGGCCTTGTACTAAACCACATGGCCAAGATGGCGGACTACAATTTCGCTTTGTACGCGGGCTACCGGCATTTTACGCCTTGTACCCGTTCTCAGACACCTAATGAGAAACAAACACGTACGAGTCGGACGCGGATTGCGCGCTACACCGCCCGTCTCCAGTTGGGAACGGGCAACAGCTTTGAGTGGCCACCGTGATCTATGGGTATTATCCACACCTTCCATCCATTATTTCGCATCATTTGATGGTACATACCTAAAAATTAGATATATCCAAAGATTAAGTGGATCACACCACAGGAAGCATCGGTGATGATGATTCTCACCGTTGAGAATTTTATAGGGTCCACCGTGTTGTTTCTTTGCCATCCAACCTATTAATAAAGTTATTTAGACCTGGATGAAGAGAAAACACAAATATCAGCTCCATCCAAAACTTCTGTGGCCCCAAGAAGTTTTCAACGGTAAGATTTTAATCCCCATTGTGTAGTCTACTAGAGCAATGGATATGTCTCATTTTTGGCCTTATACCCCAAAATGATACGAAAAAAATGTATGGACGGTGTGGATAAGATCCATACATCACGCTGGCCACTCAAAGCTGCTGCCATTTCCCAGCTGGAGATAGGCGGGGTTAGGACGCAATCCGCGTCCGCAGGAAGCCGGCTGGCTGGTGTACCACACACCAGCTATATAGCTGACGTAGATACGTGTCGTGCGAAGACGGGCGCCGACGCTCCCCGAGCTCCGCGGTGTACGAACGGTTCAAAGGAGATCAAAGTTACATGGCCCCCCACAATGATGTATTTATTATATCCACACCGTTCATCCATTTTTCGACATCATTTATCGCATTACCCATAAAATGAATCATACCCAAAGCTCAAATGGACCACACAAAAAATAGCAGTGGGGATAATGATTTTCACCGTTAAAAAATTCGTAGGCCCACCGTAACGTTTATTTTCCATCCAATCTGTGAATAAGGTCAAAAATTCCTGGTGAAGCGGAAATTTTTTTTTTTTATATTGATCTGAAACTTCCGTCATGGTCTTGTGCTCGAGTATGATTAATATCTCAATGGTCTTGTGCTGGTGGTGGAAATGTAGAACACGTGGCCAAGTGAGGGACCAGGTGGGATTTATGATGGGAGGCTAGCTTTTGAAGTAATGCTATTTTGGTATTTTGTTGATGGGTATGTGCTTATCAGATTTTGGGGGTTTTGGTGATGAAGTTTCGTGACTTCTGATTGGTCATCTTGGATTCCCAACTAAGGTGAGTGAGAGAAAGGAGATGATCAAAGTATCTCGGCTAATGGTACTCTCATGTTGAGATCTTTTGGCTTGTGATTCCTATGGGAAGGGAATGGTATTTACAATCCCATCCTTAATAGGACTTTTGTCTATGATAAATTGGACCACACAACCATATACTGCAAACATGGCTGGCTTTGTAGCTACATAAATACATGACCCTTTACCCCCTCTTAAGGATAGAGAAAGATATATACTGGATGCTGGAACATGGGTAGGGTTGGAAGTGGGCTTCTTTGATTAGGCCAACATGGATGAGATCCAAACCTTTATTATGTTGGGCCTTACCACGGGGGTTATAATAAAATGTCACGCTAGTTGGGTGGTCCAGCTAAACAATGGAACCAAACTTGGAGCCGTGAGTTTACAATATATTTTAGTTATATATTTGACTCATGATTTATGGTTTACAATATACTCTTTGATTGTTTTCATAAATATATTTTTTTACGTCATACATAATATCTAAACCATTCATCAAATGGATCACAACATAAATGGACATGAGCTAAATTATAAAATAAAACATGCAATTGGGCTGAATTATAAAAAGCACAGAACCGTGGAACCGATTCGGAACTGAACTAGTTTTCACGGTCCAGTTCTGGTTCGGTTCTAGGGTGCTAATGGTCCGATTCCGATTCCGAAAATCTTAAAACTATAAGGAACGGTTCGGTTCCAGTTTCACCCCAGAACCGAACAAGACTGAATCAAATTGTGTGCACTCCTAATATCATTAGTGGGCCATGTGTCCAATAGATTAATAGTCTAGTGATACACATGTTATATGACTTCTTATGGATCCATCCCTCGAAGGAACTGGACATGATAATTTTTCATCATCCAACTTGAGCAAGAATCAAAGGAATAAAATGGATCCATATAAAATATATATGTCATCCATACATATGACTCAATGTAACAAAAGATTTACCCGATTCCATTTTCTACGTTAACTCACTGTGTTCTCTGTGTTTGCTTGGTGCTATTGGATTGTTATCTCAGATTTATCTCTATGTGCTTCCGCAGTTCCCCAACACCATTCAACAAAGCCTATGTGGAACATACCATGATGATTATACGTCAGTTGCATTCCTCTTTTTTACTCCCTTTTTTTTTTGACATTAATTGCATGTAGCCTAGGATGAAGGGATTCTTGCAATTGTAAGCTCTGCGGGCCAATTGCCATAAGTGTTATATGCACTCTATTCATTTCACCAGCTCATTTTAGGGCTTGAGCTCAAACACGCTCATTTTAGGGCATGAGTAGAGGTGTACGTGAGTCGAGTTGGGCACAACTCTTCTCGGTTCGGCCACTTACTGACACTAGCTCGAACTCGGCTCGGCTCGGTTCTCAAGCCTGACTGGCTAGCTCTTCTCAGTTCGGTCAACAACTCGGGCCAGTTCGAGCCGAGTTCGAGCCAAAATTGAGTTGAGTTCGCTTGTGTAGCATTTTCACAAACACATGGACTGCACCTTCAAAATCTAATTGTATGTAAAACAACAACAATGGTTTTACAGGTATTTCATCAAACACCTTCTAAGCAACATAAAAATCAAGAAAAAAAAAGTCTTTGTTTCATATACATACCTTCCTTGCCATTAGCCACACTTTGTTGAGTCATTTCATCAAACATTTGGTGAGCAACATCAATATCAAAGTAATCGAGTCATCAAACTGGTTTGATCCAAGTTCGATTTGAGTTGGGTTCGATCCGAGTTGAGTCGAGCTCGGGCAAGCTTGAACTCGGTTCAAAATTTTTTCAAGATAAAAAAATCAGCTCAACTGGACTCAAACTCAGTTTCAAACCGAGTTGAATCGAGCTTTTTGGAGTGGAGTCGAGCAAGCTAAATGAGCTAACTCGGTTCATGTACAACCCTATGCATGAGCTCGAACACGAGGCATGGGAAACTGCAACCATTGAAACCTTCCTAGCCTCACTATCATGTTTATATTCCATTTAACCCGTTAATTGTTGTATTATAATGAATTTTAAATATAAAATATGTTTCAAAATTCCTTCTTTTTTTTTTTTTGCTTATTTTGTTTGATTTGGAAAAATAATTGTCTTTTAATGATTCTCCTTATCTCATATTAAAAATGATCAAGGAAAAATTCAAGTGTATAAAGGGAGACTTTTGTATGGGGCTTGAGCCCATTTCAAAAGCATGTGAATTTGGTCCCGTGAGAGGGCTATACCATTAGCTTGAACCTATACTTTCAACCATATGTGTGCATGTAGAGCCAGGCTAGGCCTCTATATGTATGTTTATGTGTGGATTGAGAGTACACTTGCTTTAATGTTTTTGTTCCGCAAGTTTATTCACATTGTCATTTTTGTACGAATTTTCAAATTAGAGACATGACTCTTTAGATGGACACATCAGTTGAGTTTAAACTCGGCATATCTAACCCATTTGAAATGGTGTTTTAAGCACTTAATCGTAATATTTAAATAGACCTTATCTCATTCTGGTTTTTCATTCGAAATAAACACATGTTATGCTGCCTTATGTTAAGACATCAACTCCGTTGAAAATAAGAAAAGTATGGATGGATCGCCCCCCATTGATGATCTTCTCTTTCTATTTATGTTTCTATTTACGTGTAGTCACATTCTTCCTTTCCCTGCATGGACTGCAATTGCAAGGGATTCCTGCAACTGTGAGCTCGGTGGGCCTATTGCCTATATGTGCTATATTCACTTTGTTCATCCCCTTCGCCAGCTCGTTTTAAGACATGAGGTAGATCTGTGATCATGTGGACCACAAATAGGAAACTATGAGTATAAACACATGTATGGATTTTGAATTGTTTCGATTTGATTTTTCAGGCCTGAGCCCGCTCACTGACACTTCTATTTGCATGCATACGAGCAGCTAGCAGGATATTAGGGCCATGGGCCATTGGTGGGGATTTTAACGCAGTCCTTAACTCTTCTGAACATCCAGGGAGTAATAGCTTCGATCTCAGTAGCGCCACGGAATTTGCCGCTGCGATGGACAGCGCTGCTCTCCTGGATGCTGGGTTCACGGGTAATGCTTTTACTTGGTGCAACAATCAGTCGGGTAACGTTCGTGTGTGGGCTAGGCTGGACAAAGTCTTCTGCAACAGGGACTGGATGTCTCGTTTTCCCCAATTCCAGGTTTAATATCTGTCCCGAGTTAACTCGGATCTCTCCCCTCTCCTCCTGTCTCTTCCCAGATGCCCCTTTCCATTCCCAAACCGTTTCGTTTCCAAAGGATGTGGATGCTTCACCAAGGATTCAATCAGGTGGTTCAGGAGGCCTGGTGGGAGGACCTTGACGACCAGCCCATGACAAATCTTCTGCTCAAGCTCAAGAAGGTCAAGTGTCATTTAAGGGAGTGGAACAGATCCGTATATGGAAATGTTTTCCAAAATCTCAAGGCAGCGAAATAGAATTTATCGTCCTTGGAAAATCAGGCGCAGCTCGCTCCCTCTAATGTCAGTCAGGCCTCTCTCTCAAAAGCTAGATGTCATCTTGCCAACATGGAACTTGCCGAAGAGATCTTCTGGAAACAAAAATCCCATAATAACTGGTTGTCAGAAGGAGATCGCAACACCAAATATTTTCACTTGCAAGCAACTGAGAGATCCAGGCGGTCCATCATCTCTGAGATTCATCTAGATTCAAGATCAAGCACCTCTGACCCAGCCCAGATAAAAGCTGCAGCAGTTGAGCACTTCGAGCTTCTTTTCCACTGGGAACATCACACCCTTGATGATCGTCTACTAGCCAACATCCCGAACTTACTCACTACGGCCGACAACGAATTCCTATTGCACCTTCCCTCCATGGCTGAGGTTAAAGCCGTGGTCATGGCCATTCCAACTGACGGGGCTCCTGGCCTGGACGGTCTATCTGTTTTTTTTTTTTTTTTTTTTTCCGGGGTGCTGGGATACCGTGGGATGGGACATCCTCCAGGCAGTCATGCAGCTGTTTCGGGGAGGCGATCTCCCTCGTGCGTTCACCACTTCTCTGATTTTCTTGATCCCTAAGGTGTCAGTCCCCAAAAGATTCTCCGACTTCAGACCGATAAGTTTATGTAACTGCGTGTATAAAATTTTCGCTAAGGTAATTGCTTCTAGACTCGCCACTCTCCTCCCTAAACTAATTTCACTTGAGCAAAGGGCGTTCGTTAAAGGTAGATCGATTGCAAAATGTATCGCGCTGGGTCAGGAGATGTATCGCGATATCAGTCGCAAGGTTCGTGGCGGGAATATAATTCTAAAGCTTGACATGGAAAAGGCATATGACAGAATTGAATGGGACTTTCTAAAACGGATTTTGGAACATTTCAGCTTCAGGATCTCTTGGGTTAATATGGTGGAGAAATGTTGGAATAACGTTTGGTTCTTAGTTCTGATCAACGGAGAAAGCGCGGGGTTTTTCAAATCTTTCAGGGGTCTGTGCCAGGGAGATCCTCTTTCCCCCACTCTCTTCATTCTAGCTACTGAAGTTCTTGGGCGAGGCTTTGCAAATCTGGTGGCTAGTGGTGTTTGTTCTCCTTTCAATCTAAAGAGAGGTTGCAATCAAATTACGCATCTTCCTTATGCGGACGATATGATGTTGTTTCTTAACGGGAGCAGGTCTTCCATTGTGGCTACGGCCTCCTTCCTCTCCTCATACCAATCATGTTCAAGCCAAAAGATTAACCTCTCAAAGAGTTGCTTCTTCCACGCTCCCTCCCTCCCTCCTGCTCGAAAGAGACAGATTGCGAGGATTCTCGGCATGAGTGGATCGTCGGCCCTCTTCATTTATCTTGGCGTCTCCCTCTTCAATGGAAGGAACCAAAGCTCGCACTTCCTTCCCCTGGTAGCTAAGATCGAGTCCAGAATCTAAGGCTGGTCAGCGCGCTATCTGTCCAAGGCTGGCCATTGTACTGTCATTAACCATGTCCTCTGCAGCATCCCTATTCATGCCATGGCCGCAGCAACTATCCCTTCACAGATTTTGGAGAAAATTGAAGCGAAATTGGCTGATTTTTTCTGGGGCTAGCAAGACGGTAGAAAGAAACTTCATTGGCTCAGATAGAATCGGATTGCTCACCCTAAGGAAGAGGGTGGCCTGGGTATTCGCAGTCTCAAAGACGTCCTCAAAGCTTTACGCCTCAAGTTAGCCTAGACGCTTCTCTGCATCAACGCCCCTAGTCTTTGGACTGATTTTATTTCCTCAAAATATGGACAACAGCAGACTACTGCTTCTGGTTCTGGTTCTCAGTTTGGCGTTTCTCCTTTTTGGAAACAGGTTACAAGACTGTCCTACATTATTGAAATTGCCTCTCAATGGTTCGTCGGGCAAGGAGAGATTAATTTCTGGAGCTGTAATTGGTTAGGGCTCGGTCCCCTACTCAATTTCAGCCTTCATCCCATCCCTACGCACCTCTTTTCCCTTTCGGTAAAAGATGTCCTTACTCATGATGGCCCACTCATTCCTAATCACATCTCCGCTATTCTACCTGACGAGATTCTCCACCACATATCTGTAAATGGTTTCTGCACTTCCTCAGCCCCGGATGAGCATTTTTGGCCTCTCGATCGCACGGGTACCTTCATTGTTTCTTCCGCCTGGAATCTCTGCCGATCAAGAAACCACGAGATGGTGGGAGCAGCCAAAATCTGGAACCACCTGCTCCCTCTAAAGATTTCTATGTTTGTTTGGAGGCTGGCTCAACGTGCGATTCCAACGGATGACAGGATTTAGCATAGGGGTGTCAGCCTGGCATCGAAATGTTGCTACTGTGGTCAAGACTCCTCCTTCTCTTCTCCTCATCCGGAAACCATCAATCACCTTTTTATCAGCGGGCGTCTTGCCAAAGGCGTGTGGGCATACTTCAATGGAATTTTTGTTTCCACTTTCCCCAACAACAATCTGTGTTGAACGCTTGTCCTCTTGGTGGTTCAACTAGCCCTTTAATCGTAGCCCCTCTAAACTTCAGTGTGTCATACCCTATCTTATTTTATGGGAGTTATGGAAGGCTCAGAATGCGGCGCGTTTCGACAATGTTCGACCCTCCATTCAATCGGTTGTTAACAGAATTTTCTGGTAGCTCTTTACCATCAATCGTGTCACCCCTGGGGTCAGATCCCTTAGTTGGTCTGATCAAACTCTCCTCCAACGGCTTGACATTCGACACTGCATGTCACGCCCCAAATCCGGAAATAGGATTCACTGGAATCCCGATCGCCGAATCCGGTGCCGACAACCTCCGTTGTACCCCATTCTCGGCTCCTTGCGTTCATACGCCAGATTCCAATCTTGAGATCCTACAAGGAGGATTTTTCAATGTATATTTAACTCATAACAAGCATAACCACAAGATTACCCAATTCACAAAGACAACATCATCATCACATATCTACTAATATAATCGTTTGAGTACAATGCTGAAAGAGAAATACGTAAATTGAAAATCAAGCTCCAGAAGACCGCTGCACGCTCCAAGCTCAACACTACTGCAACCTAACATCACATGCACACATCTATCATGCATAAGCTTATAGAAAGCTTAGAGGGTGGTGTAAGTGTGTGCACAAGATAAGTGCCAAGTATTCAACGCAATGACATAATCATACAATATCGAAATAGGCGCAAGGTCATGAATCATATGTTATCAGAGTAAGCGAAAATACTGGCAAGTCCATGAGTCAAGCAATATCAGAATACGCTATACAGATCAACTACACAAATGAGGAGTCATAAAGAGTCAAATATCAGATGTCGTATCTAAACCATATAAATGCAGAAACATAGGTAACCCAAAATGTCATATGCCGCGAATGTAATGCAATATGCGGTGCAAATGGAATGACCATGCTGGAGTATGAAGTCGGGATGATAGTACGTAGTATTGCAGGCCATGGGGTCCATTACAAGAGACTTCTATCCAAACCAGTCTCATACCTAAATTTGGATAGTTAGACTTAATATGGTAAACTCCTGATTTCAGGTTAATCGCGCACCCCAACCGAAATCCTGACCATTGCAAAAGTTCACATAACAAATAGTTACGCACCATCAGCCCGAGTGGATAGTGAATGAATGAATGAATGAGTATGCAATTCCTGCTCAATAAGTCAACATATCAGTACTGTTCATCTCTAGGATCATCACCGAGGTTTAGTATACTCCAAATGGCATTGCCACTCTCCCAACCGCACAGTCCAAGTGAGCGTAAGAAACCTTACTATCCGCCTGACTAATAGTCTGCCAATGCCTATTCGGCACGTCGATAGCGGACCCATTCCTCGAGCTGGTCAGACTTAGCCTAGCAATGCCCCTTACGCTCTGGCGGGTAAGGCCACACCCCCTCCCAACCGACCACGACATAGTGGGAGACGTGGCCTCCTGGTATTCAGCACTCGGGTGCTCATGTATCCACTCGGTCTCGACGTTGGGGCGTCCTCTGGTACCAAGAAGGTTTAGAAATTTTCACTCAGGGCCATCTATGGCAGCCCGATGCTAGAACAAATTTTCGGTGTCCTGTCTGGCCATCCACGATATTCCTATAGAGGCTACGGCCCTGATGTTGCTAGAGTGTACAGTAATCATAATGCAAGATGCATGAGTCATACAATCCAATCATGCATCAATCCTGTGCATACCATGCGCTCATGTGAGATAACCTCCGCCTATTAGGGAGTCTCATAACAACATGCTTAATGACATATGCAATGATCAACCACATCTCATAACAAACATGCAGATGGTGCATATGGGCATATATCATGATGTTATGTTGTCACATACTCATAATCGGTATCAATAACTAGCATCGACAACTGACCTCGACAATGTGGACAGTTAACCAATATTGCCCCCGAGGAATGACCCTCATAGATCTTAACATATAGTAGACCCCTAACCTCACACAAGGGCCAAATATACAATACCATGGGCCTCACTCAAGAGCTTAATACACATCACGATGGGCCTTTCACATGGGCCTAATATACATCACAATGGGCTCCATCGCCTTACCCTCAAATGCATCACAACGGCCTCATCACATAGACCTCATATTCATCACATTAGGCTTAAAACACGGGCCGAATATACATCACAATGGGCCTCAATTACGAGTCGCATATACACCATATAGGTCTCGATAATCGGCCTCGACAATTGAAATTGACCTCGACAATCGAAATCGACACTCGAAGTCAGCCTCAACAATCGGAGTCGGCCTCGATACTTGGACTCAATAAGCGGGATCGATCGATAATCAGAATCGATAAATTGGTCACGTCAATCGAAATCGACAATCGGCCACGACAATCGGTATCGATTGATAATCAGAATCAGCAAATTGGTCACGACAATTGGGATCGATCGATAATCAGAGTCGGCAAATCGGTCACGTCAATCAGAATCGACAATCGGCCACGACAATCGGGATCGATCGATAATCAAAATCTACAAATCGATCATGACAATCGGGATTGATCGATAATCAGAGTCGGCAAATCGGTCACGTCAATCGAAATCGACAATCGGTCACGACAATCGGAATCGATCAATAATCAGAATCGACAAATCAGTTATATAAACGAAATCAACAATCGGCCACGACAATCGGGATCGATCGATAATCAGAATCAGCAAATTGGTCACGTCAATCGGAGTTGGTAATCAGTCACAATAATCGGAATCGATCAATAATCAGAATCGGCAAATCGGTCACCGATCGGAGTCAGTAATTGGTCACGATAATCGGAATCGATCGATAATCGGCAAATCCGCAAATCGGTCACGTCAACGGAATCGGCAATCGGCCACGACAATCGGGATGGATCGATAATCAGGTCACGTCAATCGGTGTAGGTAATCGGTCATGACAATCGGAATCGATCAATAATCAGAATCGGCAAATCGATCACCGATCGGAGTCGGTAATTGGTCACGATAATCGAAATCGATCGATAATTAGAATCAGCAAATCGGTCATGTCAATCGAAGTCGGTAATCGGTCACGACAATCGAAATCGATAATCAATAATCGGCCTCGATGAGAATGGGCCGAACAAGGCCTAATGGGAGGTCACAATGTGGACGTCCAACCATCATTGCCCATCAATGTGGACCTTTAACCATCATTGTTCCCAAGGAATGGCCCACATAGAGCCAAACGTACAGTGGGCCCATGGTCTCACAAAGGACCTAATACACATCGACGTGGGCCTCACTCATGGCCACATATGCATCACATTGGGCCTTGCTCATAGACCTCATGTACATCACAATGGGCCACAATACAAGGGCCCTATATCCATCAAATGAGCCACAATATATGGGTCGGAATAACATCTCATTGGCTCTTACCAAATGGGCCGAAAATACATCACAATGGGCCTTACCCATGGGCCTTAGATTCAAGCAGGTGGGCCTCATCATATGGGCCATAAATACATCACATCAGGCCTCATCAAGTGGGCCGTTATTGCATTCAGGTGGGCCTTAACGGATGGGCCACCAATACATTAAGGTGGGCCTCATGGATGGGCCATAGATGCATCAAGGAAGGCTGCATTTACGGATTGCACCATCTACAAGTGGGCCACATCAATGGGCCATAACACATCCGGGTGGGCCCATGGATGGGTCATAAATGCATCAAGGTAGGGCTGATGTTTTATTTAAACCAACACGATTTAAATGATTTTTAAACTCGCAAGTATACGAATCAGATGTAGATATGGTACGTATTACGAGTCGTTCCCACGAGGACTGATCGTCACAACTCAAATTCACAATTCTTCTTAACTAATCCAACAATTAATGGAATGAACTACTAAGCACAATTCTAGAAAAAAACAATTAAGAACAGAGAAGAGAATTCAATCAGAGAAAGAGCACTAGGACTTTCGAATCCACCCCTAATTATCCTAACCTTTGTTTTGTCTGTTGATTCACCTTGATCTAGATTGATACCACTTATATAGAGAAAGCACAATCTCTGTCCTGAATTGGGCATACAGAATGTCTAATTCCTTTAAGCAATGCCATGAATAACACATCCCATGTCCTTGATCGGGTACATGGAATGTATAGTTCATTAAAGCATCCTGTTTCTTCCTCTATAGGAAACTTGTTCTTGATCAGACACAAGCACCTATAATAAGCATCCAAACAACATCCATATATATACTTTGGTCAAGTTCATAGATAGAGAAGTATAGAATTTAAACCGATCAAGCCCACTTAGAAAAAGGAACAAATTAATTAATATTCAAAGTAAATCAACCAATACAAGAGCTAATCAAATTAGGGGTTTCATCTCAGCCCTAGCTGAGAGATTAGTGACCCATAAAATCCATCAAAAATATTAGACAAAATTCATAAAATCAAAACACCAAACCAATCAATCTCTCTCTCTTCTTTCTTCTCTTTCTTCTCTTTCTTCTCTCCCTTGCTCTGGATCTCGAATTCCCTAGTTCTCAATTCCTTTCCCACGTCCATAATTCCTCTTTTATAGCTGCTGGAGAGCTGGGGTCGGTAGCAGAGTTGTAGAAGGACATGGAGTGCAATTTTCGCACACGTGATCGGTGGGCCCCACAGAGGCATTTTCTGGAAAATCCACCCCGTCCATTGGATTCAGGACGAAATTTCAGTCAAGAATGAGTGGTTTTGAACGTCCATTAACGCGGCCCAGAGGAGAAATCTCAACAAAATCAGTTTTGAACGTCACAAGACCGCCTGTTTGTGGCCTTTGTATCACGCACGTGTGTACGCATGGGAGTGAAATATCAGCATGGTTTTGAAGTTCTCGAGCCACTCTACAAGATGAACTGATCAGATCGACCGGACAGACGACGTAGGGGGCCCACAATCCGCCGCAAAACGGATAGCGTCCGTGCGTTATGCGGACGGAACCTGTTCCGCTGTGACAATGGTGGGGCCCATTTTTGGATTTTTCACAGGAATCTACGCCGTCCATTGGTTTTAGCTCGAAAAACCAATCTAAAATGGTTGGTTTTAGACTGATTTCGGTGTGGTCCACCAGAGATCTCACCTGACCATTCAACCTGCGTTTAAAAGGTTGGAAATTGATCTTCGCAGTATTTTACAATTATGCCATCTAGGCAAGCATTTTTGTGCCCTATGGAACGAATGAACGGTTCGGATCATCATTTAAGATGATGAGTGGGACCCACAGCTTCGATCCAACGATCGGCTGCGGAAGACGATGTAGACGGTTTGGAGAAGAAGAGTCGGGTCAGCGGTCTGTTTGACCGAAGCAGCGTGCGGTGCGCCGCTGGCGCAAACGTGCAGGGTGCACACTCTTTATACACAGGGTCCACCGTGATGTTTACGAGAAATCTGAACCGTCCATCCTTTTCTTCATATAATTTTAACCACCAAAACCAAGTTTGAGGCAGTTCCAAATATCAGGTGGGCCCCAAAGTGAAGATTAATGGGCTGATCTATCCGTTGGATCACTTTCCGAGATCCTCAATGGCTGAAATTTAATATGTACGGTTAATTTACGGCCCCCATCACATGTATGAAGTTTCGAGTTGATCGGGTGGCGGGAACCATGTGATCTTGCATTCTGGACCCTTTTCGAGCCCCTTTGGCTTACTTTCCTCAAATCCCAGGCGTGTAAACTCTTCATTATTGGTTTTCTGGAGTCCATCCCATGCTCTGGTAGTTTTGGAGCGCCAAATCCATATCTTTAACATCAATTTCTAATTAACGCTCCTGATTTCATCCTGTAATAAAAACATGATTAAAACACTCCATTAAACCTTATCATGTACGTAAAATTAGGCAATTACTGGGGTCTGGTATGCAACATTCGACACTCATCAAGGGCCCACCATATTCTCCATCCAATCTGGTCATAAGGTCACAAAGACCTGGATTAAGGGGGGGAAACAAATATCATAGATTCAATGGTGGACGTCTAATCTCCACTGCTTTCTGCAATGTGGTCCACCTTATCATCAAATCTGCGTCATTTATCTGTCCCAAGCCTTAAGATGAGCTTGCCAAATGGATAGACGGTTGGATGGAACACATCCATCATGGTGGGGCTACTGGCCGTCCAACAGATGGACGACCCTGATGTAACACATCCCATAGTGGGGCCCACAGTTTGCTGACATCACCACATCAGCTATAAAGCTGTGTGGTAGACCAGCCAATCCACTTCTTACATCAACATCAGGTGGGTCCCACGTGGAACCACCACAACATTTGCATATATATATATATATATATATATATATATATATATGGTAAAAGGTACAATGCGCTCGAGCTGATTTTAACGCCCCATGAGGTCGAGGCCCCACCGTGATGCGTTTCGAACATCTACCCCATCAGTCAGATGCACCATTCCATCGTGAGCCTAGGTCTCAAAAATCAAGTCAATCCATGACTTGTGTGGGCCACACCACATACAGAAGTGGGGAGGGGCCGTGCACCATTAAAACATTCATAACCATTTTTGAGGGCCCATCGAGATGTAGTTTGCAAATCCAGCCCATCCATTATGTGTGTCCCACTTGAATGAGGGTTCAGACCAAGTTTCGGGCGCATGCAAAACTCGGTGGGCCCCATCAAGTGCTTTTATATGTTTTAATGGTGTCTTCACATAATTTTAGATGGTATGGCCCACACGAGTTCCAGTATCTGACCGATTTTTGGGATATCCCATAATTTAAAGGGTACCCATCAAATGCACGGTGTTGATGGTTGAAACACATCACAGTGGGGCCCACACAGCTCGACCTCACAGGAGCTTATCGTCAGCTCCAGCGCATTGTATCTTTTCCATATATATATATATATATATATATATATATATATATATATATATATATATATATATAGGGAAAAGGTACAATGTGCTCGAGCTGATTTTAACGCCCCATGAGGTCGAGCTGTGTGGGCCCCACCGTGATGCGTTTCGAACATCTATCCCCATCAGTCAGATGCACCATTCCATCGTGAGCCTAGGTCTCAAAAATCAAGTCAATCCGTGACTTGTGTGGGCCACACCACATACAAAAGTGGGGAGGGGTCGTGCACCATTAAAACATTCATAACCATTTTTGAGGGCACACTGATATGTAGTTTGCAAATCCAGCCCATCCATTATGTGTGTCCCACTTGAATGAGGGTTCAGACCAAGTTTCAGGCGCATGCAAAACTCAGGTGGGCCCCACCAAGTGTGCTTTTATATGTTTTAACGGTGTCTTCGCATAATTTTAGATGGTATGGCCCACCTGAGTTCCGTATACGGCTGATTTTTGGGATATCCCATAATTTAAAGGGTACCCATCAAATGTACGGTGTTGATGGTCGAAACACATCATGGTGGGGCCCACACAGCTCGACCTCATGGGAGCTTACCGTAAGCTCTAGCGCATTGTACCTTTTCCCACATATATATATTATCTTTATTATTATTTTAAAATATTAACTTTATTACTATTTTAAACGTCCAGGCCGGACATCTGTTGACGGATGACCTGGTGAACTCACACCTCACGGGTCCCACAATCCCGTGATAGACGGTGCGGATTAGCATGCATACATCTCGGTAGTCCCCAACGTCCAGAACACTGGACGGTGTGGATAGAAGGCACATACATCATGGTGGGGTCCACGGACCACTTAATGGTGTGGATCTACAATACGTACATCAGGGTGAAGTCCCACCGTAATGTTTATTTGCACCCAACCTGTTGATGATGTCACACGGACCAGGGGCCCACCAAAATATTTATTTTCCTCCAATCTGTACATAAGGTCACGTGGACCTAGGGCCCACCGTAATATTTATCTGCCATCCAAACTATTCATAAGGTCACGTGGGCGTGGGCGAATAGGAAAAACAAATTTCATATTTGATTCGAAACTTCTGCAACCCACAGGGGTTTCAATGGTAGGCGTCTAATCCAACTGTTCCTTGTGATGTGGGCCACCTGAGCACTACATATGGCCGATTTTTGGGCGGCCCACAGCCCTGAGGGGGCCTATTAAATGGACGGAGTGGATGCTCATCACACATCATGGTGGGGCCCACGGCTGGGACCCACGTCCTTGGTTGTCCACCCACGCGGCAGCGCAGGACGCTGCCGGCGTCCTCTGTCAGTAGGCTGCTGCTGAAAAACATGTATTTTAGAGGTTTTTCATACGTGGGGCCCACATTAGGGAAATCCGCCCTGCCCATTGGTCTCTATGGCTCGATACAAACCCATCAAGTCCAATATTCGATGGGTTTTAGTGTACCGCAACACCAGGATGTATTTCAACAGTGAATATACTATTCTCCACACTGTGGCCCCCCAGAAAGTCAGATTGGGCTCAAATTTCTGCCAAACACCTAAAATAGGCTAAGCAACGGAATGGACGGCGTGGATTATCTACCTACATCAAGGTGGGGCCTACATGAGTGGCCCACCCCAAGAATTCAAAAATAATATATTTTATTATTATTATCATTATTTTTTGTTGTTAGCTGTTAGTACACATCCATGTCAGTACACGCACACCATGTTAGCCACACTATGTCCAGCGTCCCTGGACGCTGGACAGCATGGATAAACACAATGGTGGGTCCCACACTGACGTGGCCCACATTTCATCAAGGTGGGGTCCATCCAAGTGAGCCACACGTCACAAAAAAATGAGAAAGAGAGAGAGAGAGAGAGAGAGAGAGAGAGAGAGAGAGAGAGAGAGAGAGAGAGAGAGAGAGAAGCACCCACCTCAAGATCTTGAACTCCTCCTTCCTCCAATAAGTCTTAGAGCTCCAAGGAGGTTGGTTTAACGGTTGAGATGAGGTTTGGTGGGCCGGATTAGTAGGGAGATTGGATGGGAGATGGCTAGATTTTTGGGTTGCTTGGACGTCCCAAGCTTAGGACAGTGGAGGAAAAAAATGAAAAAGAAAGAGAGAGAGAGAGAGAGAGAGAGAGAGAGAGAGAGAGAGAGAGAGAGAGAGAGAGAGAGAGAGAGAGAGAGATGTGATGGCAATTAATGAGTTTGACTTATGAGGAAAAGGGAAGGGGTGGTTGCTTGTAAGGAGTTAGGGCTAGGGGTAGCATAGGGTGATATCACCCCTAGGGTGACATCATAGTAATTATATTTCTAGGGAAGTACAACAATAGGGATAGGTGGGTCCCATGATCAAGCGATCAATGGTTGAGATAATGCATGGGCCAGATCTCATAATCTGAGCGTCGCATTGACGCACGAGACGCGTCGTCGAAACCGCCATGACGGTGCGGTCGCAATGAAATAGGTCTCGGTTTGAGTCGGCTTGGGTTGACAGGATGTGACTTAAGAGCGTGCGCTAATGCTATTTATGCGTCGCGGGTCGTCGGAATTAGACTGGGAGGACCGCGGAAGTTTATGGAACGGTACGGGCTAGGATACGGGTCTTACACTGCACCCTTCCGTCTAAATCGTTTCACGTGGTCAAGTGGTCCAGGCCAAAAGAAGGGTGGATAAAGGTAAACGTTGATGGCGCTACAATGAAAAATCCTGGCCCAGCTGGGGGCGGAAGGATCGGCAGGGACGCATCTGGTTCCCTTCTTTTTGCGTTCTCCCATGGCTATGGTACGGGTACCAACAACAGAGCAAAACTCCGTGCCCTTTATGATGCTATGGCTATTTCTATTAATAGGGGATATAGTCGGATCTTCCTCGAATCTGATTCTAAATGTGTGGTGGATGCTTTCATTGGTAAATCCTCCCCTGCCTGGAAATGGAGATATTGGTGGACGAGGATTAACAAATTAAGAACCAGAGGCACTTTTGTGATTTTCCTTATCCAAAGAGAAGTTAATGGCCCGGCTGATGAGCTGGCGAAGGCAGCCGCAACGTCCCAACAAAACTTCACGTACCTCTCTTCCTCGGAGCTCCCGTTTCGAATCAAGGGCCTTTATCGATTAGATCAGTTGAGTTTTGGCACGGTTAGAGAGACCTGAGGGCCCTGCTCTCTGTTTTGCTTCTCTGCGCATGTTCCTGGTTCCTTTTTGTCCCCAGGAGGCCCCTTTTTTTTTTTTTTTCTCTCTCTCTCTCTGTTGTGTACATCTTTTATATCAATGTACATACAGCCTTTTGAAAAAAAAAAAAAAAAAAAAAAAAAAAAAAAAAAAAGCAACTAGCTGGGCTTGATGAACATGGCCCGTGAAGAGTTTGCTCTTATCCTCGGGATATGAGGGAAAATTAAAAGTGCCGCTAGTCATGTTCGTCTAGGGCAGTACTTAAACGGCGGATTTCAACCGTCCTTCCTGTTTTGTGGTGGCCCACCCAATCCGCATCCCTGGTCGGTCAATCCACCTAACTAATTTCGTGTTTAAAATTTGTGGAAATTTTCCAACTCTAATCATGCGGCCCCACTGTATTAGCAAGGAGTTTTCCTCGCTCTGAGACGTAGCAGATAAGGCAGTGGATCCAGACTGTCAATTATGTAGGGCACATTGAATGGATGATTGGAGTCATCAGTCTGCGAGGAGAGGATCATCCATGGGCCATCCCTGGTGCATTTAACCCATGCATTAGGCTATCGTTGCATGGTGCCAGCAGAGAACCTGGCCCATTCAGACCGTTCATCTAGAAGTTCTAACGGATGAGATGATCAGTCGATGAAGGAAAGACAAGTCAACATGAATGCACGTGTAAAAGAAAGACCCTTACTCGACAAGATGTTAGTGTCCAGTGGAAGTTCCTCGCAACAAGACGTCAGTCTAGTGAGTTCCCTGCAACAAGACATTAGTCTACAGACAATCTGCAGGCCGGTTGTAAGCCATTCATTGTAGATGGATTACCGTCCGGGCGGGGCTATGTGGGGGTCTACGTGATGTAAACGTTTTATCCACGCCGTTTATCGCTTTTCTCAGATAATTTTAAGGTATTAAAATGGGGATTGAACTTTCACCGTTAAAATTAGGCAGGTCCAAGGCTCAAGTGGACCACAAAGTGGGGATTTAACTTTCACCATTAAAAACTTCCTGAGAGCTAGGGAAGTCTCATAAAAGGCTGAAGGTTGTTTTTTAACTTCATTTACGTCTACGTGACCTTATTAATAGGTTTAATGGTAAAAAAACATTACGTTGGCCCTTATAAAGGTTTAACGGTGGGTGTCATTATCACTGCAGCTTCTTTTGGCGTGGTCCACTAGAGCTGTAGACCTGCTTCATTTTTAGTTTTATACTTTAAAATGATCTGACAAAAACGATGAATGGAGTGGATAAAACTATTACATCACGATGGGCCCCATAGAGCCCTGCACGGACATATTACCGTCCGGGTGGGGTAGGACGCAATCCGCATCCTTGGATTACAGCCCAAATTTCCCACTCATCGAATGATCTTGACCGTCTGATTTGGAGGTTAGACCACTGATCTCTTTAGCCATCCAGTCAGGACGTGGATTGTTGTGGCAGGAGCTCTGTGGGGCCAACCGTAATGTATGTGTTTTATTCATGCCGTCCATTCATTTTAACATATAGTTTTAAGGCATGAAACCCAAAAAGAGGCAGATCCAAGATCAACTGGGCCACACCACAGGAAATAGTAGGGATTAAATGCTTACCTTTGAAAACTGCTTGGGGCCACCAAAGTTTTTGATCAAGATGATATTTGTGTTTTCCATCATCCACGTATACGTGACCTTATGAACAGGTTGGGTAGAAAATAAATATTACCGTGGGCTCTAGTAGAGTTTCAATGGTGGTGTCATTATCACCGCTGCTTACTGTGGTGTGGCCTACTTTAGTCTTAGATTTGGCTCATTTTTTATCACATAGCTAAAGAATGATCTTTTAAAATCGATGGATGGCGTGGATAAAACACATGCATCACGGTTAGCCCCACAGTCACAGAGGCCCTGCGAGGATAGAGATCGTCCTGATAGGGTAGGATGCAATCCGCGTCCACGCAGTTGATGCTAAAGACAACAAAGTGGTCTAACAGTAAACCAAGGAAATCAAACTATAGATTACCAAAATAGAAGATGGAGGAGATTACAGATTATGTATTCAACGCCACACATTTCGACGATCCGATGCCATGGATCGGGGTATATGTAGCAGCAGCTTCTCTAGTTTGCTCACTTGCCATGGCGGCCGATATCATTAACGGGATCCGCCATCGAAAGCTCTGGTTTCCATGCAGATTCTTCTCGCTCAACGCCACTTCCTCGACCCTTCTAGCAATCGCGACGAAACTGCCTGTCTATCTTAGCACTCCAATGCCCCTGGCTCAAGATCAGCTCACCAAGCTCAGTGGGACCGTCCTTATTTGCACCGCAATGGCTAACTTCATGCCGTCTTTAGGATCCATGGAAGACTCCCAGGTGATCTTGAACGTTGTCCCGTTGGGAATTCTAGTCATCACGATAATTGTCAATGTCTGCATTGAAATGGGTACCGGCGTCATTTATGTCTTTCGTCTGGAACATAATATAATCCTGTTTTTCATGCTAATCATGCTCCTGATTCTTTGTTCCTCTGCTTTAACGGTTTCAACCACGAGTCAGTTGCTAAAACAATAGTACGAGTTGAAACACCATCAAGCTTCAGATCAGCCAGATGTTAAAGTTGAGACATCCACCGTTACGAAATTGAAAAATGATGTGAGGAAATATTGGATGATGGCCCATAGCTCTAGTCCTCAGTATGTTCTCAGTCGTTCCTTGATTGGCACCGCTTCGGGAGCTTTCTGTCTCGTGGGTGCTATGGTTCTGACGGAGGCATTCATTGAATCACTACGTTCAACATACTTTTGTCAAAATTCGACATATTTTACATTACCATCAGATTACCAGTGGTCGACTACGGTTGTCTCATTTTCTCAAGTAATTGCAGTAGGGGTAGGAACTATAGCCCCTGCTTGTAGATGTTTTGCCGCCGTCAATTCGAGGGGCTTTCAGATAACAACATGGAGTGAATTCAAAGGGGAGTTTAAGGTGGAGATATACTGGATTCAGAAATTGGTGGAATGGAAAGACAGCCCTTAACATTTCGACATCAAGAGCAGGAGCTGTCGAAGGTTCGTCTATGGCTTTAGAAATCTAATACTGGATGTCTGTCTACAAATGCAAACTGCAATAGTCTTATTCAGCAAATCTGTTCGATTAGCTTTCATGTTGGTCATGACTGGGCTCAAAATTCTGCTGTCCTCCTTCCTCTCAATCCTACCACGAAGGCAGTTCAAGACCTCTGGAAGCGTTTCGAATGAGGAAACAGGGTCTTCTTCAAATACCTGATTAGCTTTCATGTTGGTCATGATTTTGACAGCGACGTAGTTCGCCCGGTAGGTTCAGAGGAAAGTCCTCCCAACTGCTGGGCTCTGCCTTTGGTAACCCTGGTGAGTATAGCCATTGCAATTCCTTGCACGGACCGAGAACTGATCAAACCATTGCTACATGGGGTAAATGAAGGCCTCCGTTGCGTAAGATTCATAGAGAAGAAGCTGGATTTGAAAGGGCTGGTAAACATTAAGGTAGCAGCAGATATTGTCTGGCAAGGTGTTGATCGTAACCATAAATGGCTTGATGTGGATCTTGCCACAATTGTCCCTGAAGAGAAGGATCCCAAGAAAATAATCGAACGCCTTGCAGACATTGGAAAGAATTGTGTTTTGTACTTTGAGAATACCATGGCGCCTATGTGGGGAAACAAGAAGAACACTCTCAAGTGGACGGCCAAAGCATTGGCGGGCAATTCTCTGTATAGAATCTGTCAAACCATTCTGGAAAACAAATTTGGGACAACGGAAGAGCTGTTCGAATGGTTGTCTGTAACGATTTCTGATCTATTGGGAGCCTGTCTTGATGGGTTTTTTTGACCTGTCTTCGACCGGTCGTGAGCTCTGCTCGACCGGTCGTGGACTGGTGTTCGACCGGTCGTGGTACGACTCAAAGTCCAACGAGTTCGGACAATTTTTTTCCATGGTCTTCGACCAGTCGTAGGTAAGCTTCGACCAATCGAAGGTGGGCTTCAACCAATCGAAGGAGGCTAAGATCAGTCCTGGAATTTCTAGTACTAGTCAAAGGTTAAGCAATTTGTTCCGCGATTTTGCGCAAAACTGCGGATTTGAGTCCTTTCGCAACCAGGATGCGAAAGGGAAGTTTCTTAAACTATAAAAAGGGTTACCTAGGGTTTTCTAGGTAATGCAAGAGAGTTTCCTAAAGCTTTACAAGGGATTTGTTAAAGGGTTTAGGGCTATCAAAGGTAAGAGAAAGAGAGAAAGAGAGAGATGAAGCTTATAGAAAGGAGGTTTTGCTCGTGGAGGTTATCTACTGTGCAATCTATATCTCAGCGCTTCTATGTCCTTGTAATCGGTTAGATCTCTCCATTTTCTCTATTTCTCTTATTGTCTATCCACTCCTGCGTGAGTGAAGAAGGTTGTAATGTTCTACTTCATAGTGGATTGTTGATCTAGACGAGGTCCCGTGGTTTTTACCTCTTTGAGGGTTTTCCACGTAAAAATCTCTTGTATGGTGTGTGATTGATGCATTGATTGTTTTCATTGCTTTATTATCCATAATTCTGGTTTGTTCTAGAGGGCTAGATCCTAAGGTTTTGTGTAAGGCCCCCAACAAAGTGGTATCAGAGCTAAGTTCATTGAACGGGTAGGATCGGTTTGAATTATGGAAGGTGGCTCATCAAGGATGATCAGCCTCAATGGTTCTAACTGGACCATATGGAAGGCTAAGATGGAGGACTTGTTTTATTGCAAGGACCTATATTCTCTAATTTTAGGCATATCAACAAAATCCAAGGATATGACTGATGATGATTGGAAGAAGATGGACCGAAAGGCGGTGGGGTTTATTAGACAATGGTTGGATGATTATGTGTTTCACCA
Organism: Magnolia changhungtana; assembly: GCA_030180095.1. Lineage (NCBI taxonomy): Eukaryota > Viridiplantae > Streptophyta > Magnoliopsida > Magnoliales > Magnoliaceae > Magnolia > Magnolia changhungtana. Next base: position 3,807,512 of record JASAUF010000667.1, read on the forward strand.
TGTGTCTACGGAACCTCAGCTGCTAGTCTATGGCTGAAATTACAAGGGCCGTATGAGAGGAAGACAACCGGTAATAAAATTTTCTGATAAGGCGACTTGTGAATCTCAAATTCAAGGATGGTGGTTCTGTGGCCGAGCACATGAATGAGGTCAACAATATATTGAACCAACTCACCTCTATGAAGATGGTCCTGGATGATGAATTGCAGGCTTTACTATTGCTTAGTTCATTGTCTGACAGTTGGAAGACATTGGTGGTGTCTCTAAGTAACACTACAAGAAATTTCACTTTTACCTACGAAAAACTTCGTAGGTATATGATATGATTTCGTAGGTAAAGAGTTTTACCTACGAAAAATTGCGTTGGTAAATTCGTTGGTAAAAAGCCGTGGCTAAAGACTTTTACCAACGAAAAATGTCATCGTCAAGCAATTGTAAGACTTTTACCTACGAAGTTAAAAACTTTGTCGAGACTTTTACATATGAACTTTTTTGTAGGTAAAAACCGTGTTAAGACTTTTACCTACGAACGTGTTCGTAGCTAAAAACTTTTTGAAAACTTGTACCTACCAATTTTTTTGGCAGGTAAAAACTATGTTAAGACTTTTACCTACGAATGTTTTCGTAGCTACAAACTTTGTTAAAACTTTTACCTACGACATGTTTTGTAGGTACAAACTGTGTTAAGACTGTTACCTACAAACGTTTTCGTAGCTAATAATTGTGTTAATACTTTTACCTACGAACTTTTGTAGGTACAAATGGTGTTAAGACTTTACCTACGAACGGTTTCGTAGGTACAAAACGTGTTAAGACTTTTACCTATGAAATTTGATGTAGGTAAAAGCTGTTGATGAAACTTTTACCAACGAAATGATTCGTAGGTAATAAAATGTGAATGAACCTTTACTGCGAAAAATTTCGTAGGTAAAATTGTTGATGAAACTTTTACCTACAAAATTTTCGTAGGAAAAGTCTCTCTTTTTATATATATATATATATATATATATATATATATATATATATATATATATATATATATATATATATATATATAAAACAAAGCAAAAATTCTGTTATACACTGTTACAATATATTTCATTATATTCACATTCCCATTTTTCCAAACAAACACAAACTAAATCCATCCAAACACAAAGCACATCCATACATACACAAATAATCTTATCCACATCACATTCATTCACGCACAAATACATATAAGTTTAACATTCTTATATAAAATAAATCATAAATAAAATACAAAAATCACAAAGATGATAGCTGAGGTGGTGAGGCATCAGATGAAGGTGGAAGTGGTGGGACATCAATGGGTAAGCGTGCATCAGATCCACCAAAAACTCTACTCCAGTTGAAATATGATAATCTAGGCCACAGAAAATGACATCAATAATTACAAATCAACCAAAATTGATGCAGAAAACTATGGATAATTCAAATTTAAGTTAGCACAATCAAATGAAATAACCACAAGAAATACATCCTAGTTTCTTGATGAGCATTGAGCTCCTTGATGTTGGTTAGGAATGCACTGAACTATTCATATGAGAGTCAGGTCCTTAATTGTATAAACAACTGTAGCTTATTTAAAAAGAACGAACATCAAAAGAAAAAATGGACATCAGAGATTGGTGCTTTTATAGAAATAAATTCAAAGTGTGGAACAATAAATAAATAAAGACATTTTTTTCTAAAAGGAGAAGATACTTGACAGGAGTGTGTAATGACAGATTCAGGTTTCCCTTTGGCCAGTGTAGAACAATCTAAGGAAAATTGAGAAGATCCATTACAATACATACTGAGTACACACTTCAACCTAGATTCAAGACAAGTAAGATAGCCGTGACTTGCAAGCAGCAACTGAAATAAGAAAAGTCATACCTCGGTGAATTACGGGGATATTGATAATTTTGAATATTGCTTGCTTAAGGCTAAGTAGTCCCTTTCAACGTCCACCAAACAGGATGGGTAAACCTGAAAAGAGTATAGTTCAATTATCCCACCTAATAACTCCAAAGACACCACAATTCATATATAGAGCAAAAGAAAGAAGTAAATGAAGCAGATTGTTTGAATCAGCTCTAGATGCAAAAAGGATATATATATATATATATATATATATATATATATATATATATATATATATATATATATATATTGCAGTTGTTTCCTGACTCTCAGTTGTTGTTTCATGTTCAATGGTTGTCTCTCCTAAAATAATCTCCTCGCATGACATTACTTTTGTGGCTTCATCATATCCGTTGTCAACACCAACAACAAATAGAAACTAGGCATAGCCACAAACTAAATGCATACCTTAAGCTGTATATAGATTATCATAAACCTAAAGCAAGACCTATACCAAGTTGATCCTAGATTTCCAAATACAAATCGCATAAATATCTTGGCGTATTTAGAAAAAAGTGTGAATCTAAGGAATTCCAGAAGAATATCTAGAAAAGAGGCACTGGGTAATTGGTTCAGAATTTTCTCATGAAACTTCAAGGCTGAGATGAAATCAAGAAATGTAACAGAACCTTAGAAGCGACCCTCCGACCCAGAGACTCACACGAGACTAATCTCCCAATATCACCGAAGATTCATGGTTTTACCTTTCAAATATATTCTCTCCTTTTTTCTTTAAGGGGTAAATGACGCCTTCAGCATGATAGAGCACACAGTTAGTTAAGAAGGCTGGACCACAAATTTGCAAGCCAGCCATCGGCCAAATGTATTAAATTAACAAATTTTAGACATTTTAACTAATTTGTTAACAAAAGTAATTTCACATTCAGTATTTAATATTCAAACTTCAATAACAATTACCAAACAAGTGTTCAAGACTTCATATTCAAATTTCAAATTCAGCCTTCAAACTTCATATTTAACTAACTAGGCCGCTGGATAGGAGTGGATTAGGTGAGACCCCGAACTCACCCAAGATGATGCGGCCCACACCGTGGGGCCCACCTTGATGAATATATTTTATATCCAAGCTATCTCATTCAGGCGCTTCTCTACTCTCATGGCGCGGACCTATACACAAGCATCACAACCAGTTAGAATTACAAGGATCCATTCAAGACATGGCCTACCAATCAGACCATTCAACCTGATTTCCCATTTCATCTTGCATGGAACTATTTAAAATCTGTAAACTCCACTGTCATGATCTAATGCTGAATTCTTGACATAAGGTGTTAGTCTAGAGGATTGAATAACACAATAGAGAACAGGGGATTTTCATTTGATCTAGAACTAATGTTATTAGTCATGAGAAAATAGGCATTGGTATTCAACTGGTTACCTGGTTTTCAACTACAAATCTTATTGGAGACTTTCTATCTTCTCATCTGCATGAAAAGGTGGCATTGCTACCACCAAATGCAGAGAAACCACCACTCCCTTGCGGGTTGCCAAAGGCCCCAAAGACTGAAATAAAGGAAATAAGTTGCTTTTGGAAGTTGAAAAGCAAAAGTAACTTACTTTTTCTTAAGAAAAACTTATGTAAGTTTAATAACCAAACTAAATAAGAAGTAACTTCTTGACTTGCATTAGTTAGAAGGAGCAGAGTTCAACCTGGTGTATGGGAGGGCACATTGAGTTTGTACAGACAGGGCACTTAAGAAGCTCATTCACACCAAAGAGTGGAAGATACACCTCCTTTAATGCTAGGAGAAATAGTAGGCTTAGTTAGTGGAATTTTTCCAATTCATCACTTGCAATGGATAACTCATGATCTCTGACTTGGGATTCAAGGACTTCCTTGCAAATGCTACTCCCAGTCCAGGAGCCATGTGACTAATTCACAATCTCAGTTTCACTGACCTAGACAAACAATGGCCAATGTTATGTTATAACATTCCAACTCCTTCCGCAAACCGCACCTATCCGATGCATGAACCTAAGAAAATCTTTGCTCTCACATAAAATAAAATACATGATTAATGCCAATCCATTCATCCGTCATAGCTTGGGCAAGAACCGTTGCGGTTGCTAAGCCTTGTGCCGCTTGGCTAGGATATGCACAATTTCACGATCTTGTTTGTCAAGCACCTAAGGAAAAATAAAATAAAAAAGCGATTTGAGTCCTCTATGATGCACTAATCACAATTACTGGACTATAATTTTCTTACCAACCAAATGATGTAGTTGCAAAAAAACAATAGCAAGCCTATTGAACTGAAACCATAACATTATTTGTATGAAACCATTCATAATGTCCTTACTTGTCAAGGGTCAACCCGACTTCGTGAAGTTTCAAGTCGAGTCGACTCAGTCCTTACTGTCAAGGGTCATCGGTTGCTCGGTGACTTAGCCAACTCAACTCGAACACTCACGATTTGGCAAGTCACTCGCTGGTCAAACCTTTTTTCGTCTGCAAGAAAGGTAGCAGAGAGTCTTGAATCGAAAAGGCGACAGGAGTCTTGAACTAAAAAGGTGATGGGTAGTCTTGAACTCACAATCCCACCAACGAAGCGAACTCTCTCTAACCAAGACGTTATGCACCGTGTCTTTGCTCTTACATTATTCCTTTGTTTTAATACTTTTCACTAATTGTGCAAGTGTATTTAACTTGAAGTGTCGAATTGAGTCAAGTTAAACTTAGTCGAGTTTTTGAGTTAACCTAACCCTGCTGGACATTGAGTTGAGTCAAGATTTCAGGTTTTTGAACTACGATTTCCATTGTTATGGCTTTGACTTGAGTGGCAGTGTGTGTCCTCCTGTGACATGGCACATATTCGTGCCTATCTTTTTTCATAACACTGAGAAATCAAGGTTTTAGTGATTGGCAAAATAGGATTCTTAAAGCCAATCCCAAATAGTTTGATATGCAAGCACTTAGAAAATGTACACGAAACATACATTAACTCGCATTGAACCAACTAAATTGTGGGCCACATTGTTGTTGAGCAGTCCAAAGATTAGTTTGTTCAAACAATCTGTGGAGATTTGTTTGCTGAAATAGGACCGTTGGATATTTTCATTTTTAACCATCTAATCAATGTCCACAATTTTGATAGTCAGTGAATTATAGAGTTGTAGTGTTTGGTTAGGGGATGCATTAGGCAAGGGCCCACAATTTGGAAAGTGTTTTCTTACTTGGCTTTTCACTGCGAAATCATATAACGAGAGGATACTCTTAATGAAAATATAAGATCAATGTAATGTAATTATACCAAAAATATCACTTTTATTAAACAGTTATATCAGTTTTCTGTTAAGGGGCTGTTTGGAGTGAAGGATTTAGGGTAGGGATTTGTAAATTCTATGAATTTCAAATCTCCCCTGTTTGTAAGAACTGGTACATGCATGTTCCAACAAACCATAACTTCAGTTGAATCGTCTCATTCTCAAAAAAGCAAATTACTGTGCCCCAGACACGAGATATACTCTGTGTCCTCTGTTGTTGGAAGCTATGTGGGCCCACAGACATGCCCTCCATTCATCGCTTTTTCAAGAGAAATATAGGACGATCTTTAAAAATCAAGCACATCTAAAACTGAGGTGGGCCACACGAAACTAGAGAGTTGGAACAAACGTCCACTGTTGAAACCTTCCTAGAGCCGATCATGGTGTTTATATGAAATCCAAACCATTCATAGGGTTATCACCACTCCGATAAACTGTAGGAATAAATATCATCCAGATACATAACTTATGTGGCCTCACAAAGTTTCCAATGGTGGACGTTCCAATCTGTTGTTTTGTGTGGTAGGGCCAACTGAGATGTGTTTCAGACATCTAACCCATTTGCTATATGTGTCCCACTTATGAAGGGTTAGGGTTTTTACCTTTCGAGCTTTGAGGAAGAGAACGAGAGGAGTTTGAGTTAGAGCCTCGATCACGAGTCCACGCCAAAAATTGGGTTCTGATCTCTCGAGGGAAGAGAGAGAGAGAGAGAGAGAGAGAGAGAGAGAGAGAGAGAGAGAGAGAGAGAGAGAGAGAGAGAGAGAGGATGCGCGAGAAAGGACCGAGAGAGACAGAGAGAGGAGATAAAGGATGCGAGGAGTTCGGCCGATGGGAGACGGACGGATGCGGATTTCATGCGAAAAGGACTTTGGCAGGAAGTTCTGCGCAAGATTCTGTGTGGGTCCTACTTAGTTGTTTATGTGAAATCTAACCCCTCTATCCATTTTTTAGGCTCATTTTATGACGCGGGACCAAAATCTAGGAGGATCAAAAACTCAAATGGGCCACACGAGACGAAACAGTGGAGATTTAGTGACCACCGTTGAAATATTAATGTCCATAAAAGTTTTTGACGATATAATTTTTTTGGTTTTTTCACTTTATCTAAGTGAAAATGACCTTATAAACGGTTTAGATGGCATATAAACAGCAAGGTAGAGCCTAGGAAAGTTTCAACGGTAGGCATTGCTTTCCCCACTGTTACATCTCCTATGGCCCACTTGAGTTTTGGATCCTACTCATTTTTGGTAGAATATCTTAAAATGTGGTCGAAAAACGGATGGACGGCTTTGATTTCTCACAAACATCGCAACGGGTCCACCTAGAATCCTTGCGTCGGAACTTCATGCGAAAGGCTTTCGCGAGAAATCCACGTCAAAGACCGGTTACTCCTCAGCACGAAAGTACCGTGGGTGGTGGTGCTCTGTGGGACCCACCATGATGTATGTGTTTCATCCATTCCGTTCATTCATTTTTACAGAGCATTTTAGGACTTTACACAAAAACTGATAGGGATAAAAATCTTAGGTGGACCACACCATAGGAAAAAATAATGATTGGATATCCACCATTAAAATCCTCTTAAGGCCCATCTTGTTTATTTGACATCCAATATGTTGATTAGGTCGTACAGACGCGAGATGAAGGGAAACAATAAATATCAGCTTGATCCAAAACTTTTATGGCCCCCAAAACATTTTTAATGTTCAACGTTCATTCAACACTGTTTCCTGTAACGTGGTCCACTTGAGATTGAGATATATCTCATTTTCTCTTTCATACTATAAAATGATCTATAAAAATAGATGAACAGAATGGATGAAATACATAAATCATGGTGGGGCCCACAGAGCCCCGACAACTTGACTAATTCTTTGGTGCGGGGAGTAGCCAATCCGTTCGTCCGGCCGACATGGGCGTCTCTTGGATGCCCTACGGTCAGTGACGTCACCAAGTTTTGTGGGCCCCACTATGATGTATTTGTTATATCTACACCGTCCATCCATTTTGAGATATCATTTCAAGTCATGAGCCAAAGAACGAGGCAGATAAAAATTTGTAGTGGACCCCACCATAGAAAACAGCAGGGATAGTGATTTCCACCGTTGAAACTATCTTAAGGCCCATCATAATGTTTATTTGAAATCCAACCTGTTCAAAAGTTAAAAAATACATGAAATATGAAAAAACACAAATATCATCTTCATATAAAACTTTTGTTGCCTTTAGAAGTTTTTAATGGTGGACGTCACTGTCCCACTGTTTTTTGTGCTGAAGTCCACTAGAGCTTAGGATTTAACTCATTCTTTGGATATTGCCCTAAAATGATCTCTACAAATGGATGGAAGGTGTGGATATAAAATATACATCATGGTGGGGCACAAAAATGAGAGGTATATAAATATCAAGTGGACCACACCACATGAAAACAATGGTGATTGGATATCCATCATTAAAATCCTCGTGAGGCCCACTGTACCATTTATTTGCAATCCAATCTGTTGATTAGGTCATACAAGCCTGGATGAAGGGGAAAAACAAAAATCATCTCGATTCATAACTTTTATGGCCCCCGAAATGTTTTTAATAGTTGATGCTCATTCAACACTGTTTCCTGTAATGTGGTCCATTTCATATTGGGATATACCTCATTTTTGGTGTCATGCCGTAAGATGATCTTTTAAAAATAGATGGACGACATGGATTAAACACATACATCATGGTGGGGCCCACATAGCATCAACCACTAGCCATTGGCTAGTGTCAGGGGAAGTAGTCAATCTGTTCCCCTTATTTGTGATGCGGTCCATTTAATCTTTGGATATGATTCATTTTTTGGATAAATCTCTACAACAATCTCGAAAAATGGATGAACAGTGGGTTGATCCCAAATTTTCGATAAATCCAAAACTCAAGTGGACCATGCCACACAAAACAATGTGAAATAATGATTTCCACCGTTGATATACCTTCCTTGGGCCCACAGTAATGTTTATTTGTCATCCAACCTGTTCATAATATCAAAAAGATATGAATGAAGAGAACACAAACATCGGCTTGATCCAAAACTTCTATGGCCTCCAAGAATTTTTCATTGGTAGAGGTTCAATCACACTATTTGTTGTGGTGTGGTCCACTTGAGCTTTGGACATGATTACCTTTTGTTCTTTAGACCCCAAATAATCTATTAACATGGATGAACGGAGTGGATAAAATAAATAATTAATGGTAGACCCCACAAAGTTTACTCAGGATAATTAGTAAATCACCTAAATGGAGTGAAGAGGGGTTTCCTTTCATAATCATATATTGGGTTTGCCTAAATGTGATTCAAATATCCAACCCACTCATTATGTGTGTCCCACTTGGATGAGGGGTCAGACCAAATTTCAGCCACATCCAAAACTCACGTGGGCCCCACCAAGTTCTTTTATATTTTTTAGGATGTCTTCCATGGTTTTAGATGGCATAGCCCACCTGAGTTTCGTATACGGATAATTTTTTACGTATCTCATAACCTGAAGGGGACACATTAAATTCACGGTGTTGATGTTCGACACATTATGATGGGGCCCACAAAACTTACATCAACACTTATGTTCTCACGAGGTCAATAAAGTTGGGTCACAATTTTGACCAAAATATTTGCCCCATTTACCTGTCTGCAGGTCCATTTACTCTTTTTTTTTTTTTTTTTTTATTAATACTCAATTTCATTAGTTAATCGTCCCAATCAGGTTACATACGAAAAAGATATTGGGCATATAAGATTAATCAACAATTTTAGTGAAATTTGATTTAAACATTTGAAGTTATTTACTCTTCAATCTGGACGATTAGATTATCAAAAAACGGTTAAAGGTACAATTAGTGGATGTGCCTGATAATTTAGTGATTTTTTTTTTCAAATATAAATTTCAATTTCCATTTAAAAATAACATTCTTTTATAAAATGTATATTTTTGAAAACATTTTAACAAAATAAGATATTTTAAATTATAAATTATTTCTTTAAAAAAAAATACAAATTCTGATTTTTTTTTTTCAAAATTTCCAAATATTTTCTCATATTTGAAATTTTTTCTCAATAATTTCAAAATGCCGATTTTCTTTCCTTCAAAAGCATCATTTTATTTTCAAAAATTTTCTCAAACATTGTTAAAATTTTAAACTTCTCAATATTCTTTTTCATGTGATATTACAAATCATTTAAATATTACTTTTTAATTATAAAAAATAAAAAAATTTCCACTCATATGATATAAAAACTATACATGTACAGAAAAACAGAGGATTATTACCGACGGCTTTTGTTCGTTGGTAAAAATAATTAGCGACGGTTATCTACCGTCGGGAAACATTTCAATATCTATTTTAACCAACGAAATTAATCATCGGTGAAAATACTTCTCGGTAGAAGTATGTTCTCAATCGTGGCGGGAGTTTTTGGTCACTGGCGGGAACCTTTTCCCGACGGTTTTAGTTCGTCGGAAAAACTGACGCTTTGGCGGGAACCTTTTCCCGACGGTTTTAGTTCGTCGGAAAAACTGACGCTTTGGCGGGAACCTGTTACCGACGGTTTTAGTTCGTCGGCAAAACTGATGCTTTGGCGGGAACCTGTTACCGACGGTTTTAGTTCGTCGGTAAAACTGTCGTGCTTTCAGTCATGGCAGATATTTGGTCAATGGCGGAAACGTTTCCCCGACGGTTTTAGTTCATGGGTAGTGAAATTGTATTGGATTTTTTCCGACGGTTGTTGTCCGTCGGTAAAAACACATTTACCAACGAATCTGTATTTCATCGGTACTTAGTACCGGACTTGTGCCGACGTGTAATGTCCGTCGGGAAAAACACTTGCCAACGAAGATGGATTTAGTCGGTAATTACATCGTACCAGATTTTTGCCGACGGTTCATGTCCGTCGGAAAAACACTTTACCTACGAATAACGAAATTTCGTTGGTAAAAGTAAATTTTAAATTATTTTTTCAAAAATAAAAATAACCATTACCCATGAAAATTGACGTCGGTAAAAGTTTACTTTTACCTACGAAATTATAATTTTCATCGGTAAAAGTAAACTTTTACCTACGAAATTAAAATTTCGTCGGTAAAAGTAAACTTTTACCAACGAAAATAATTTTCGTTGGTAAAAGTCCTTTTTACCTACGAAAAAAAAATCGTCGGTAAAAGTTTCGTCAGTAAAAATCCTGTTTCTTGTAGTGTATAACTCCACGCCAGATGGAAAGATATCCATGAAACAGGTGACAATATTACGCCGATTAATCAAATACAAGGATCCATTGGGTGTGCCAAAAACTGTTAATACTTGGTACAGCCGGTGCAGAGTATATATTTCTGATAGCCAAGTAGTTTTTTCTTCAGGGTCCCACCAAGCATACCAAAAAATGTTGTGTGGTTCGGTTTCCAGCTGTACTTGTGTGAGCGTGTCAGAATTGAAATTGCGGCTCAATTCAAACCGAACAATTATGACCCCAAGTGCCAAGATAGACAGACACATAATGTATGACCGAGATCTGATGAGATCGGTCGCCTATTTAGCTGCTCGCTCAATGTGTAAATAGGATCAAACAATATTCAAATGGTGAGGTTCATCCTCTGATGATGGGTTACACCTTTGTCTAATACCTCCCGACTGTTATTTTTTTAAAAATATTTTCAAATCTCCAAATACACCACGCGAATTTGTATAAATCACATGAAATCTATTCTAATTGGCTCTTAAGAGGAATCCCGGTAATGAGGATTAACGATACTAAAAATAAGCTTGCTCTTTATAGTAGTATGCGATAATATTTGAGTTACAATACTATTAAGAAAATAAAAGTGAGCCTTGCACGCTCAAACAACTTGGATGAATTGCATCTTTATTTGCCAAAGACCCACTTCCAAAAAAGGATGAGGGAAGACCAGATACCTACTTCTGAGTAGGGCAGCAACATTCTCCTTGAAAGCAGTAGCCATTATAGTAATCGTCAGCAATGCACCTCTTCTTGCATTCTTCATCACTCGAGCATGTACCGTGCCATTTGCATTCATCTACGGGTACTGTGTTAAAAAAACTACATTAGTTTTCGGGCTTACAACCATAAATGAAAATTTGTAGGTGGCCACAAAAATGAGGCGGGTCACTCAGATACACATACAATTAGAAAGATCGACCAGTAGTGTCATGTTGAATGTTAGCTTCGGCCATCTCATCTGGCACACCATACATAGGCAAACAAAGAGGAATCACATCATCTGTGACCTACATCTTTACATGGCATATATGCATGGGTTTTGATCTGTTGTGACATGTGGGGTCCATGTTTTAGTGATCCAGACTATCATTGGTTGTATCTCATCATGGATGGATCATGCCTTAAGATCTTCTCAATCAGAAGATCGTAACCTTCATTTGTTTGTAGCCAAGGAATGGTCTAAATTACTAAAACTTGTTCTCCCAACCAAAGATGGGTGCATACTTGATACTCCATTGGGTATGAAATTATCCTTATAAACAAATGACAAAAAAAAAAAAAACCAATAAAATAGGTGACTACAAACCAGTGATTTAGCAGAGGAAGCAATTACCCATTAAAAAAAAGAGAGAAAAAAACAGTAAAAAAATGTGACTACGAACCTTTGGGCTGTGATTTAGCAGAGGAAGCAAAGCAGAGAAGAAGAGCAACAATAAACACAAATTTAAAATATTTCATTGCTTTCATGCCTGGTATTGCAAGATCACCTTCTTCAAGTGGAATTCATTGAAATAAGCCATTCTATTTATAAGAGTTCCTTTCTACACCTAAAATGTAATTTTATAAACAATAACTACACCAGCAATACCGCATTATAAACAATAACTACAACAGCAATACAAAATCTTTATCTTTCTTTGGCAGTGGTATCATTCTATGAATTTCTTTTTTATTATTAAGTTGAACTCGAATCTATAATTTCCATTCGTACGTAAATTTGGACCATTGATCTGTGGAGCCCCACTGTGGTTGGATCGACCCAGATTATCTCCATTATGGGACATTCCTAGCCCTCTCTCATTGATTTTGCAAATCGAAGGTTAACAACGGTCAAAATTTGCTAAAAAGAGCTCCGATTAGCATCTTCCATTTCAAGTTATATTTTGGCTTGGTCCATCCACATTGAGGGCCATCAGATCAATGGTCTAGATCACTAAACCACGGCCACCTAAGTTTTAAATAAGCACCATCGAGACTATGGGGACCATCATAAAAAGAGCCCTATAACAACAGCATTCGGTGTCCATTTTTGAGGCAAATGATCATGCACATCATGGACGTGGAACCCTTTCCAGTACCTGTTTTACCACAGCACGTAAAATCTGTGGGTCCACCAGTTGTATATGTAAAATCTACTTTGTCCATCATCTGCTATCCTCGATTCTAGGCTCTGTTGATAAAAATAAGCCAGATCCCCACGTTAGGTGAACCAGAATACAAAGGGAACAATGCAGATACGATGACAACCATAGGGTTATGTGTGTGGTCATCTTGATGTGTATCTTCCATCGCACCCGTTAATCAGATGTAAATTATCAGGATGATGTAAATATATATAAATCGGCTTGAATCAAACCTCAGGCAGGCCACATCGCATGACTTCATCAGTTTTAGGAGGGCTTTTTTTTTTTTTTTTTTTTGTCTCGTTGGTGTGTGTCCAATAATTGCGTCCTACCCGCCTGACTCTAGCCACAAACGGGCAGTTATGTGGGCTAGCTCACTACGATGTATCTGCTTATCCAAGTCGTTCATCCCTTTTCTCATATCATTCTAAAGCATGAACAAAAAATTGAGGTAGATCCAGCGCTCAAGTGGACCACACCGAATAATAAGCATGGTTGCATTAAATGCACAAAGCAAATGCCACTTGCATTTAATGCAAGAGTCATCCGTGCTGTGATACATTTGAGCGTCTCATTTTGGCGTTCATGCATTAAAATTAAATGATATGAGAAATGGGACAGAGGGCGTGGATAAACGGATACATCGGGCGTGGATTAGATACTGACAAGGTTAGTAGCCAAATCGCTACTGAAGTGACGTCATCAAGCTCTATGGACCCCACCATGATGCATGTGTTGTATCCATACCGTCCATCTATTTTTAGAGATCACTCTATGGCATGAGAAAAAGAATGATATAGATCTAACACTCAAGTGGACCCACCACAGTAAACCATGGGATCGGTCACACCCACTGTTGAAACATTTATAGGGCCCACCATGATGTATTATTTAGATCCAACCTATTCATAAATTAACATAGAGATGGATGAAGTGAAAACAAAAATATAAGCTTGATCGGAAACTTCTGTGGCCCCTAAGTAGTTTTGAACGGTGGATGTCAGTGTCCCCACTGTTTTCTATGGTGGGATCCCCGTGAACTTTATATCTATCTCATTATTTTCATCATTCCATAAAATGATCTTTCCAAATGGATGGACAGTAGGGATATAACACATGCATGATGGTGGGGCCCACAGAGCTTGGTGATGTAACTTCAGTAGCGATTTGGATACTGACCTTGTCAGTATCTAATCCGCGCCCGGATACATCACGGTGGGCCTGCCCACATAAATGCCCTTTCGGGGTTAGAGACGGTCGGGCAGGACGCAATCCGCGTCCGTCCGAATATGGCTTCCACCTTGCATATACAACATAGTGGGACCCACGGTGTGTTGGATGTTTTTTTAAGCTGAGAAAGCCTTCTTGGAAGTTCCTCTTTTGGGATGATACATGGGCCTACTGTGTGATGTTTGTGAGAAATACACCCTGACCGTCCGTTTTTCAACTTATTTTACGACGTTACAGATAAAAATAAGGCAATTTCAAAACTCAAGTAAGCCAAATAAGAGGAAAATTTGGGAAAAGAAATTCCTACTGTTGAAACATTATTGGTCTCTACTTTAATATTTATATACCATCTAAACCGTTCATAAGGTCATGCTCACTTGGATGAAGTGAAAATATTTTAAAAAAAATAACCCGAAACTCTAGTTGTCATACGAATGCGGTGGTAATTAAATTCCTAATACTTCCTCTTGTGTGGCCCACTTGAGTTTTGTATCTTCTTCATTTTTATTGGAATGTCCTAAAATAAGCTCGCAAAACTCTAGTTTCTCACAAACATTACTATAGCCCCCACCTTGAATCCGCATCCGGTCCCTATTTTTGAAAACCCGCGCGCAGGCTACCAGTTTTAGACTTTTAGCAAGTGATGTGGACAAAACCTCTAACCGCGTATGGGTGTCTATCTGGGTTGAACGTGACACCGGTTTGTTAGAGTACATGATACGCGCGTCAGAGGATACATCCATACCCTAGCCATTGGATCAGGTGATTTTGAAGGATCCTATCTGTTTACCGTGAACGATGGATGCTCGGAAAAATTGTGAAGTTAAAATATTTTAATCTTTTAATTATTCAAAAGTTATGTGACCGTTCGTATTAAAAAAAAACAAAAGAGTTTTTATTTATTTAATTATTTTTGTCTATTTATCCTCTAAGGCAAGGCCCATCATATAAATAATCCGGATCATTGAAAGTTGACCCAGATTCAAAGCTGAAGTGATGCCGTACACATACCTGTTGATTTTTATATGAAACTCGCATGCATAGCAATCACATCTAAAATCAGCCATAGATGTTAGGCCGCCAAATCTAACATTTATAAACACTGTCCATCGGCTTTACCATGTCGTTCTATCATGCAAGCCCAAAAATGAAGTAGATCCAAGGCTTCAGTGGACCACACCACAGGAAGTAGCATTGGTAGTGACACATACCATTGAAGCCTTCCTAAAGCCTACCATGATAGATAAGTGCCATCCAACCTGTTCATAAGGTACGTAGGCCTGAATGAAGGGAAAACAAATATCAGCTCATCCTAAAACTTCTAGAGCACCCTAGAAGCTTTCAACAGTAAGAGTTTAATCTTCACTTAAGTTTTGGATGTATCTCATTTTTTTTCCTTATACAATGAAACCATAGGGGCAAAGTTGATAGACATGCGGGTAATATCCATGCATCACGGTGGCCCCTTACGAGTTTTGGATATGCTTGATTTTTAGACTCTTATCCCGTTGAAGTCTTGCAAAACAGATACACGAGGTGGATTTGTCCGTCCCTACGCAGCATCCGCGCACAAGAGCATCGGTGTCACAGGCAATCCGTTACGGTTGCTTTTGTAATCTTCTGTTTGTATGGTTACTGGGCTTTCTTTCTTGATATAAATATGAAGCCGGTTCCTTGAGAAGGCAATATTGTGGAATATGCATATTCTATTATAAGATGCATGTGGGGCCCACTGCAGATATTGCATTCAATCTTTCACAAGGTCTTCCTTGGAAGCCCAAAAAATACTTCAGTTATTTTCAATTATTTTTATATGGTGTGACCCACTTAATATAATTAGAAGACGCGTGGTTTTTGAAACATCCCATCATCGTATTCAGCTCCCTTGATATGTCGATTAGATGAAATGCACACAACAACGTGATGAACCCGATGTAGGTATAAGCAGGTGAATAAGTGAATAGGCAAGTGAATAACTTTTCGAAGGCAGCTGAGTCACTCGTAGAGGAGCCAGCCTTTGTTACTCAAGAATCAAGAAAACTCAAATGAGAGACTAGAATCAACAGATACCAGACGATGACAACAGTGAGAGGAGAAACGGTATGTCTGTTCGACGAAACAAGATACAGTGAACCGATGCCATGGATCGGCTTGTACATCACAGCAGCTTCTATAGCTTGCTTTCTCGCCATGACAGGTGATGTTGTTTCCGGGTTCCGCAATCGAAAACTCTGGATACCATGCAGATTCTTCTCGCTCAATGCCACTTCCTTGATCCTTATATCAATCGCAACAAAGTTGCCCGTGGATCTGAACACTCTAATGCCTCAGCGTCAAGATCAGCTCACAAAACTCAGCAGTACCGTCCTGATTTGCACGACGATGGCCAATTTCATGCCATCTTTAGGAACAATGGAAGACTCCCAGGTGATCTTGAATGTCGTCCCATTGGGAATTCTGGTCATCACGATAATCGTCAATGTCTACATTGAGATGGTTACCGGCGTAATTTTCGCCTTTGTGCTGGAACACATCATAATCCTGTTTTTCATGCTAATCATGCTCCTGATTATTTGTTCCTCTGCTTTAGCAGTTTCAACCACAAAGCAGTTGCTCAGACAACAATACGAGCTAAAATACCAGCAAGCATCAGATGATGAGCCGGATGACAGGGCTGAGACATCAACGGTTATGAAGTTGAGAAACGATGTGAGGAAATGTTGGATGACGGCCCATTGTTGTAGCCCTCAGCATGTTCTGAGTCGCTCTACAATGTGCACCGCCTCCGGAGCTTTCTGTCTCTTGGGTGCTCTTGTTTTAAGCGTGGCCTTCACCAGATCAATTCAGATGCACTTTTGTTACCGTTACATTCCCTCTGGAATATCTGATTATAAGTGGTCGACTGCGTTTGTATTTCTTTGTCAATTTTCTGCAGTATGGGTTGGAACCGTAGCTCCTGCTTGGAGATGGTTCAACGTCGTCAATTCGAGGTGCCTTGAGATAAAATCATGGAGTGAATTCAAAGGCGAGTTTAAGGTTGAGAAGTGTTGGATACAGAGATTGAGGGAATGGAAAGACCGCCCCTTACCTTTTGACATTGGGAACAGGCGATATCGAAAGATCCTCCATGGCTCAAGAAATCTAGTCCTCAATGTCGGTCTATGTCTTCAAATTGCTATAGTTTTAACAAGCAAATCTATACGACTAGTATCTATACTGGCCGTCAGCTTGCTCAAAAAGACGCTATTCTGCTTCCCCTGCATCATTCTACCGAGGTTGTTCAAGAGATACGGAAGTGTTTCAAATGACGAAATGAGGTCTTCTTCTGGTACAGAGATAGACCTGAGAGATTTCGTATTGCGTATGGAGGGTGAAGAAAAATTGGTCCAGTTGATTATGAAACAAGGCTATGTGGACACAGAGAAATGGATCTGCAGAGGTAGAAAGAACTGATTAATACATCTTACGGATCTTTTAAAGAAATGTACAATTTCGGAAGGCTTCAAGGGAGTGGGCGAATTTGACAGCGATCGAGTTTCCTCAGTAGGTTCAAAGGAGCCTCCTCCTAACTGCTGGGCTCTGACTTTGGTAACCCTTACGAGCATAGCCATTGCAATTCCTTGCATTGGCCAAGATCTGATCGAATCGCTGATACTTGGGGTAAATGAAGGCCTTCGATATGTGAGACTTGTAGAGAAGAAGCTGGATTTGAAAGGGCCAGTAAACATGATGGACGCAGCAGATAGAGTCTGGCTAGGTATTGATCTTTACCATCGATGGCTAGATGTGGATCTTGCTGCATTGGCCGGTGAAGATAAGGATACCAAGAAGATAATCGAACACCTTGCAGAGATTGGAAAGAATCGCATTCTTGAGTTTGAAAAGAGCACAGCGACTGTGTGCGAAAACACGAAAAGCACACTGAAGTGGACTGCCAAGGCATTGGCGGGCAATTCTCTGTATAGAATCTGTCAAACCATTCTGGAGGACAATGAAAATAAATTTGGGACAATCAAAGAATTGTTAGAATGGTTGTGCATAACAATTTCTGATATATTAGGCGCTTGTCTTACCAACTTACCGCGTGTGATATCCGTGGAATGCTTTTCCAGTGCCATCGAAGCAAAGGAAGACAGCATCAGGAAAGCAGCTTCTCTTCTTGGTGAAGCTGAAAACATACTGGATACTCTTGGACACCAAGCGATTCAAGATCTGGGCATTGATCAATTTGCCTACATCAATAACTGGCGTGCGAGCAAGCTGAAGAAGAAGAACCCATTGGGCGTCCCTTCGGTTACTTCCGATGGCGATATGTCTAGCGCTACTTCAGGTGAAGTGCGTTTATCTATTGAGTAGGATCAGATGATTTTAATTCAAGGAAATATATGTCATTATTTATGGTTTCAATTAGTTGATCACCAAATCTACATATGAATCCATAGATCATATCTAGATCCTTAAATTAATCTGCTTGTATTGGGTTAGAACAAATACTAAATACAATAATGTGTAATTATATCAAGTGTCAATTTTGTTAATATATATATATATATATATATATATATATATATATATATATATATATATGTATATATATCTATAATAGTTGGTCCCACATTGGTTAGAAAGGAAATCATTCCTCCCAAGTTATACTATAAATAGGATACCTCTCTTGTATACAAAAGCAATTATTTAATACAATTCTTTTCTCTTTGTATTGTCTCATTTCCTTTCTTAAATTTAACTTGGTATCAAAGCTACTATTCATAGTGGTTCTCGGTATATCAAGAGTTGAGTATACTCTATGATTGCCACTATTAGTGGATCCTTCACATCAGAAAAACTTCTTGTATATCATCTTCTTACGTATCAGGTCGTCACTATAGTCGGAATCTTATTCTCCATCGACGTCATCACAGCCGCCACTCCATTAGTCTTTTCCTGACCAATTTAGTTCAGTTCTTGTTTTTTTTTTTTTTTTATCTCCGTCTCCTTCTAGCTTCTTGTACACTATGGAGCATCTTGAGGCCTCACAACCCATTGCCATTATCATGGAAGGACTCAACTACACTATATGGGCTCAAGCTATGTCAAGCTTTCTTAAAGGCAGAAAGCTCTGGCGCTATGTCACTGGTGATGTTATCGAACCAGAGAAAATCGCTGGAGAAGACAACACAAAATACATAGACCGTCTCGAAGAGTGGGATAGCAAAAACCACCAGATTATCACTTGGATTCGCAACACGTGTGTACACTCCATCAGCCTCCAGTTTGGTAGATTCAAGACTACCAAGTCACTATGTGATTTTTTTACAGAAACGCTATACCACGGCAGATCTGTCTCATCAATACCAACTTCTGGGCACTCTACATCGCATACAGCAACAACCTGGGCAATCCATCAATAACTTCTTATCTGAGATGCACTATGTTTGGGATCAACTTGCTTCCTCAGAACCAGAGTTTACAGATGCCAACAATGCTGAAAAATTTTTCAACTATCGGGATCAGCAACACTTGGTTCTCTTTCTCATGGCCCTCACTAATGAGTTTGAGCATGTTCGTGCATCTCTCCTTCACCGCAGTCCCTTACCTACTTTAGATCAAGCTGTCACTGAACTTCTCTCGGAGGAAACTCGTCTTACCCCTCGCAAGACGACCTCTACAGATGTTGTCTTCGCCACTCCCAGGGGACCTCAACCTAACAACAAAGGGTATCCATCTGGATCTTTTCAACCCAACAATAAAGGGCATCCATCTGGATCTTCAAAATTCTGCAATTACTGCAAGAAACCAGGACACATTCTCTTGGAATGCCCGGTTCGAGTTTGCCAATTCTGTCAGAAGCAAGCCCCTGGTCATCTTCAACGTGATTGTTTCCAAAACCCCAACAGACACTCCCAACAATACATGTCTTGCGGTACTCCTTCTAGATCTGCTGTCACTACTGCTGAAGGTTCATCATCCACTACTTCCATTGAGACGTTTTCTGCCTCTGACATAGAGGAAATTGTCAAACAAATTCTTGCTCATTCTGGTAATCTACCCTCTACTGCTATGTCAGTCACCTCAGGTAATTCATCTTGGTTCTTTGACTCTGCATGTTGTAATCACATGACACCTGATTCCACTATATTTGCCACCAAACATCTTGCTAATCATACCTCCACTATTCAAACTGCTGATGGTTCTCTTATGACCGTGAGTCATATCGGAAAAATCTCTCAACATTAAACACTTTCTTTCCTGATACTTATTGTATTCCCCAACTCACTCTCAATCTTATATCTGTTGGTCAATTATGTGACTTCGGTCTAACTGTCCTCTTTTCTACCTCTGGTTGTTATGTGTAGGATCCAAAGATGGGACAAACTCTTGAGATAGGCCGTAAGGTTGGACGACTCTTTGAGCTCATCAATTTTCACCTTCCATCTCGTTTCTCCTCATTAGTTCAGACAGCAGCCAGTCTCATTACCCCATCCATTAGTCTCTGGCATTCTCATCTGGGTCATGCTTCTGTTGGTCGTCTTCAATCCTTAGTATCTAATGGTTATTTAGGGCTTGTTAATAAAGAACAATTTGATTATCTTCCTTGTCAACTTGCAAAACAATCGGCATTGCCATTTCACAATAGTGATTCTTTTTCTTCCGCACCATTTGATTTGATTCACTCTGATGTTTGGGGCTCGTCTCCCACTGCTACTATGGGAGGCTCTAGATATTTTGTCATTTTTGTTGATGATTACTCTCGTTACACTTGGATATTACTTATGCGTAATCAATCTGAATTACCTTAGTTGTACTTTGATTTTGCTAACATGGTCAAAACTCAATTTTCTTGCAATATCAAAGTGTTTTGTGTTGACAATGCTGCCGAATACACAGACTCTAGAGTCCTTGACTTTCTTCGCCAACATGGCACTCTTCCTCGTCGTTCATATCCAGGCACTTCTCAACAAAATGGGGGTGCTGAGCGCAAACACCGAGACATTCTCAATACCGTCCGTGCTTTTCTCATATCTGCTTCGTGTCCTGAACGCTTTTGGGGTGAAGCTGCTCTTACAGCTGTTTACCCCAAGAACCGCGTGCCTTCTCCCATCATTGGGAATCAATCACCCTTTGAGCGTCTTTATGGTCACCCTCCTGACTATAGCACTCTTAAGGTATTTGGTTGTGCTTGTTTTGTTCTTCTTCAAACTCATGAGCACACCAAATTGGAATCTAGATCTCGATTATGTTGTTTTTTGGGATACGGTGTTTAACACAAAGGCTACAGATGTTGGGATCCTTACTCCAAACGTCTCCGAGTATCTCGTCATGTTGTTTTCTGGGAACACAAGATGTTCGCCTCCATATCCAAGTTTCACCTGTCATATGACAACACCTCTCTCCTATTCACTGACCTCTCCACAGATCTTTTTCCCGACACTTCTGAGATAAACTCTTCTTCTGAGTCAACACCTCCACCAACACACCTATCTCTTTTTCAGATATGTCATTGCCCCACTAACATGTTTACAGATACCTCAATTGAGTTATCCACCTTGCCCTCTTCTAAGGAACTTGTCTCTTCCGATGGATCCGCTCCAACAGCTTCTGATCTCCCTCCTCAGCGAAGTGACCGGGTAAAAACTCCTTCTGTTAATCTTCGTGACTTTGTTGTATTTTCTATTATTCTTTCTCACCATGAACCTCAGTATTATCGTGAAGCTAGTTCTGATCCTCTTTGGCAGAATGCAATGAATGATGAACTGCAGGCACTCGAAAACACTCACACCTGGGATTTAGTAGACCTACCAAAAGGCAAACATGCAATGGGATGCAAGTGGGTTTACAAGATCAAAACTCACTCTGATGGGTCCATTAATCAGTACAAAGCTCGCTTAGTAGCTAAAGGGTTTACCTAGGAGTATGGGATTGATTATGAGGAGACCTTTGCCCCAGTTACCCGCCTCACTTTAGTTCGCAGCTTAATTGCAGTTGTTGCCGTTCGTCATTGGGAATTATTTCAGATGGATGTGAAAAATACTTTTCTTAATGATGAACTCACCGAAGAAGTTTATATGTGCCCTCCTCCTGGTTTTCATCATCTTCCGCATCAAGTCTGCAAACTTCGTCGGGCTCTTTATGGTCTTAAGCAAGCTCCTCGAGCTTGGTTTGCAAAGTTCAGCACCATTGTTGGAGATTTTGGGTTCACTTTTAGCTCACATGATTCTGCAAGGTACTATCCTTCTTTTCCTCTATGTTGATGATATGATCATCACTGGTGATGACACATCCGGAATTTTGGATCTCAAGACTTATCTCAGCCAACATGTCGAAATGAAAGATCTTGAGACACTCAGTTACTTTTTGGGACTTGAGATCACTTCTAACTCTGAGGAATATTATCTTTCGCAAGCAAAGTATGCTTTTGATCTTCTTACTCGAGCGGGACTCACAAATAGTAAGACATATACCACTCCTCTAGAGATTAACTCTAAACTCACTCCTATGGATGGTACACCTTTGGATGACCCCACTTTGTTTCGCCAGTTAGTTAGTAGTCTTGTTTTTTTTTTTTTTTCACACGCACACACACACCCCCACACACGCACACACTCACTCCCTACACCTGGGGAATTTCACCCCCCTATGGATACTCGAACCCTCGAACGGGAGTTGAAACTCCCAGGAGTCTACCATCCGTCCAAGAGTAAGGATCCAGTTAGTTAGTAGTCTTGTTTATCTTACAGTTACTCGCCCTGACATCTCTTATGCTATCCATATTGTTAGTTAATTTCTCTCTGCTCCTCGCACACCCCATTATGCCGCAGTACTTCGCATTCTCAGGTACATCAAGGGGACCCTATTTCATGGTCTCCATTTCTCAGCTCACTCTTCACTTGAGCTTCGTGCCTACTCAGATGCAGATTGGGCAGGTGACCCCACTGATCGTAGATCCACCACTGGTTATTGCTTCTTCCTTAGTGATTATCTTATTTCTTGGCGCAACAAGAAGCAAACAGTAGTCGCTCGATCCAGTACAGAAGCTGAATATCGAGCCCTTGCTGATACAACTCAGGAACTTTTTTAGCTTCGCTGGTTACTTGAAGACATGGGCGTCATCCATTCTACTGCCACTATCATCAACTGCGATAATCAAAGTGCTATCCAAATTGCTCACAATGATGTATTCCATGAACACACCAAACACATTGAGATTGATTGTCACTTTGTGTGTCATCATCTCACCCATGGGACTATTGGACTATTATCAATTTCTTCAGCTGATCAAACTGCTGATATCTTCACCAAAACGTATCCTCCTGGACGCCTTCAGGATTTAGTTTTCAAACTTAAGTTGGTCTCGATTTTACCACCTTGAGTTTGAGGGGGACTGTTAATGTATATATATCTATAATAGTTGGTCCCACATTGGTTAGAAAGGGAAACATTCCCCTCAAGTTAGGCTATAAATAGGATACCTCTCTTGTATAAAAAAACAACTATTCAATACAATTCTTTTTTCTTTGTATCGTCTCATTTCCTTTCTTAAAGCAACATGGTGTTTGGATGCAAAAGCTAATTGCATTGCAAAATTAAGTTTAAGAAAAATGGCAAAAAGCATTAGCATTCACGGTATTGACAACTATAAAGTAGTATTCAAATTGCAAATAACTTTGTTTCAGTCCAATTTACGAGTAACTATCAACAGTTCCGATAATCCTATGTCTGCCATGCCAGGTGAATGAACCGTGTAGAACTTATATGTAGTTGCGTATCATCTTTTTTCTGTATCTTCCATGTTATTATCAATCCAATTTTTAAAAATATCACGATATTCTTGTAGAAAAATGATGAAACAATAGCTATCAGGATATTTTCAAAACTTGGCCCTGACCAACATCTCATTATTTTACTGTGAAATTATACCTTTTTTTAAGTTAAAAACGTTTGGAAGTAAAAATAACACATCTTACAACTATATATATATATATATATATATATATATATATATATATATATATATATATATATATATATATATATATATTAAAAACGTTTGTATATATATATATATATATATATTTTTTCAAATTATTTATTAATTTATAATTAAAGTTTTAATATTTTATTTTCTGCAAAGTTTCTTAATAAATTAGGGGGAAAAAAAAAAAAAAAAAAAAAAGAGAGATCAAAATCTGAAAATCTCCTGAGAAATACTCATACTGAGAAATTGCCATGACCGAGATTTATGACTAATTTAGGGCTGTAAATAGGCTGAGCTCCGGCGGCAAAAACAATTTTTTTAGTAGGCTCGGTTGAACAGTTCAAAATACAAGTTGAACCCAAGTGCCAGCCCGTTGACAGCCTTAGTTACTATGTTCCATGTGGATCCATCAGGTGGCAGCACGCACCCAGTCTAACCCCAATGAAGCACGTGCGCGTCATCTGCATTCACGCCTCATGTTCAAAATACAAGTTGAACCCAAGTGCCAGCCCGTTGACAGCCTTAGTTACTATGTTCCATGTGGATCCATCAGGTGGCTGCACGCACCCAGTCTAACCCCAATGAAGCACGTGCGCGTCATCTGCATTCACGCCTCAAGTTACACATGGAGCTTTTTAATTAGCTGCATGTCCTTGCCGGACAAGGTGGCACCAGACGCGGATTTCCTGCGAAAGCCTTTGGCAGGAAGTTCCTGCACAAGGATTCTGTGTGGGGCGATTGGGATGTTTTTTAGGACATGCGACTAAAAAGGAGAAAGACCCAAAACCTAAGTGGGTCACACGAGATGAAACAGTGGGAAATGAATACATACTGTTAAAACATTCTTAGGCTCCACTTGATATTTATATTCCATCCTAACAATTTATGATGTCATTTTCATTGAGATGAAGTGAAAACACCGAAAACTTAAATCGATACAAAACTTTTATAGCCATATAAATGTTTCAGCGGTGGTCACTAAATCCTCACTATTTCTCCTTGTGTGGCGCATATACCTTAAAACTTTTTGGATTTCTCATCATCATCGCAGTGGGCCCTACCCAGAACCCTCGCGCAGGACCTTCTTGTGAAAGACTTTCCTATGAAATCCGCGTCCCGTGGCGCCTAGACGCCAACCCCTCTTCAGCTTTCGGATACGGCGTGTGGATTGCGCTGATTTACGAGC